>CM076569.1:302846957-303330891 GCA_034641835.2 Pinus albicaulis
GATTTGCGATGCTAAAATAGTATTTCAGGTACGGCAGCAACAAGAAAGGATAATTAAGGGAGTTGTTACACTGGCCGCAACAACTGCACCTCAAAGCCAGCACCATCATAACCATTGTAACATCATCTTTGCTATGGAAGAACATAATATCCTATTCCAGCATAGAAGATCAGATCAGGTTAAGAATAGGATTTGTATGATGTAATCAAATGTGTAATATATGTCTCCTCTTTAAATAGAGGAGACATCAACATTAGAGGGGGATTACGGAAGGTTTAGCTGAAAGGGAATTACAGAGAAGGAACATGGATCATTTTGTAATATGTTACATTTGACAGATGAATAAAATATTGTTCTGAGCATTTCTTCTTAATTCCTTTTTCTGGGGAATCTTGTGAGAAGGAAAGGGCCACCTTCCTCACAAGATTCACCCATTAATTTCCGTAGTGTGTTAATCATTTACGCCTTGTTAAAACTATGTTTTGCTGAAATCATTTATGAATTATTGGAACTCTGTTATCTATTGCTGAAACTCTGTTTCCATTGATTGTCGCATTGTTTTCATATAATTCATTCCTAGGTAATCATTGATTATTTCAAAGTCGTAATCTTATTTACATAATGAGTTTGTGAAAGCGTGGTAGTCAGAAATAGGTGTTGAATATTCCTACTTGGGGAATAGGGTATTGTTCTCTGTTATATCATAATTGGTCTTTTCTTCTGCAGATTGGTTTCCTTTCCTAGATTATTGTTTTCTTAATGTAATCCAGGATTCTTCTGATAATTGTCTGCAATAGAAAGATTGCTTTTGTTGTAACTCAAAGTAGAACTTCATTTTGTTTGAAGCAAGGTGTGATTAGTGTAATTTTTACTACAACTTTTCATTGCTTTTGAGATTGAGCATATACAGTGTGTGATTGCCTTTGAAATACAAAGACATCCCTGGTGTTGACAACATAAATTGTCACTCCTAGAGACAACCTAGAGTTGCCATAGACCAGTGCCTAGGCCATTATAGTAGCAAGGAGCGTATAATATAACTTGGGTTTCAATCCAAAGGCTCTCCTGCTATCTCTTGTAAACAAGGAAATTGATTTCGAATGGGACCAGAACTCACAGAAACTGCCACAGGGAAGGTAATGTTGCAGGGACAAAGTGCAAAGCTCTATCACAAAAGCATCAGACAGTTAAGAAAAAATTTACTGTAAAGAGGGCTGATTCAAGTAATATGCCACAGAAATCAAATATCAGAAGGTGTATGCAGTGAAAGAAATATGAGAAGATATTAGTTAACTTTGGACTGATACCAGATACACAACAGAACCATATATGGGCTTATCATTCTAAGAATCCATACATGACAATGGCATTTTAAAAGCACCCTCCCAAAGCAACTAATATAGCATAAAGATGGATGAAATGAATATGAAATAGTATATCATGCCTGAGCCATATTTAAAGCGCTTGACTGGTCCAAGTATGGGTATCAACTAGGATAAATCCTTACCTAAAATCAGTGAGCCACTCGCATTCCAGTACATGATACAAGAAGAAGGATAAAATGAAATATTGTATTAAACACAGTAGAGAAGATTACATACTGTGGAATACCAAAGACTAGAATCCTCTAATATAGATAGAACTCCTCCTCACTGAGACCCTACGGGCTCTGAGCCTTCATGCAAGAGCTTATACAAAATGTATACCAAAAATGCCTTTCACTGCACAATTCTCTGATAAAAATCTGGAACCCTTACAATTTCATTCTTCCCGGTTTTTATAGAGGAAGAAGATGAGAAACTCATAAAATAAGTAGGTGAAAACAATTAATTATTTCATTCAAACAAAATGGCGGAAACATTCACGCCCATATTGCTGAGTAACCATGTTGTACTGTATGTACTCTATGGCCTGCCTTCAGAAATAAATGCATTGAGTAGAAAAATCCCCTCAGGGATGCAGCATAGAGATGAAATCACTTAAATAATCTGTCCTTTTCTGAGAGGCAATCTTGCTGAAATTGATCTTGGAGGGCGTAACTCGCTTCTACCTTCTAACTCTGGATTGGAATTTGAAATCTTTCATTTCGGACGCCGAAGTTATTTAGCTTCAACTGACACTCTTTGTCGCGTCATTAAAATTTCTATCTGTGAAATATGCCTTTTAAATTACTCTGGAGGGTTTGATAGCTTTCGATCTCTACTCTTTAAATGGCAGTCATATCTCTGCAACTACCCGGGATCTTCCTCATAAATTCTCCTTCTGCAAGCCGATCTTTAGATGCGTCTTCGATTTTTGTAATGGAGGCAGAGATTAATGGCGATTTCCCGTCGCTGCAACCTGCAAAACCGACAAATGCGTTAAAGAAAACCAGATGGAAGGGTGGTGGAGGTGGTCGTGACTATGGAATTGAGGATGTAGACTAGGAGAAATGGCGAGGAGATGCAGGGTGGCAATGAAATATACAGTGGAATGACGATGAATGAATGAGGCGCTGATACATAACATAAACACTGTAATGTGACACGTAAACGGAGTATATGAATGGTGGAGGCGAACGCAAATGACATGTGGACGTACGAAAGGCTAAGCGGAAGGGACGACGTGGAGGTGGACTTGGTCGATCAACGGGATGTATGAACAAATCTGGGCCATACGATCAAAAAAGAAATCAACAGTTAATACTTCACTGGAGGGCGACGGAATAGCGGGCCCGGGGTATTGTGCACTAGGACTAAAATTCGCGCAGCTTGGGAGAGTGGCAGCCATTGGATGGAGCGCTTAGGATCGGATGGCTCACGTTAATTTCACTGCGTGTCCGGGATCGAACGTTAACGCGCGAAATGGGGCAGTATTGGAACAGTGGCCTGGGACGCGTGGCGCATAACGTGTGGAATCGCTGCGATTTGCGGAATATTGCCTACCTTCGAAAGGCGGTGCGAAATAAACAAGCCAGTTTTAAGCGATGGTTTTTAGGGCGTGGGGACCAAAAAGGTAGTGTGCTATGGTGCGTTGATTTGTGTTCGATCGGATGGTTCAAAGCATGCCCGATAGCCTTATACGATAAGCACCTTTTGGTCTGGCACAAGGTCTCGGGGCTGGGTCATGTGGAATAGAAAATCAAAGGGGCTAGGGCCAGAATGGCTAAACCTTGAATACTCTTGGAAACGAGCTTTTAGACCTGCACAGTGTAATTCGGAAGCACAGGACGGTGACGATAGGCAGAAAACGAGTTCCTTAGGCCACGGTAGGGAGTTCGAAAGGTTCAAGCAGGACTAATGGCCAAGAACTTTAATGGGGGGGGCTGATATGATCAACACCTGGGTTGAAAATTTATGTAGCACTTGATTGTTTAGATTAATAAGCAATTAAAGTGACCAAAATTTTGGCGTCGTTGCCGGGGAAGGAAATTATAAGTTTCAAAAGCATTGATGTTTTTCTTTCAGATGTGTAGATTGCATGAGAGGATGCGGAGCCCACAAGAAAACTAGCCCTATAGGTGGCAAGGGTAAAGGAAGGGGAGGAAGAAAGACCTTTATTGACGAGATCATATCAAAATTTGAATCTTCTCATAGGCTAAGCTCTCGAAGGCCAAAGCCTCAACATTCCCCTCAATTGAACTACGAAACAGAAGAAATTTTGAGCCCTAAAATAGTTGAGGATCTAGCAGAAAATGTTGAGGATGCAGCAGAAAACGTTGAGGAGCTAGCAGAAAATGTTGAAGAGCCAGCAGAAAACGTTGAGGAGCCAACAGAAAACTTTGAAGAACCAGTAGAAAACATTGAGGATCGAGAAAGTGCAGTAGGAGAACAAGCAATGGAAGGGAACAATGACGAATTCTTCGACGGAGGACAAGTAGATCCTGAAGGAGAAGGAAGAGATGAGAATTCTCTCTCTACCTTGGGGTTCCCTATTGGTGATCTCCCTAGAGGAGAAACTCCCATGAATAATATCCCACTTTCAGCTTTACCTAACTTTCATGGTTTATCTTCTGAAGATCCTGATGAATTTCTTTTTGAGTTTGATATATTATGCAGAAGTTACGATTACATTAGCAATGCCCAAAAATTGAAGCTATTTCCAGCAACTAAAAAAATAAATGCATTAAGGTGGTTCATGAGTCTTGGAGGTCATGTAATCACAACATGGGATCAGATGAAACAAAAATTTATGCTCAAATATCAATACTACTACCAGACAAGAGAAAAAAGAGAGGAACTATTTAAGATGGTACAGAAGGAGGACGAAAATCTAGAGGACTTTGTGGAAAGACTACAATATAACTTGCAGAGATCCAATCATCCCGATGTAAGTAAGGATATTCTTAAAACAATATTATTGAAAGGAGTGAAAAATGAATATCTAGATATGTTGAATATGCTTGGTAAATGGGACATATCTATAGAATCATACGATGAAATTGTTAACCTCTGTAAAAGATGTTCAAGAGGAGCTGTAAGGAATAGGTCAAAAAGCAGGGATACCACATACTCAAGAGTTAAAAATTAGCCAGTGGAGGAGAAACAAGAGCTGAAATAGGTAATTTACTTGAGGAATTTAAAAATGAAATGTTAAGTTCTTTTTCTTCACAAATTGACACCTTGCAGGTTAAGAAGAAACAAGCTGAAGCAGAAGCGGCTTTGTCTATCTTTTTCCCCAAATGCAGAGATAAACACCCAATAAGGGAATGCCCATTGGACAAGGTACCAATTTGCACCCTTTGTGAGAAGGATAATGAAACACAACAATGCCCTTCTTTACCAGGAATAAAAGCATCATTGCAACCAACCGAAGAAGAAGTTGAAGCGATCTATCTATTGACACAGAGAAGGCAATGGCAACCACAAGGACAAGGTATGAACTCTAATATGCCATTTACATCTTCTAATTTTTGGAACAATTATCCTTCTTTCATTCAAGCAAATTACCCTCCCTTTAATCAAATTCAATACCTGCACTTCAATCAAATGAATTACCCACCCATGCAACAAAAAAACCCTCCCTTTGTAGACCCAGCAATGTGGACTCCTTGGCCTCCACAACAACAATATTACTTTAACCAATGGAATCCAAATTGGAGGGGTCAACAACTCCCATTTCCAAATCAGTTTCCTCAATTTCAGCAACCACTCCCTCTACCATCATGTTCTCCACCGAATAATCAAATGATGAGACCCCAGCTACCTGTACAACCAAACCCTAACCCCAATAATAAATTTGTGCAGGTTGTTGATATTCAGAACCAGCCTATACTTCATGTTTTCCCTACACAATGTAATGATATTCATTTATGATCTGGGAAAATAGTTGAACCCATTATTGATGATGTTACCTCTTCTGATTCTGATAAAGAAGAGACAGAAAAATGTGACTCACGTGAAGAGGTACAACCACCTTATAATAAGGGTACTGGAACAGCAGAACCATCATTCCCTGAGCATTTAGCTTTAATCAAAATGCCTAAGCCACCTGCTTTCAATATTCTAGGGGAATTACAGAATCTTTATGTTAAAATTCCACTCTTACAAGCACTAAGAGATGTACCAATTTATGCCAGAACCATGAGAGATATTTGTGTTAAGAAACCCGGTAGGAAAGCTAAAGTTCCCCTTACAGTTCATGTTATGGGTGATCTATCTGCATTAATGTCTGGTAAAGCTCCTTCAGTTAAATATGGTGATCCCGGCCATCTTACTATCATAGTGCAAATTGGAAAAACAATAATTCCTCGAGTTCTGGTAGATTTAGGTGCTGCTATAAATATTATGACTCTTGAAACTTCACAACTGTTACAGCTAAAGAATGTAATCAGAGATACACCAACCATTCTAGAGTTAGCTGACCGTTCTACAATCAAACCGGAAGGAATTATTGAAGACCTAATCATCTCAGTTGAATCCTGGAATTACCCAGCTGGCTTTATGGTGTTACAGACTAAAACAAAGTTGGGGGGACATCCTCTGATTTTGGGAAGGCCTTGGTTAGCCACAGCCGATGGCTTTATCAGCTGTAGATCTGGTTCAATGACAATTTTCAATGGATATGAAACTAAGCAGCTTACTCTCTACCCTCATGCTACACCCATGATTAATAATGATAATTCCGTATGGATGGACTATGATGATCATGCTACTCAACCTATTTTGACTATCAGACAAGCTTTAAGCCTTAAAGATACCACTGAGGATGAGGTAATTAATATTTTTATTTGTGAACCCTCCTCTGTGACTCCAGAAACACATAATCAGCTGGCTGCACTTTTGAAATCAGATACTTAGGAAAATCTTAAACCTGAAGATCTTCCTCAAACATCAACCACCATCTCTTCTAAAAGTATACCAGTAGAAATTGAACCTGGAAAAACACTGAACATAAACCCCAACTTGACAGTTGCTGAAACACAGCAATTAATGAAGTTACTTCTTGAAAATAAGGAAGAATTCGCATGGGACTATACAAATATGAAGGGAATCTCTCCTGAATTATGTACTCATCATATCTATATCAAGGAAGGTTGTCGACCAATCTGTCAACGTCAACGAAGAATGAACCCTAATTTAAGGGAAATTGTTAAGGAGGAACTTCAAAAATTTCTTAATGCAGGGTTTATATATCCTATATCTGACAGTGAATGGGTTTCCCCGTTGGTAATAGTTCCTAAGAAAAACGGGAAATGGAGAGTGTGTGTAGATTATAGAGCCTTAAATAAAGCCACTCAAAAAGATCACTTTCCTTTGCCATTCATTGATCAGGTATTAGATAGCTTGTCAAGGAAGAAATTATTCTCCTTTTCAGATGGGTTTAGTGGGTATAATCAAATCAAAATTGCACCCCAAGACCAGGATAAGACCACTTTTACTAGTCCTTGGGGAACTTTTGCTTATAGATTTTTCCCATCTGGACTATGTAATGCACTAACAACCTTTCAGAGAGTAGTTATAGGAATCTTTTCTGATATGATATTAATGACTCTATGGAAATATTTATGGATGAATTTACCCCTTATGGTGTGTCTTTTGAGGATGCATTACAGAATATTGAGAAAGTACTTAAACGATGTGTACAAGCTCACCTCTCCTTAAGTACCGAAAAATTTCATATGATGATGAGTGAAGGAGTAGTACTTGGACATTTTATTTCATCTCAAGGAATTCAGGTAGATCCACCCAAAATACAGGTCATTCAGAACCTTCCTATTCCTAGAACACAAACAAATGTGAGAAGTTTCTTAGGACATGCAGGATATTACAGGAGATTTATTAAAAAAAATTCCAAAATAGCTTCTCCTTTGTTTGTGTTACTTATGAAAAATGTTGAGTTCAAGTGGACTAATCTTTGCCAAGAATCATTTTTTGAACTCAAGCATCAGTTATCTACAGCTCCTATTTTAAGGGGACCTGATTGGGCACTTCCCTTTCATATATCCTCTGATGCTTTAGATATTGCGATTGGAGCTGTCTTGGGACAAGAGGAAAACCATATTCCTTATGCTATCTACTTCATTAGTAAGAATATGACTCCTGTTGAGCTTAATTACACAGTTACCGAAAAGGAATTTTTAGCAGTTATTTATGCTATTAATAAATTTTGGCATTACATTACTGGTTACTCTACTTTTGTCCATACTGACCACTCAGATATTAAGTATTTAATGAACAAATCTATCGCAAATGCTTGAGTCACCAGATGGTTATTGTTATTACAATAATTTTATATTACAATTGTAGATCGACCAGGAAAAGAAAATGTAGTTGTTGATTTCCTTTCTCGGTTAAAAGCTGATGATAATACTCCAGTAGATGATTCCTTTCCTGATGAATATTTATTTACAGTATTTTCTCACTCACCGTTGTATGCAGACATTGCCAATTATCTGGTTGCAGGGAAGTTACCATCACACCTATCCCATCGAGAGAAAAGAAAAATCATTCAACAAAGTGCTCGGGATAGCTAGATAAGTGGGTGTCTTTTCTACACAGTACTTGATCATGAAATCCGAAGATGCATTAGAGAAGATGAGGCTTATGATGTACTAAAAGCTTGTCATGATGGCCCTTGTGGAGGGAATTTTTCTGATAAGAGAACGGCACATAAAATTCTTAGGATGGGTTATTATTGGCCCTCACTCTTTAAATATGCAAAGAAATACGTCTGGGCCTGTGATAGTTGTCATAGAATGGGTCAACCTAATCATAGAGATGAAATGCCATTAAACCCCCAGGGAATACTTGAACCATTTGAAAGATGGGCCTTAGACTTTGTAGGACCCATTAATCCTCCATCCAACCAAAGAGTTTATATATTGGTCTGCACAGATTATATGACTAAATGGGTGGAGGTTAAAGTACTCCTTAGATCTAATGAAGAAGTTGTCCTAGCTTTCCTATTTGAAGAGATCTTTGTTAGATTTGGAGTGCCTAGAGAGCTAGTTACAGATGGAGGACCTCCTTTCACTTCTCATGGTTTTAAAGCCACCATTCAAAAATATCATATTCATCATAGAATTACTACACCATACCACCCCCAAGTCAATGGACAGGTGGAAAGTACAAACAAAGCAATAGAAGCCATTCTAACAAAAACAGTGACGGAAAATTGGAAGGATTGGTCTCAAAGGCTCCCTGAAGCACTATGGGCTTACAGAACTACCTGGAGAAATACTACAAGATTTTCCCCCTATGAATTGGTTTATGGTAAAAGTGTTGTTTTTCCTGTGGAATTTGAAATTAAAACCTTAAGGACTGCTTTAGCTGTTAACCTTGATTTGACTGATGCACAGACAACCAGGTTGTAGCAGCTTCATGAATTGGATGAAAAAATATTAGATTCCATTCATCAGACAACTATGATCCAATAACAGAGAACAAAATGGCATGATAAAATCATCAAGCATAAGCAATTCCAAAAAGGTAATTGGACTTTATTGTATGACTCTCGGTTTGAAAACTTTCAAGGGAAGCTACGTACAAGATGGTTGGGACCTTATGAAATAGATATTGTCTTTCCCAATGGAACAGTAAGGCTCTTAACAATTGATGACTCTAAAACACCGTTATTAGTAAATATTCATCGGCTTCATCTGTACCAGCGCCCCATTTCCAAAGAAGATTTTAAGACTACTTGCATGGCAGATTCACTTTATCTCTTTTTAGGGGAGTCTCCTGCCCCTCATTGCATTTAATTTTTCTGAATTGTATTTTTAGCATTAGAATTAGATTTCTTAACTAATAATCCCTGTCAAGGGCTGGCATGTTACAATTGGTTATTTTGCAGATTCTCGATTCAGGAAAGGCTTACCAAGAAAGGACAATCTCACTACAAGCATATCCAAGCTTCATTTTGTGAAGCATTGCTCCTCTTACTTCAACCCATTCATATTTCATTCCCCATCTTCCAGTTTTCTTTCAACATTTCCATCATTCATCCCCCCTCATTTCCCCTTTTCATGTCATTTTCCCCATCTTTCCCATTGCTGAAATCAACACTCTTCAGCAACATTTTCCCTATTTTTCCCATTTCTGAAACACCATTCTTCAGCAACACTTTACCCACTTTTCCCATTGCTAAAACACCATTTTTTTCAAATACATGACCCGTCATGAAATAAATTTCTTTAGTTCTTTCATTCTCACTTCTCTTATTTCTCATGCTAATCTTGTCCTTTCACTGCCTTCTCCTATGATTAAACAGACCTCTAATATAATCTCCCTCATGTTTCAAAAATATTCCAAAGTTTCTTCCATAAATATTGTCAATCTATTATGAGCAAGCACTATATTTTTCAAAGTACGAATTAAAGGTAAACATGAGGTATGTAAATTTTATATGTAAGTACAATTAAACTATGGTTAAATGAGAAGATTTCATTTATTATCACCAAAATCTCCACACACTTAAAGACGTCATTTCAGCCGTAGTTGGGGGGGAATATCGAAACTTTATGATATCATTTCACAACAAGTCAATTACCGTCATTTTTCTTACCCATTACCTCATCTCTTCACCATCATTCCATGTTCTCATTCATAAAACTTAGTCTGTTCGAGTGCGGTAACTTAGCTCTTTGACTGTGCATTTTACCAAAGCTGATTAGCTATGGGAGGACCTGCTATTCGACATGAACCCGCTATGATAGCTTTGCTCGAATTATACCCAGAAGCATATCAGATTTTTCAGCAGGCAGGCTAGGTAGGTTATTTTCAGAGGCTTCAGGAATTTGATCCACAACAGGTTCTTGAATTTGCACGGAATCTTAAGGAAGATCATTCTATTGTTCAAGGAGTTCGGATTCCAGTCTCAGAGGGTGACATAGCACAGGTTTCGGGCCTTCCTGTCACTGGAATTAGATGGTCCAGCCGAAAACATATCATTCTTAATGCACAGCAAGATTTTCTCCTGCCAAGAGAACAAGTTAAGCCTAAGGGTCGGCGTGTGAGACTCAACTCGTTGTCGCCTCCTTGGCCGAAAGTTGCAGAGTTTGTCAAACATTACCTCACCTGTGAAGGTCAATACTAGGTAGTTTACCAACATCATTTTGTCTTGTTAAATCATTTACAACATGGTAGACTGTTGAACATTCCTTATTATTTACTTAGATGTCTTAGAAATATGTCGCATTATTGTAGACATGTAAACTTCCCCCTCCTTTCCCTCACCCATCACCGTCTCGTCTAGTTACTAATCTGAAAAGGTTTTTCCCAACAAAACCTTCCCTTAAACAATCCACCAGTAAACCCTCAGCAAGCTGATGAAAATCCCCATGAAAAGCAACCACAAAATACCCCTGACCCTCCAGAAATTCCACCCGCAGAACCAATTGATCCAATTAACCCTCCTACCATATCAAGTCCATCCCACAATTTAGCAGAATAATCTGATCCTACTGTTCATATCTCTAGTGATGATTCTCAAGTAGATAACCCCCCCTCCTCTATTCAAAAAAGGAAAAGGCGAACCATGACCGCCTTTCTACCAAAAAGACGAATGAGGGCCTCAACCAAAGTAGCCACCAATTCTGATAGCCCTCCCCCTCAGGAAAAATCCACTCATAAAAGAAAAAATCAAACTACTACTTTCCCTGCCTTTTTACCTAGAAGACGAATGAGGGCGTCAATCGAAGCATCTACCATGGCCACTACCCTACATTCTCAACCCATTCTTCTAAAAGCCCATACACCACCACAACCCCAAATCCCAGAATCTTTACCTATCTCACCCAGGGGCACTGAAACACAAGAACCAGATGCCCAGGGTACTGTGCCATTATTTTTTTCAGAACAAGTAGATGTCACACAAGAACCAGTTACTCATTCAGTAGCTGTCACACAAGAACCAGCTACTGATGTACAAGAACTAGATGCCCAGGATGCTGCACATCACGTAGCTGTTACACAAGAACCAGATACTCATTCAGTAGCTTCCACACAAGAACCAACTACTCTTTCAGTGGCTACCACACAAGAACCAGCTACTCATTCATTAGTTGCTACACAAGAACCAGCTACTGAGACTGTGATTGTTACACAAAGCCTAGTCACCCTGGCTTACCTCTTACAAGAAAATGAGTTTCTAAGATCAGAACTGGAAGCCTACAAGAAAGAATTGGTAATGGGAATGGAAGCCTATGATAAGGAGCTTAATTTGTACACCTTAGCTCACGTAGCATCCATGGCAGAGAAAAGCACAAAAAAGGATCAGTATAAAGAATACATGTGCAACCAATGCGGGAATATTTATCATCAAGCAGGATATAAAGTAGTTTAAATCCCAATGTCGGGATCATCTACGTCTTCTGCAGTCAAAGAGGAATGCCCTATTCTTACACAAGAACCAGTAGGGGCTTCAAAAATTTCAGAAAAAGAAGCTAATTCACAAGTACTCTGGCCTACTGTAACTGTTAAATCTGAAGTTCCTGTTTTTTCTACTTAGACTATACCTCAGCCTACCACTTGCAATGTTGAAACACAAACTAAACCATGGGATGAGCTGGAAATAATGAACAAGTGGAGGAAAGAGTATGCCATTTCGCAAGGCAAAATCTTACAGGAGCATAAATTACTTTGGCAGAACCACATATATTCAAACTAGGAGGCTGTGGAGCAAATAATCCAACAATCTCGTGCTCATAAGAACCAGAATAAAGAGTTAAAAAGAAAATTGCTCCTAATGTTTTATTTGGTACAGAAACTATTGGCTGCCAAAAAACCATCTTTAAATTACTCTCTTTTCCTTGCAGAATGCCTTGCATTCTTTTAGATAAAAGTAATCAAAGATGGAAGGCCCTATAAGGTGTTTAAATCTGAAGATTTTGTGCAAAATTTTGCAGAGGCCTCTACTAGTGACCAGCATTTACTGTGTGAATTATATCTTCATAATGAAGCCATTCCTGAAAACATAAACCTTAATCTTAACCCGTGTTGGGAAGGTAAATCCCCTCTGCGGACAGAGGCGATCCCTACTAGCCCAGCAGGGGTCTAGCAACAAACAAACAATGCTATGACGCAGGCTCCTAGTTACGAATGAAAGTTTTGGGATAAGAACCTACCTGGATTCCAGCGCTCGATCTGAAAAAGAGATGCCCCCGTCCTTCAGTCCTGGCAGATCACAATCCTTCCACGATCTCCGTGGATGAACACCTGCACACAGAAAGAACAAACAGATACAAGCATAGGAACCAGCATGCGTAACTAAACATCGGTCAGAAAAGACATTACTCGCATTAGCATAATGGGAAAAGGAGTGGAACCATAATCATAGTCATCTATTAAAATGATAAACGAATAGAAGTTACAACCGAGTTCTGACGCTGCAGCCTCCTTCGTACGGGTCTCCGGTCGTCCACGTCTCGCAAAGCTCGCCAAGGGAAAGGGAAACCTCTCCAGAGTCTCGTAACAATGGTCTCCTTGCTCGAATGGGCCTTAAGGGAAAGAAGGGATTCTTTTCAGCACAAAGGCACTTGGGAATAGGAGATGCAAAGCTTCAGCACTTCAAGACTAGCTTGCCATGGATCTGAGCAAGCTTATATAGATGGGGAAGGAGGGAGTTGGGATCCCTATTATTATGGGATTGGCCCTATCAACAAGGAAGGTTCCATAGAAGGTGGCAAAACCACTTCCCTTCCATAGAACTCTCGCAGCCAAACCTCCCAACTCAAGATAGGCAATGGTTGTGAGTTTGTTTGAACTCAACTTACGCCATCCATATTTAAAAAACAGTCCCTAAAATGGGTGGCGCGATTGCTGCTCTATGACAGAGCGCCAAGTGGCGCGACCTCTTTACAGGATTTCCCTGAGTGGCGCGAGTACTGAACTGTCTACCCGCGCCAATGCAAAAAGAGCTGTTTTTCATGGATTTGCAAGGAGATGTCTCAAGGGGAAATGAAGCTCATACTCAGAGGGATGCATTGATGATGTTTTCAAGGCATGACAGTGTTCACAGGTCACATAATGGGTCCTCCATTGTGCGGGACGGGGAATGGTAGGGACGGTGACAAATTACCGTGTAACAGATGCCCCCTAAAGCATGAGGCCCGAGAGAGAGAGGGGTGAAATGCTTTACGAGAACATGTCCAACTGAAGGCCCGCCGTCGGAAAACCTGCACAGAAAGATACAACCGATATCTCAAGTACATGATGTATATATATGGTATGGACGCAGCCATCCGAACAGAGTATGCTATAATCCGGATCTAGGGTATGGGCGCAGCCATCCAACTAAGATCAAATAAATAGACTCAGGTATGGTCGCAGCCATCCAATTATTGAGTCATGACAATAATCCACAATCGCAGCCTGGGTTACAACAGACACAATCCAGGGTCTTGCGCTCCATCTCGACCCAAATAAGTACAAGTTCTAGCACGCGAATATGTGAGCTGATGTCGAACATGCAAGAACATCGCCTGATTACCAGCCAATGATGAAAGACGTTAACAGACGCGAGAGGAACCACCAATAATGACAATGGTCCTCAAGGTACTACAGGTACAATCCACGGCGTGTGAATAAATGAGCTGACGTCGAACACCCGCAGAATCATCCGATCGGAGGTCAATAATGAAAACCTCTCGCCGAATGCGACGAACCTGCCATTAAGGCATGCAGGCCCCAAGGTACCATCAGGAGTCTCTAGACCAACTTCCTGGATAATGAGTTGAAGTCGACAGGAAGTGACCTTGATCGAAGGTGGGCCATAATGATTCCCACATCATCGACACGAGACAGAGGAACATAATGTTTTGTTGTGAATCAAGATCATACGAGAAACAGAGGAAGGTTGATATTTGCAGAGGTCAACTTCTCTTGAACATATAAACGGCACGACAATGGACTTGGCAGTATTTGACATCAACAGATCAAAGGTCATGGCGACGAGGCAGTGAACAGATGAGAGGTCAAAAGAGATTACCCAAACCCATGGAAGCAAAGTGGAGCAACGAGATGAGATGTCCCCAACCCGACACGAATGCAGACAAGTGCCATGTTCAAGAGCGACATACTGCCGACGACAACGACGATGGTTCCATTTTCCCCACCATTTCGGTGAGTACCTCTTTATTTTTACACAAGCTTGAAGAGGATACCATATGCTTGTCATATAAACCCGTCCTTCGGACGAATCCATCCTAATACATTTTACGAGCCCTAGGAAGGAGGAACTCGGATATCGTCATTACGACCCAATGTCATCAGAGTTTAACGAGTCCGACAAAGGAAGAACTCGACGTCTTTTCATGTTTAGAGAGTTTGAAAAGACAGCAGAAAAGTAAACTCCAGTGGTCCCTTTTCGTAAATAGTTCCTCAGATCCGAAAAGGTAGAAAACAATATCCGAGAAAACCTCCTAGTTGCGATAGGCTAGGGTATTCCTTTTTCGTAATCAATCCATCCCACCCCAAAAAAGGGGTAAACGTATACTGGGTAGATGTCAATTCGTGGTCCATTTTAACGAGATCAAAACGACAAGGGCCTCGGCAATCTTTTCATGTTTAGAGAGTCAGAAAAGAGCTGAAAGGTGACTCCTCCTGGAGGAACGAGTGGTATAAAGGGTAGCTACTGGTTCCGGTAATGGTGGAACTGCTCAAAACAAGATAAAAGTAAAGAGGCTGGCTAACAAGACCACTCATCGCAGCGGTTCCTCAGGAACGGGTAAAACAACCAAGTGAAGGCATATGATCGGCCAAGCAGATAATGACGATGGAGTGAGAAAACCAAGGCTCATCTGGAAAAAATAGGCTGATAAAATGGCAATCACAAGAGGTAAAATGGGCAAGGTTTCATTTTTACACAAGCTTGAAATCAGGAAACTTTGCTTGAAACCGGTTTCATTTTTACACAAGCTTGAAACGGACATAAACTATGCTTGAAAAGATAAGCATGCCCCCAGCATGGTGACTCAATTCGAGGTACATGCCCCCCAAGCTTCAGTCCATATGAAAGGCAGATGGAGTGAAGGTTCAAGTGACGAGATCAAGAGAAAGACTCGACTGGGATTTTATGAGATCTAAACAAAGACTCGAATTGAACGGGAACGTGTTTCATTATTTTAACGAGGTTGACACACTTAAAAGAACTATCCTCAAAACACCCATGTTTCATTTTTTAAGGAGCTTGACACAAGACAAGGAACCATGCTCCGACAACCTTGTTTCATTTTTTAAGGAGCTTGACACAAGACAAGGAACCATGCTCCGACAACCTGGTTTCATTTTTTAAAGAGCTTGACACAGGGAGGGAACTGTGCTCCAACCAGCTTGTTTCATTTTTTAAGGAGCTTGACACAAGGAAAAGAACTATGCTCCGATCGACTGAATCATAATGAACGAGAAGTCATCGCTTCCAAGAGTTCCACTCCCGATGGAAGGAAAACATCCTGGAAGTCAGGACCCAATGCCCCCAGCACCTGATGCACGACGACATCATCACTGAGCACAGGCACGGGGTAGGTAGCCACATAGTTGACCCGCGGTGGAGTAGATACAACGGGTGGATAGAAACCAGGAGGGGGTGATGGAGGACCAGATGCCATATTAGGACCAAAGAACGACAACTGATCAATGGTCACAATCCGTCCTTCATGTGGAAAGCACATCACGCGAAAGAGGGAGGAGACAAGTGCTCCCATGGCATAAGTGTAATCGCGCCCCAGGAGCAGATTGAAATCCAAAGGGCCTGGAACGACCATCACATCCATATGGACGGTTTTACCTCCCAATGTAACAGGTAACCTTGGAAGGATCCCCAACGGTTGACTGGTCCTTCTGTTGAATGTCAACAGATTCTGCGTAACAGGCGCAAGCGGTGGCGAACCGAAAGCTTGCCAGGTAGTTGAAGATAGAATACTAACAGAGGCACCTTCGTCTATAATGGTACTGGGTACAACCAGACCAAGAGCCTGTACTGTGATCTCAAAAGGCACATAAGACGGAAGGCGAAATCCTACAAATCGGTTCCAATCAAAGGAAGCGACCAAACTACTCGGAGGGGCTACCATCGAAATGCGAAGGTCTTCCCCTGATGTTACGGAAGCAGAAGCCTCCTCCATGACCTCCATCTCGAAGGTGGGAGGAATATCCTTCGTAGCCTCCATCATGGGAGGCAGAGGAGCAGCTTCTTGAAGCACAGGGACAGGAGAATCTTTCTCCAAGTCTGAAGAATCTGAAGAAACCAGAAGAACATGAGGGTTATGGGGTCCACTCTCAACAGAAAGGACCTGGTGCACTGCAGATGGGGCCAGTTCAACCGATCCCACGACCAATGGTTGGTCGGGAACGGATTCCTGAATCTGAATTTCTGGAGGAGTGGGATCGACCAAGGATGACCCTTGACCAATCACGGCATCAGCCGGTGGAAGACTCAAAGAAAGCTGTTTATAACCAGCCGGGAGGCGTGGTGTAGAAACAGTCAAGTTGTCCAAGACTCGCTTGGCTTCATCCATATAAGGACAAAGGTGAATAGCATGGTGCCCTTCACACAACTTACAGGGATTGGTG
The DNA here is from genome assembly GCA_034641835.2 of Pinus albicaulis. Taxonomy (NCBI): domain Eukaryota; kingdom Viridiplantae; phylum Streptophyta; class Pinopsida; order Pinales; family Pinaceae; genus Pinus; species Pinus albicaulis. The sequence goes on from CM076569.1 coordinate 302,863,946, forward strand.
ATCTTACCCTGCTTCTTAGGAGCCTTACCAGTGCCCCCAACCTGACTCCCGGAAGCCAAAGACAACGGTGGGCGACCGTTGGACCATACTTCGAGTACCTGGGGAATGCCAGGGCAGTCTCGAAGAAGATGGTCTCCCGTGCACAACATGCAGGGGAACTTGACTTTCCGAGGAGGGTTGGAAGGGTTATCAAGAGGAGACGTCTCGGAGACAGTAGCTGCACATTTAGCCTCTCGCTTATCAGACTTCTTCTTCTTTGTCTCCTTCTTCTTCTTCTTAGCCACCTGGTTACTTGAATCCAGACTTTCACCAGGCGAAGTAGAAGATGAGGACGCAAAAACAGGCGAAGAAGGGGAGAGGTCCACCTTTGAATCAACATGATGTTGTTCGGGTGGAGGAACTGATTGACCAGTAACGGAGTTATTCGGGACAACAGAGGTTGAGAAAAACCAAACAGGCAACCCAACCGTTAACCCAGGAAGGGACAACGTCGCCATGTAAGGAGCACCAACATTCCCAAAAGGAGGAAAATGACCAGGATTCCCTTCTGAGGGGATTCCTTGGTTGGTGAACTCTGAAAAAGTTGCCATCAAACTCAAAACCACACACGGGCTGAAAACGAGTTAAGGGCACACGATCAAACGGTCAACAAGCAATATCTAAGCAGGCGTGTAATCGTGGGGGATTAATTTTACCACATTGGAAAATAAGAAGTTCTACCGTTTCATGTTTTAAGAGTCGAGAAACGATAAAAAGATGACTCTATCTCTTTCAGAGTTGACACAAGAGTGAAAGGACAAGCGCTTGACGGTCTTTTCAAGTTTAGGGAGTCAGAAAAGACCAAATGACTGCTCAGGAAAAACTAGGCACAAAGGGTGTACCAAATATCCGTGAACTGCAATATACACCTTGGTTTAAAAAAAATGAAATGTAAATCGACCAAGATTCTTCCGTACGTGTGTAGTCTCCTAATGTCAGAAATGGGTGTATCACTGTGATAGGGCACGACTGGCTTTCCTCGCGGATAAAGGATTGGAACTTATAGGGGTCTCCTTATATATGCAATGGCACGATGCGAAGTCCGTGCTAGTGTCGTTTAATGCCAGATGGCTCCACGCTCGCTAGGTTTAACGACGTAACACGTCTCTAGCCTAGACCTCTAAATATGTTAAGTTCCACTGTTGTCTAGTGAATTGAATGAATTTTTGCTAGCTGATCTCAATTAAGTTTCACTCTGTGCCTTATCGTGATAAGGTTCCTAAAATGCACAGAGTGCCACGATGCAACATTTCGTTCGATGAAAACTAGTTAAATGAGAGTTGAGAGCTTTAATACAAACTAAATGAACGGAATACAAACAAGAATATCTCTAATGCAACTAATGCAATTGCACATTTTTCATTCAAACACTAATCACTAGTGATACGGAAAAGATGACAATTTGCACTAATTAAAAAAACAAAAGAGATTATATTTTTTTTTTTAAATTTTCAATGTCTAATGGTTAATGTGCACTGAAAACAAAAGGAACAATTAGAGAAATGATAACTAAGAGAGCAAAGCAAACAACATTCACTCACCAAGCACGCAACCAAATCTCTAAATCGACCCAAAGTCTCTCAAATCGAAGAAAGACTCAAAAACACCCCAATGGACCGTGTGATCTGGGTCCAAAGCAAGGGCAAACGAATCCTGAATGAAAGAACGAACAAACACTCAAAAGACGCAACAAAACAATCAAAGACCGCTAAGAGGGCATGGAGGGTTAAGCAACAAGTCGACAGGACAATCAAGACACCAAAGCTCCCAAGGAGGGCTCGATTCACTATGCCACTAGATGCCCTAGGGCTCAAATCGTGAAACCGATAGATAGAGGCAAACAACCAAAGGATAGCGGTGAATTCCAGTCAAACCAGGCTCCAATGCACTCAAACAATCGGGAAATCAAGAAGAAAAGTATTGGTCAAGCTCAGAAAGCCAAAAATTGAAGAAATTCAAAAAAGTCACAGGGGTGGCGCGACTGTGGCCTTGAAACTAGCGCCATAGGCCTAGTGGCGCGAGATAGACAAATGCAACACGCGCCAAGTGGCGCGACTGTCAGGTAAAAACCCGCGCCAGTCGAATTCTTCAATGAAAACTAAAAAACAAGCTAATCTGAGAAAAAGACCAACACAAGCTAAGCAAACCACAAGGCTAAAATAATGAAAGAATCCAACCCAGAAGGTTCATCAAGCAAGGAAAAACAATCAAAGCGAACCAATCATAAACGAGACAAGGAAAACCGGACGATCCCCAGCGGAGTCGCCAATTTGTTGACGAGGTAAATCCCCTCTGCAGACAGAGGCGATCCCTACTAGCCCAGCAGGGGTCTAGCAACAAACAAACAATGCTATGACGCAGGCTCCTAGTTACGAATAAAAGATTTGGGATAAAAACCTACCTGGATTCCAGCGCTCGATCTGAAGAAGAGATGTCCCCGTCCTTCAGTCCTGGCAGATCACAATCCTTCCACGATCTCCGTGGATGAACACCTGAACACAGAAAGAGAAAACAGATACAAGCATAGGAACCAGCATACGTAACTAAACATCGGTCAGAAAAGACATTACTCGCATTAACATAATGGAAAAAGGAGTGGAACCATAATCATAGTCATCTATTAAAATGGTAAACGAATAGAAGTTACAACCAAGTTCTGACGCTGCAGCCTCCTTCGCGCGGGTCTCCGGTTGTCCACGCCTCGCAAAGCTCGCCGGGGGAAAGGGAAACCTCTCCAGTGTCTCGTGACAATGGTCTCCTTGCTCGAATGGGCCTTAAGGGAAAGGAAGGATTCTTTTCAGCACAAAGGCACTTGTGAATAGGAGATGCAAAGCTTCAGCACTTCAGGACTAGCTTGCCATGGATCTGAGCAAGCTTATATAGATGGGGAAGGAGGGAGTTGGGATCCCTATTATTATGGGATTGGCCCTATCAACAAGGAAGGTTCCATAGAAGGTGGCAAAACTACTTCCTTTCCAGAGAACTCCCGTAGCCAAACCTCCCAACTCAAGATAGGCAGTGGTTGTGAGTTTGTTTGAACTCAACTTCCGCCATCCATATATAAAAACAGTCCCTAAAATGGGTGGCGCGATTGCTGCTCTATGACAGAGCGCCAAGTGGCGCGACCTCTTTACAGGATTTCCCTGAGTGGCGCGAGTACCGAACTATCTACCCGCGCCAATGCAAAAAGAGCTGTTTTTCATGGATTTTGCAAGGAGATGTCTCAAGGGGAAATGAAGCTCATACTCAGAGGGATGCAATGATGATGTTTTCAGTGCATGACAGTGTTCACAGGTCACGTTATGGGTCCTCCATTGTGCGGGACGGGGAATGGTAGGGATGGTGACAAATTACTGTGTAACAACCCGCTTGTTGGCGATATCCAGATTCGGGCATTTACCTCTTTCCTTGCCAACCAGATTACGTGGCAGACTACTTTTCTAGCGGCCAGGCATAATGAAGATAATTGTCTCCTCTGGATACAGCCAGAACCACAGAATATTATCAATTTCTACAGAAACTAGGAATGACTCAACATATGCGGCAACTACAGGCAACAGTACTTGAGGACTGTCAACACTTTATTAGGGCCAAATAAATTGTTGCCTTAAAAGAAAATAACATGTTTTGGCAACAATATTCTAAGGAAAAGGAGCACAATCCTTTCAATCCTACTAATCTTGAAACAACAATTTCCAGGGTACCTGACTACATCAAGTGTGTTCAGCAATGCGCTGAAAATTGGATAGGGTATCACTTTCATTTTCCTATTATGTGGATGCCAACAGAGGAATATCATGCTTATCATAGGTTGGACAAGAAGGATGAAGCAACAGCTTGGCATAAGCTGAAAAATGTGCAAGGGTTCAGAGCTTCAACAGACAGTACCTTCTATAGCTACTACATAAGTTACTTGCACGCCAAGAGCTAGTATCCAGATTCTGATTCAGATTGAAGTTGCCTGAGGACATGCAACCTTTTTAGTTGGAGGGGATGTTAGGACCCTGTAATGTACCTTTTTTCTCATATATTTTGCTATCATCCCATCCTTTTCCAGTTCATATTTAAAGCCTATATCATCACTTTAATCTATTCTTCCAAAGGTATATAACGTTTCTTCTCTTTACTATATGTTTAACTTGTTTTACATTACTTTCATATTTAGCCATTAATCGGAAATATATAGTTGCTAAAACAGTTTGAAGACTGCAATTAATTCATCATTTCTGTTTGAAGACTGCGTTGCTAAAACAATCCACAATACGCAAATCTCATTGCTAAAACAGTCTGTGATTTGCGATGCTGAAATAGTATTTCAGATACGGCAGCAATAAGAAAGGATAATTAAGGGAGTTGTTACACTAGCCGCAACAACTGCACCTCGAAGCCAGCACCATCATAACCATTGTAATAGCATCTTTTCTATGGAAGAACAGAATATCCTATTCCAACATAGAAGATCAGATCAGGTTAAGAATATGATTTTTATGATGTAATCAAATGTGTAATAGATGTCTCCTCTTTAAATTGAGGAGACATCAGCATTAGAGGGGGATTACGGAAGGTTTAGATGAAAGGCAATTACAGAGAAGGAACGTGGATCATTTTGTAATATGTTACATTTGACAGATGAATAAAAGATTATTCTGAGCATTTCTTCTTAATTCCTTTTTCTGGGGAATCTTGTGAGAAGGAAAGGGCCCACCTTCCTCACAAGATTCACCCATTAATTTCCGTATGTGTTAATCATTATTTTCATTTACGCCTTGTCAAAACTCTGTTTTTCTGAAATCGTTTATGCATTATTGGAACTCTGTTATCTATTGTTGAAACTGTGTTTCCATTAATTGTCGCATTGTTTTCATATAATTCATTCCTAGGTAATTGTTGATTATTTCAAAGTGATAATCTTGTTTACAATGTTAGGGTCCCGTGATTTGGCTGATTGGCAAGCCAAATGACAGTGTAACATCAAAACAATCTTTGGAGCCCAAGGACCTAGCCTTCTTGGACTCAGAGAGGTCTCTCTCTATTTGTGTAAGGGATATCTATGTATTTGCTTATTGTGTTCTAATTTTAGGCTAGTTATGAAGTATGTTTTTTTTTTGTTTTGGTTTTTAGGTTGTGAGGGATGAAACTAATCAAAGATATAAGATAGGTAAAAATATGTTAGATCAACTGGGCTATGGGGCGAAAAGGTCAAGAAAGCTATCATATGGTGATACAAGGTTGTTGAAGGGCCGATTTGATTCGAGGTAAAATGGATCTTTGGGCAAAATGGAGTAAGATGGACATCAAGTTTGTGAATAACAAAGGATTTCAAGCATAAATAGTTTAATAGCTGACATAAACATGGTAGGGAAAACCATTAATCATGAGAAATGTAACTTTAAGCTAATCAATGCATAGAAATAAACATTCAAGCCATGCATAAAGATATATAACTCTCTAACTTTAGGAAATGGCTATCAAACTTTGGGGAAATACATTTAAGACAGACAAACAACTCAAATCACTATGTTGGAACGCCTAAACACAATACTTCAAGCTATTGGGCACTTTGAAAACAAGATTGCATAGTCTTAGGCAAAGGGCAAGATCATAACAAGACCTCCTTGGTTCAACAAATGACAATCTAATCAGTCAAAGAGAAGTTTGACATATGGAGCTATGGATAGCCATGAGTAAGCAGGGCATACCGTAAATCATACTTAGCATGCATAAAACCATGAATGAAACAAGCAAACAATATCCTTAAGTTATTAAATAGCAATCAAGAATTCTTTAATGTGACTAAGAATGAAGAAAACATGGAAGCTATGAAGAAACAGGAAATTTGAGGTGCCTCCAAGGGCATGTCTCAAATTTGTTCTCTATTGTCCTATAGCAAGAAAGAACATAGATTTATGAATGAAAACTAGGAAAACAAAACAGAGAGAGAGACACTATACCATTCTACCAAGTCATGGAATCCAACAACAATCCTCTTTCATCATCCAAGAACATCCAAGAAACTATCCAAGAGCATGAGACAAGTATTTCTTCCAAAGCTTATATGACCATATATTGCTTCTATTCATCAAGTTCAGCCTTGTTTACAATGAAATCCTTTGGAATATATAGGCCAAAGTGAGGAAAACTTCTTAGTTCAACTTGCAATCTCATTGGCCTATCCAAAATATTTTATTTTGTCCTTGAGGCTTTGCAAAGCCCAAGGCACAAAATATCTCATAAAATATCTAAAAAATACTAAAAGATGGAAATAAATTGACTTTTCATAACTTATCATGCACAAAAATAGCTAAACGCACATGAGGAAAGGTCAATTTTGAAAGGTTCAATTTTTACAAAAATACTCAAAAAATACATCAGCAAAAGGTCCCCTGACTTGCCGGCAACCTTTGGAGGCCTTCTCAATGTCGAAATGAGGCTCATGATAGCTCGTTGGAAATATTTGAGTGTCTAATTTCTAAAAATGTTTATTTTGCTCCCAAATAACCAATAGAAGTCCTCCAAAAATAGGCCTATGTGTAAAAACCCAAAAAATAAGCCTTGCTGATAAATGGGGCAGAGTGTAGAAAAAGCGAGTATTTTTCACCATTTTGGGGGAGAAAATGATCTTCAATTGTTCTAAAAATCATTGAGTATGTGCCCCTAAAATTATGGCATCCAATGATACCATTTTCGTCCTTTGATGATGATGTCCCAAACTGAAATGGCGATGCCCATGAGTTTTGGCCAAAAACCCAAAAATGAAAAAAAACCAAAATATGTCGAATTTCACCTAAAATTGGTGAGCATGCCCCTCAAGGGTTTTTAGCCTTGAGGTGTCTTTCCTCAATTTTGGAGTCGGGCGCTTCCCTTTAGCCTCCTTGAGTTTTTCTTGAGCAGCCTTCAACTTCCACTGGGCAAACTGATTGAGCTTTTTATAATGCCCCATCTTCCTTCGTTGAAAGTCCAAGTCCCTGTTTGCCTTCTCCAAGTGATCATTAACTCTCTCGAGCCATGCTTCCCAATTTTTCTCTATCTCTTGTTCGAACAATGTAGTAAGAGGGGTAGATTGGAGAAGTGCATTTTCTTCTTCTTTTTGTTTCTCAATGGCCTTTTTCAGCCCCATGGTTCTTGGCCTCTTTCGCCTAGGTTGATCTTCACCTTCACTTTCCTCGAACTCACCCATGAGTTCTTCCAATCTCACCTATGCTTTGGAGGCCTCCTTTTTGTATCAGATGGCCCGTGTCTCATATACAGCCATATGGACACTCATTTGCTTTTTTTGGACTTGAAAAAAGTGATTGAAGTTCCTAGCTCTATGAAGATCAGCCCTCAAGGCATCAATTTGGCTTTCTCTACGGATCAAGAGATTTTCGAGGATCCAGGATTCATTATCACTTTCATCACTTTGGATTTGGATGATGTCGAATTCCCTCTCTTGTTCATGACTGCTTTCTTCCTTGCCCTTCCCTTTGCTTTGGGTGGCTCTTCTAGTACTCTTCCTCTTGGGAAATTCGACCATGGGTTTCTTGGGCAATTTTCCCTTTCTTCAGAGGTCCCTAGTCACATTTGGAGTTACAACTCTAGGCACCCTTTTCTTTATTGTCCGAGGCTTGGCGACTTTTGGAGAAGAGAACATGGCCTCTTGCCTAGGAGAGGCAACTAGCACATGCTCCATGGGCTCTTTACCCTTGTCACTTTGCCCCTCATTTTTTCCACTATCTTGGAGTTCTTTATGGATGCCTTGGCTGTCTTTTTGCACTTCCTTTTGAGGGCTGCCCTCCTCACTATGTTACACATCTTCATGCTGCTGCCCCTCTTCTTCTTGAGGTTGTTGTTCCTCTTTAGGAGGCTATTGTTCATCGCCCTAAGGCTGCCTCTGTTCATATTGTTGTAGCTGATGTGTATCATGTTGCGGCTGTTGTGTATCATACTGTGGCTACCACTGTTCAACATCTTTTGGATGTCCCTTTTCATTACCTTCATACTGCTCCTATTCAGCACCTTCATGCTCATCCTGTTTAGCATCTTTTGGCTGTCCCTGTTCATCACCTTCATGCTGCTCCTGTTCAGCATCTTTTGGCTGCCCCTGTTCATCACCTTCATGCTACTCCTGTTCAGCGCTTTCTTCTTCATCCCCTTACGGTTGCTCATCATCACTTTCCTCTTCCTGCTCATGTCCTTCTTCCTCATCATGGTCATGCTCTTCTCCTTCCTCAGGCTCCTTTGTTTTTTCTGTGGTAAACTTGAGCTTCTTGGGAATAGGTCTGCTAGAATAAGGCGAAGGATGGTGAGTAAGAGGTGTAGGGGATGTATGAACTGGAGGGACATTGGAGAAATCCAGATGGGTGATGAAAGTATCCCAAGAGACCTCCCTCTTTTCAAGCTGATGAAGAATGATGACTTTGATGAGAGAGTGATGGAAGAGGAATGATGTTTGCTGTGAAGGAGGCTTCTTTTAAACAGTGGAGGCCATTTTCTCAATGCTCCTGTGTAAGAAGAAAGGAATATTTAGAAATTTGGCCCTAGTAAAATGCATGAGCAGTCGAATGTGCTAGGCATAGACTCGGGAGAATCTTCCCTCACAAGTGAAGTATTTCATGATGATCTTCATGAGGGGGGCGTAGCTAGTCAAAAGATATGAGAAGGGGAAAATGGAAGGACATGAATCTCTGTGCTCAGGCTTTAGAAAGGGCTTGTAATCTTCTGATTCCAAGTGGATTTGTTTGAACCACTTCTCCCCAATATAGGGGATTTTAGTGGCCTTGGAGATGGACCTTGGAGAGAATTTGAAATCAAGGCCTGCCAGCTGGAAATGCTTGTCTTGAAACCTCAAAGCGCAAAGATGTGTCAAAGGAGAAAAGCTCTTCACCTCTTGCACTCTTTGAAAAAAATCTAAACATCCAACCTCATGGAAATTGAACAAGACTGATGGATGGGCATTCACTTCTTCAGTGGAAATAGGCTCAAATCTCTTATGCAAGCCACTCCTACTATCCTGCCTAGGAGGCATCTTGTTTTGAATTCTCTCTGCAACACCAAGCTGCCTCAAATGGCTTGTGGAAAGTTCTTCTCAAGCACACAAATCTGTCCTCTTTGTTAGTTATTGTTTGACCAAGGAAAATGCCTCAAATGCTATGTGAAATGGTTCTTTAATATCAGCTCTCTGCTCCTTACAAATCACTGCTTGTCTCCCTTTGTATGCCAATTAACAAATAGTTATCAAAATAACAAGCACATAGCCAAATTGTTACTGTGGCTGGGTAAGTTTACAAGGATCCTTTATGTTTTGATAAAAAACAAGACAGCCTTGTATTTAGACAGTGGCAAAACACTCCTCTCAATAAAACCATCCTCCTTGTATTCACTATTTCTCACACACAGTTAGACAAAACACCTTCAAATTGAATTAACAGCTTCACTCACTAAATTATGTTTCATGGATCAAAGGAGGCATTGGTTTTGCTTTTTCTCCACACACAGAAGACTTTTGAAAGTGAAAAAGTCATTCATGCATGATCACTGTTGTTAAATTAGGCTCACTGTTTTAACTTAGGAACATTGTGTTTTCCTTTCAAAAACTGCTTCACCTTCTAACACTGTTTTGAGGGCAGTTTTTTAGGCCTTTTGACATCAATATAAACACACCACTTTCAATATGTCAATGTTGGGCAATCATAGCCACAACAATATTTGATTTTAAACCGAACACTGAACCCTCCTTACCAGTGTTTCTCCATTACATTTTGCTGACAAAGGTTATGTTTTATCATTGTCCTGAGGATAGCTTTAGGCCTGTTGAAACTAATATGAACATTCTACTAGCCTCCCACCGTAACAGACTTTGTCAATAAATTTAACAAATCATTTTGATTTTCCTACCAAGACCTCCACTTTTTCGCCACCATTTAGTCTTGAAAAAACACAGCATTGATCACCCTTTTAGAAAGTTGAATATACCAAGGAGGCAAACAAAATACCTTGAAGATCGATGGTGGCCTTTGCTTGAAACGTTGAGCAGCTTCAAGACTTGTTGAAGGCGTTTGGACTATTAAAACATGTGCGGCACGTTGAAATGGGAAGGCGCTGCGCAATAGAAAAGGTGTCGGGTCGATGATGGGTAGTCGTGACTGGCGCCTACAGGCGCGTCACGCGCTGCGCAGCAATACACCCTCTTCGTAAACTGACTCCTAAACGAACCGCGCACTTTTCCAGGCATGCCGCGTGGTCTCCAAAGCCTGAAAACTCTGTGAACTTGCTCGAAAACTCTATTCGATTCAGTGAGCAGCTAAGGGGACGCTTTGTTTGCGCTTTGAAAATTTCAAATGAGCTTGCAATGGTCCCTTTAACTTCTTTTGAAAGTGAAAAAGTCAGAGTCCCTTTCACGTTTGCTTGGTGAGGGTTTTGAAAACATTTGAAAGGATTTTGGGTTGAAACAAAACATGAAGCACTTGTCTTGTGATTTTCATCACTTAAAACCTATAAAGACTCTTTGCACCAATCTTTTGACAAGATGTGTGGTTTGACTTTTGAAAAGGTAACATAGTGATGACTTTTGTTTAAGTGAAGAGGCCTTGTTCAGGAACTGCAAACCTCCTCTACTACCTTTTCACTGTGCTTTATTAAAAAGGAAACTTTGCCACTGCTGACCTTTTTAATGACATTTTCAAAGGAAATTCTACTCAAAAAAAATACCAATGAGTTGTGAATCATCTTTTTCCATTTTTGCAAGGAGATGACTTATCTCTTTAAAACTTGATTGACAGTTTTTGCTCCTGATGTTGTGAAGGTAATCATGCCCATTGTGAAACTGATCGAGCTGGCATGTGCTGCTTTGAGCTTCTCTTTTGGCTTATGGAGATAAAACTCATTTGAAACTGTAAGTGAAAATCTTGTTTACAAAAGGTCTCCATCACCAAAGCCACTAACTAACCTTAGATTGACAAAATAATCTAGTCTTCAACTTTAAGGAGATAAAACAGGGGATGATGAACTGAGGTTTGAAATGTGAACAGGGGAAAGTTGTCCTTTTGTTCTTCTATGAAGGAGTTCTGCAAGAAACATGAATTTTCATTCATTTCACCCTTTTTGAGAGCAGTCCCTTTTGGAATCTTTGCCATATGCAATAAATGCTTTTCATCCTCAAACAATGGTGAGCCCCTTTACTTTGTTTATGAAGGAGGCCTACTTTGACAAATGCCTAGTTTCCTTTCAACCTCTATCTCCACCAAAAGAAGAATGTTTGATGAACATACTGATAGTGGTTTCCTTTATACATGATGGCAGAAGTCAATTTGAGACCAAGACTATTTGACTCCTTTGGCCATCTGCTTAATAATATTTCTTCATTGATGATCAACCCATTAACTTCACATTGTAATTCAATAAAATTGAAACTCATGCAAAGAATTTAAAAGCACCACTGTTTTTCCTCTGCTTTTAACACCAACTTCTATTCAAAAACCCTCAGTTGTTGTCTTACTGTACTTAAAATTTTCCTTTACAGTTAGTGGAAAACTTAAAAACAAACTTTATCCCTGGCCCTCTGCTTATAGATGAAGGAGGCCTTCTCAGTCCTCAACCCTCTGCTTATAAAATGAAGGAGGTTTTCTCAGTCCTCAACCCTCTGCTTATAAAATGAAGGAGGTTTTTCTCAGTGATTCCATTTCATCAGCTCTTAACAGTTTTATTTTTCCTTTTACTGCCTTTTCATGCTTGAGTGAATGAAGATGGAAAATTGATAATAAGTCATGATGGACACTTTTCTGAGACAAGTGATCCCGCTTTCAAAATGTCGTCGCACCTCTTTAGGCATTACAAGCAATTTGGCTAGTATCTGCAAATCATTTATTTTCATTCATAATTTACTAACCTTTGATTGTAATTGCAAGAGCTTCTTGAAACACTCTCTATTTTGTGGCTGCATCTCAGGCTCAAAATCAAATGAGAAGTAGTTGTCTTCTCATGTTGAGCTAAATACTGTCTTCTGGGATGTTAGTACACATATTCTCTTGAAAGATCCTTTGAATCATTGTAAAACTACCTAATATCAGTTTGACCTATGACACATGCATTGTTGAGACTTCAAGGCTTGTTAGTGGTGCGACTTAATGGTGTAACCAACTTTATTTGCAGAATGGGAAGGTCTGTTATGACTGGTCTATAGCAGATGGAGTTTCTTTGGCTTTAGTATAGTTTGCCAAGGGAGAGATGCCTAAAGCGTCGCTACCTAACTTAGGGGAGACTTCTTTGGATAGATTTGGATTGTTTTTTTTAGAGCTGATGGACAAGCTAGTAGGGTTGAGGCTAGATAGGGCTTGATAATGAGGTTTCATCTTGTCATGGGTGGATTGAAAAGGTAGGGGGGAAAAAAAAAATTATGGGTGTTTTCCAGCTGGCAAATTTGACAATTTTTTTAGATCAGCTGCTAGAAAACTTGGTTGTTACAACTAGTCATCACCAACAAGTGAAAAATATTGATGACTAACAGTGGCTCCATTTGGGGAGGGCAGCTCCTTTTCAGGAGGTGTCCAAAATTTAAGATCTTTGTCTTATGAAGACCAGTGCCTTATCCATTGGTGCAAATTTCATTCTTCCTTGATACTATTTCTAAAAATTGACAGCGTGATTAGCATCAATGATATTTCTACCTACCCCACTATCTTTCCTAACATTTTTTCTTCCTTTGGGTGCATTTGGACTAGCAACCATTTGACATTATATATATATATATATATATATATATATATATATATATATATTTAAAAATGAACCTATCTAGTTCTACACTTATCTCTGTCGGGAGTTCAGATTAAGCTGATGAACTCCTTCATTACTCTACCTATGCTAGATCAACTGTCAAGGTTAAGCTGTTTGACGGGATTTTGTTCTCTAATCTAAAACATGAAATTTAAAAAATGATCAAATCAGGGTTAAACAGTCTGATTTGTCATGTACTTGTGGCACGAAAGACAAGCTAAACACAAATATTATTTTTCAAAAAATGAAATCTAGAAAAACGGGGTTAGGATGCACAATTTATTTCTCATCCCTGCTTCCCTCTTTGGTTCTGTTTTGAGCATGTGGAACCAGTATATTTTCCTAATGTACTCTCTTTGATAAGTCAATCTTACACAATGTTGACAATATTTTCCACTCACTAACTTATCAACAAATAAATTTAAAACATGTTCAGTTATGATTAGGCTAGATAACTAAACAAGACATTTGAGCACTAGTAGCGGCATTTAGACTTGCGCGCTTTCTGAATGACTATTTTTTGAACATGGGGCCTTCTTTCTATTTTTCAAACTACCCTCTTTTTCTATTTTTCTATTGTTTTTGAATTTTCTATTTTTATCTATTTTTCAAACAATGGTATATACAATGATTGAAAATGTTTTAAACTCAGAAATCTTGGAAATGGCGAAACTTAAGCATCTTATCCTCATAAGGATCTCCTACCACTCTTGGTCCACTCAGCTCCTGAAAAGAGAAATTAGGAATATTTTCTCTTTCAAGCATGACATAAGGATTCATGCATGAATCTTTGAACAAACCCATATCTTCCCGTTGTACCTCTTGATACTTCTGATTTCCACTCCTTCCTTTACTGTACATCTTTTTCAAGTAATGCATATTTTCTTTGTCATTCTTGAAATATATAATGACATCATCAAGGTATGTCAACATGCAGAAATTCAGGATTGGAAACATGGCTTTCAGGAGCATATTTTTGATATCCGGTGGTTTTGCAGTTCTAAATTTGAAACTAGAACTACTTCTAGCATACTGGAAAAAATATTTGAGCTGTCTACTTTGCAATGGAATCAATTGGCTATACCCTGAAACATCATCTTGCAAAGACATATGATTAAAAGCACTTATCATTGGTATATCATGGTCTGGGGTAGGAAGGATAAAATTTCTGTCACCAGGATGTGTATTAGTATTTTTGAAATCAAAACAGATCCTATGACCAACTATTTATCTTTGACTATTACTGACTGGTTCAAATCTTTGTATTTTATTTTGTCGAAGTTGTTTCTTGGAGTGATGGTAGTGGCATAGTGTTTCTCACTGTTTTCTCTGTATGAAGTAGTATTTTGAATGAGATTGCCAATTCTAGCAGTTCTAAGTCTTTGGTGGAGTGACAGAATTTTAGCCAATTCAAGTAACTCAGGTATCCTTGGACTGCAGTCATCATTTTTGCTCATAAAATTTTTATCTGGCATTTTTTCTGGATTTGGAGCTGTTATGGCTACAGTCAAGGTTTCATTTGCAATGGTAGAGTTATGCGATGGTAAATCCTTGAGGTATGGTAAAAACATTAAGCTTCCTTGCTCCCTAGTTTCAAAAAGGTTTGTGATATGTAAGTCTTCTAATGCCTTTATTCTGAAAAAGTTTCCTGATGTTACTGCTGATGTTTTCCTAAGGTTTGAGCAATTCGCTTGATAGTACATAATGGTTTGTGCTTCTTGCTCTATTCCTATTTCAAAAGGAACACACTTACTTTCCTCAAGACATAGTTGTTCATGATCATGATAGTTTTGAGTGTCCCGTTCATCATAGAGAACTAGGGGCAGCTGATGTGGTGGGTCTAAGTTTGTTTCAAATCCTTCTGACTGTTCTTCAATGTCCTCATCAATGTGTAGAATGAAAGAGTTTAGAACGGAATGCAAGGAATACATCGGGATGTTATCTGGCCTCTATTGGCTACTGATCATGTATTTCATGTGTGACTCTCGATAGAGTATTCTAGTTTGGTCAAACACAGGAATAGTGGTGTAGTACATATCAAGTTGAATATTTCCTTGGAGCTTGGCTCCCCAAGATCTGGATAGAAGCATTCCATACTTGGGAGGGATGTCTGCTACCACTATGTCCATGATCAGATGTTTTGCAGGTACTTGGGCCAAATTGAAACAAAGATCTTTGATTAAACCTAGACATTTGACTCTACTCGAATCAAATGAATATAAGTCTTTGTATGGTCTCATGATTTCTAGGCCTAATCTTTCCATTATAGCCTTCGGCATGAGATTATGCGAGGCTCCGGAGTCTAGCATGGCATTGTGAAGGATTTGGTCATGGATATTCAGACTAATGTAAAAGGAAAGAGTGGTTCCTTCTTGGAATTTTCCTTCTATTTTCGGACCAAACAACACTTCAGGAGTGTCATCAGATAGATTAAGGGTGTTTGCATCATTTCCTATATTCAGGACCTTTAACACTTGGGATTTATAAGAGCCTTGGGCGATAAGTTTAGTGAGAGGCATGGTAATCTTTATTTTGACGATTTCTCCCTCAAAACTGAAAGGTACTTGTATTTTAGACAGGTTCGCTTCAACTTTTTTAGCCATGACTTTCTCTATGTTCTGAATTTGTTGGCTTTGTTTTGGGATCTTGTTTGACACAGCCACCTCGGGAATCTTTGTGGAAGTAATAGGAGCATCTAAGCCAAGACTTGTTTGGGTAAATTTATCTTTGTTTTGGTCATCTTTCCTGACCATGATTTTGTTGTTGTCCACTGCTTTTTTAAGGATGGTATCAGGGGTTTTAGTAGTGTTTGAGTTGTCTTTCTTGGAGTTGTCTTGGTTTTTTCTGCTTCTAAGGTCATACTACCTGTGAGCTTCTACTATGGCATTCTGAAAATATATGGCAGGATCTTCGGGATCTTCATAGTTGGTTTCATCCTGATTTGGAGAGAATAATGCTTGTTCGTCTTCTGTGAGGTACACCTCACTCTCATTATCAGAACCTATGAGGTTCAAATTATTTTCATCAATGGGTTCTGTATCCCTATCATCTTATTCCACATAATTTTCATTAAATGGTGGCCTAATTTGTTGGTCATTTTCCCTTGGTTTGTTTTGAGGTTGTTCCCTCCTAAAATTTTGGTTTCGGTTTCTGTTTGGAGGGTTTGGCTGGTTGTCCCTAAGAGGGGTCTTTTCACTTATCTTTTCCCACATTTTGGCCATGTACCTAACTAAGTCATCTATTCTAGGATCTAAGGAAGGGGCTGAAGTGGAGACCTCATCCCGGTAGGTAACTTTCCTTTCTGATCTAGTCCTAGCTCTTTTTTATGCTAAGTTGGCTTCTGCCCTTATGGCTACTTTTTGCATTTCCTCTAAGGTAAGAGGGTCCTTGTCTCTTAGCTGATAAGTCATGTCTGGGTCAAAACCCTCGAGGAATTTCGCCAGGGCTGAGCCAAGTGGAGGTTTGAAGTGAGGCGGGAGGGCGTTATACACACTGTTGAACCTAGTGCAGTATCCCTGGACACTTTCCCCATTTTCCCGTTTTATATTGTTATACTCTGACAGGATTTGAATGGGGTTATTTTTAATTTCCCACTTGTTTATGAAGGTTTGGTAGAGTTCTGGGAGATTGTGGATGCTATTTGGAGTTAAGCTCTTAAACAATTTTTTGGGTTCTCCGCCCAAGCTTTGGGCGAACATTCTCATTCTTATGGTCTCGTCTTCTATTTCCATGTATTCAAAGGCATTGCTAATCCTATCTACATGTTGTTGAGCTGTGGTAGTCTCAACTCTAGTAAAGTGTGGGATTTTGGATTGATAGTCATTTTTTAAGGGAGCCAAAGGTTGTGGAAACACTAAGGGTGCATACCAAGCTTCCATGATGGGAGCTAATGGATGATGTACAAAATGAGGGCTTGCGGGATGAGCCGAGGTGGTTTGAAAAGTAGTGGTTTGGATGGGTGTGGCAGATGTACTTGGACTAGTGATCTGATTTTGAGAAGATCTGGGATGGTAGGAGCCAAAGTGATGGAGAATTTGAAGGTCGGGAGGTGTGTAAAGTAAGGCTTCTCTACTAGGACTCTGTGGCAGATCTAGGGGCTCAAGATCGTCAAAGTCTATCTTACTTTGTGACTTGCTTCTAAAAAGGGTTTTTGCTTATTTTAAATCAAAGGGGGAATCCTCCAAGGCAGTGAGATGTTCAGGTACTGATCTTTCTTTACGGATGGACCTATCGGTAGCTAAATTGCCAGTATCAGAAGCTTGCCATAGAATCTTCTCTGGGTCATCTACTATGATAGGGGGATTTGGGTCTGGATGAGATCTGGTGTTGATTCTTCGTGAAGCCAGATTTCGGGTCTAGAGTTTAGAGAGGATGGTATTTGGATTGTTTTGGATGGATGACCTCTCTAGGGTTTTACTAATGTGAAGGATGGTCAAAACAAAAGATGGAATAGTGGAGTCGCCAGGTGGATTTCTATGAGAACTATGGTCCACCACCAACACTTATCAAATATGCTTTCGGGAAAAAGTTTTATAGCAAAATTTGAGATGGAAACTTGCAAAGAAGAGTGATTCACTTGGTTTCGACAGTTTGCTAGGCTGTGTGGACAAGCTAGTGGTTCTCTTGGCAAGAAGACTTCTTCTTATCTCCTATGTTTAGGTGAGGTTTTCTGAATCGCTAAGTTATACTTAGTTTGTCACTGATTACAGAGTTTCCACCCTAAGTTTTAAGTTTTTGGAAGGGTGAGCTAGCAGAAAGGTATGGTTTATGAATTTTTTAGTCTTTTATGGAGTTTTTAGGCCTACTGGAGGCTAGTGGAGTCTCCAGGTGGAACTTGGTTGTTTTTGTAAAGACGTAGCTATGGTCCACCACCAGTAACTAGGAGAAAAGCCAATATGGGAATATTTTGGGGTTTTTTTGAGTTTTATGTGCCGCCTATGGTTTATTAAAGTATTCTAAGCCTATTTCATCACTTTGTTAGGGTGGTGATAACAAAAAGAGTTTACTCTAACTGATTATATGGACTGCTTGCCTGTTTAAGTTTTAAAGACTAATGAATCTACAAGATTTTGCTAGACTGTTATGTACTTAGTTAGTCCCACCATGATCGCCATTATGTTAGGGTGGCGATGAGGTGGCTAAATGGCAAGTATTCTTAAAGATAAGGGATTTTCTGGAGTCCTAATGTGTACTTAGATTGTCACTAACTCAAAGTCCCACCGTGATCGCCGTTATGTTAGGGTGGCGATGAGGTGGCTCAATCGGATAGTAGCCTAGAGTTTAGTAAAGTAGTAAGGCCTACTAGAGGCTAGTGGAGTCGCCAAGTGGATTTTTAATTGTTTTGAGGTATATGTGTATGGTCCACCACCAGTATTTTCAAAAACCAATCTAAGGGAGTTTTTTTTGGGGTTTTTCTGAGTTCTTTATGTAGTCCTAAGGTTTGTAAGAGTATCCTACAGCTGAGTCATCATTTTTCTAGGATGGTGAGACAACCAGATTCTACTCTTCTAAGTTTGACTGAGATTTTGAGAGTTCATAAGGGATACCTAGTATGTTTTGACTCAAATTCCCACCGTGATCGCCATTATGTTAGAGTCCCGTGATTTGGCTGATTGGCAAGCCAAATGATAGTGTAACATCAAACCAATATTTGGAGCCCAAGGACCTAGCCTTCCTGGACTCAGAGAGGGCTCTCTCTATTTGTGTAAGCGATATCTGTGTGTTTGCTTATTGTGTTCTGATTTTAGGCTAGTTATGAAGTAGGTTTTTTTTTTGTTTTGGTTTTTAGATTGTGAGGGATGAAAGTGATCAAAGATATAAGATAGGTAAAAATATGTCAGATCAACTGGGCTATGGGGTCGAAAAGGTCAAGAAAGCTATCAAATGGTGATACAAGGTTGTTGAAGGGCCGATTTGATTCGAGGTAAAATGGATCTTTGGGAAAAATGGAGTAAGATGGACATCAAGTTTGTGAATAACAAAGGATTTCAAGCATAAATAGTTTAATAGCTGACATAAACATGGTAGGGAAAACCATTAATCATGAGAAATGTAAATTTAAGCTAATCAATGCATAGAAATAAACATTCAAGCCATGCATAGAGATATATAACTCTCTAACTTTAGGAAATGGCTATCAAACTTTGGGGAAATACATTTAAGACAGACAAAAAACTCAAATCACTATGTCAGAATGCCTAAACATAGTACTTCAAGCTATTGGGCACTTTGAAAACAAGATTGCATAGTCTTAGGCAAAGGGAAAGATCAGAACAAGACCTCCTTGATTCAACAAATGACAATCTAATCGGTCAAAGAGAAGTTTCACAGATGGAGCTATGGCTAGCCATGAGTAAGCAAGGCATACCGTAAATCATACTTAGCATGCATAAAATGATGAATGAAACAAGCAAACAGTATCCTTAAGTTATTAAAGAGCAATCAAGAATTCTTTAATGTGACTAAGAATGAAGAAAACATGGAAGCTATGAAGAAACAAGAAATTTGAGGTGCCTCCAAGGGCATGTCTCAAATTTGTTCTCTATTGTCCTATAGCAAGCAAGAACATGGATTTATGAATGAAAACTAGGAAAACAAAATAGAGAGAGAGACACTATACCATTCTACCAAGTCATGGAATCCAACAAAAATCCTCTTTCATCATCCAAGAACATCCAAGAAACTATCCAAGAGCATGAGACAAATATTTCTTCCAAATATTATATGACCATATATTGCTTCTATTCATCAAGTTTAGCCTTGTTTACAATGAAATCTTTTGGAATATATAGGCCAAAGTGAGGAAAACCTCTTAGTTCAACTTGCATTCTCATTGGCCTATCCAAAATATCTTATTTTGTCCTTGAGGCTTTGCAAAGCCCAAGGCACAAAATATCTCATAAAATATCTAAAAAATGCTACAAGAGGGAAATAAATTGACTTTTCATAACTTATCATGCACAAAAATAGCTAAACGCACATGAGGAAAGGTCAATTTTGAAAGGTTCAATTTTTACAAAATACTCAAAAAATACATCAGCAAAAGGTCCCCTGACTTTCCGGCAACCTTTGGAGGCCTTCCCGATGTCGAAACGAGGCTCATGATAGCTCGTTGGAAAGCTCTGAGTGTCTACTTTCTGAAAATGTTTATCTTTTTCCAATGGACCACTAGAAGTCCTCAAAAAATAGTCTTGTGTGTAAAAACCCAAAAAATAAGCCTTGCTGATAAACGGGGCAGAGTGTAGAAAAAGCGAATGTTTTTCACCATTTTGGGGGAGAAAATGATCTTCAATTATTCTGAAAATCACTGAGTATGTGCCCCTGAAATTATGGCATCCAATGATACCATTTTCATCCTTTTATGATGTCCCAAAATGAAATGGCGATGCCCATGATTTTTGGCCAAAAACCCAAAAATGACAAAAAACCAAAATATGTCGAATTTCGCCCAAAATTGGTGAGCATGCCCCTCAAGGGTTTTCAACAACATGTTGTGAAGAAGAGGCAAAAATATGGAGCCTTGAGGTATCTTTCCTGAATTTTGGTGCCAGGTGCTTCCCTTTAGCCTCCTTGAGTTTTTCTTGAGCAGCCTTCAACTTCCGATGAACAAACTGATTGAGCTTTTTATAATGCCCCGTCATCCTCCGTTGAAGGTCCAAGTCCCTGTTTTCCTTCTCCAATTTCTTCTCCAAGTGATCATTAACTCTCTTGAGCCATGCTTCTCGATTGTTCTCTATCTCTTGTTCGAACAATGTAGTGAGAGGGGTAGATTGGAGAAGTGCATTTTCTTCTTCATTTTGTTTCTCAAGGGCCTTTTTTAGCCCCATGGTTCTTGGCCTCTTTTGCCTAGGCTGATCTTCACCTTCACTTTCCTCGAACTCACCCACGAGTTATTCCAATCTCACCTGTGCTTTGGAGGCCTCCTTTTTGTATTGGATGGCCCGTGTCTCATATACAGCCATATGGACACTCATTTGCTTGTTTTGGACTTGCAAAAAGTGATTGAAGTTCCTAGCTCTATGAAGATCAGCCCTCAAGGAATCAATTTGGCTTTCTCTATGGATCAAGAGATTTTCGAGGATCTGGGCTTCATTATCACTCTCATCACTTTGGATTTGGATGATGTCGAATTCCCTCTCCTGTTCATGACTGCTTTCTTCCTTGCCCTTCCCTTTGCTTTGGGTGGCTCTTCTAGTACTCTTCCTGTTGGGAAATTCGACCATGGGTTTCTTGGGAAATTTTCCCTTGCTTCGAAGGGCCCTAGTCACATTTGGAGTTACAACTCTAGGCACCCTTTTTTTCGCTGTCTGGGGCTTGGCGACTTTCAGAGAAGAGAGCATGGCCCCTTGCCTAGGAGAGGCATCTAGCACATGCTCCATGGGCTCTTTACCCTTGTCACTTTACCCCTCATTTTTGCCACTGTCTTGGAGTTCTTTATGGATGCCTTGGCTGTATTTTTGCACTTCCTTTTGAGGGCTGCCCTCCTCACTATGTTGCACATCTTCGTGTTTCTTCCCCTCTTCTTCTTAAGGTTTTTGTTCCTCTTTAGGAGGCTGTTGTTCATCGCCCTAAGGCTACCTCTGCTCATATTGTTGTAGCTGTTGTGTATCATGTTGTGGCTGCTATGTATCATACTATGGCCGACCCTGGTCAGCATCTTTTGGCTGTCCCTTTTCATTAACTTCATACTGCTCCTGTTCAGCACCTTCATGCTGCTCCTGTTCAGCATCTTTTGGCTGCCCCTGTTCATCACCTTCATGTTGCTCCTGTTCAGCATCTTTTGGTTGCCCCTGTTCATCACCTTCATGCTGCTCCTGTTCAGCACTTTCTTCTTCATCCCCTTACTGCTGCTCATCATCACTTTCCTCTTCCTTCTCATGTCCTTCTTCCTCATCATGGTCATGCTCTTCTCCTTCTTCAGGCTCTTTTGTTTGGTAAACTTGAGCTTCTTGGGAATAGGTCTGCTAGAAGAAGGCGAAGGATGGTGAATAAGAGGTGTAGGGGATGTATGAACTGGAGGGACAATGGAGAAATCCGGATGGGTGATGAAAGTATCCCAAGAGACCTCCCTCTTTTCAAGCTGATGGAGAATGATGACTTTGATGAGAGAGTGATGGAAGAGGCATGTTGTTTGCTATGAAGGAGGCTTCTTCTGAACAGTGGATGCCATTTTCTCAATGCTCCTGTGTAAGAAGAAAGGAATATTTAGCAATTTGGCCCTAGTGAAATGCATGAGCAGTCGAATGTGATAGGCATAGACTCGAGAGAATATTCCCTCACAAGTGAAGTATTTCGTGATGATCTTCATGAGGGGGACGTAGCTAGTCAAAAGATATGAGAAGGGGAAAATGGAAGGACATGAATCTTTGTGCTCAGGCTTTAGAAAGGGCTTGTAATCTTCTGAGTCCAAGTGGCTTTGTTTGAACCACTTCTCCCCAATATAGGGGATTTTAGTGGCTTTGGAGATGGACCTTGGAGAGAATTTGAAATCAAGGCCTGCCAACTGGAAATGCTTGTCTTGAAACCTCAAAGCGCAAATATGTGTCAAAGGAGAAAATCTCTTCACCTCTTGTACTCTTTGACAAAAATCTAAACATCCAACCTCATGGAAATTGAACAAGACTGATGGGTGGGCATTCACTTCTTCAGTGGAAATAGGCTCAAATCTCTTATGCAAGCCACTCCTACTATCCTGCCTAGGAGGCATCCTGTTTTGAATGCTCTCTGCAACACCAAGCTGCCTCAAATGGCTTGTGGAAAGTTCTTCTCAAGCACACAACTTTGTCCACTTTTTTAGTTACTGTTTGACCAAGGAAAATGCCTCAAATGCTGTGTGAAATGGTTCTTTAATATCATCTCTCTGCTCCTTACAAATCACTGCTTGTCTCCCTTTGTATGCCAATTAACAAATAGTTATCAAAATAACAGGCACATAGTCAAATTGTTACTGTGGTTGGGTAAATTTACAAGGATCCTTTATGTTTTGATTAAAAACAAGACAACCTTGTATTTAGACAGAGGCAAAACACTCCTCCCAATCAAAACACCCTCCTTGTATTCACTATTTCTCACACACAGTTAGACAAAACACCTTCAAATTGAATTAACAGCTTCACTCACTAAATTCTGTTTCATGGGTCAAAGGAGGCATTCGTTTTTCTTTTTCTCCACACAGAAAATACTTTTGAAAGTGAAAAATTCATTCATGCATGATCACTGTTGTTAAATTTGGCTCACTGTTTTAACTTAGGAACACTGTGTTTTCCTTTCAAAAACTGCTTCACCTTATAACACTGTTTTGAGGGCGGTTTTTTAGGCCTTTTGACATCAATATAAACACACCACTTTCACTATGTCAATGTTGGGCAATCATAGCCACAGCAATCTCATATTTTAAGCCGAACACTAAACCCTCCTTACCACTGTTTCTCCATTACATTTTGCTGACAGAGGTTATGTTTTATCATTGTCTCGAGGATAGCTTTAGGCCTGTTGAAACTAATATGAACACTCTACTAGCCTCCCACCGTAACAGACTTTGTCAATAAATTTAACAAATCATTTTGATTTTCCTACCAAGACCTCCACTTTTTCGCCACCATTTAGTCTTGAAAAAACACAGCATTGATCACCCTTTTAGAAAGTTGAATATACCAAGGAGGCAAACAAAATACCTTGAAGATCGATGGTGGCCTTTGCTTGAAACATTGAGCAGCTTCAAGACTTTTTAAAGGCGTTTGGACTATTAAAACATGTGCGGCACATTGAAATGGGAAGGCGTCGTGCAATAGAAAAGGTGTCGGGTCGATGATGGGCGGTCGTGACCGGTGCCTACAGGCGCGCCACGCGCCACTATAGGCGCACCACACAGCAATACAAACTCTTCGTAAACTGACTCCTGAACACACCGCGCACTTTTCCAGGCACGTTGCGTGGTCTCCAAAGCCTGAAAACTCTCTGAACTTGCTCGAAAACTCTATTCGGTCCAGTAAGCAGCTAAGGGGAGCCTTTGTTTGCGCTTTGAAAATTTCAAATGAGCTTGCAATTGTCCCTTTAACTTCTTTTGAAACCGAAAAAGTTAGAGTCCCTTTCACGTTTTCTTGGTGAGGGTTTTGAAAACATTTGAAAGGATTTTGGGTTGAAACAAAACATGAAGCACTTGTCTTGTGATTTTCATCACTTAAAACCTATAAAGACTCTTTGCACCAATCTTTTGACAAGATGTGGATTTTGAATTTTGAAAAGGTAACATAGTGATGACTTTTGTTTAAGTGAAGAGGCCTTGTTCAGGAACTGCAAATCTCCTCTACTGCCATTACACTGTGCTTTATTAAAAAGGAAACTCTGCCACTGCTGACCTTTTTAATGACATTTTCAAAGGATATTCTGCTCAAAAAACATACCAATGAGTTGTGAAGCATATTTTTCCATTTTTGCAAGGAGATGACTTATCTCTTTAAAACATGATTGACAGTTTCTGCTCCTGATGTTGTGAAGGTAATCATGCCCATTGTGAAACTGATTGAGCTGGCAGGTGCTGCTTTGAGCTTCTCTTTTGACTTATGGAGATAAAACTCATTTGAAATTGTAAATGAAAATCCTGTTTACAAAAGGTCTCCATCACCAAAGCCACTAACTAGCCTTAGATTGACAAAATAATCCAGTCTTCAACTTTAAGGAGATAAAACAGGGGATGATGAACTGAGGTTTGAAATGTGAACAGGGGAAAGTTGTCCCTTTGTTCTTCTTTGAAGGAGTTCTACAAGAAACATGAATTTTCATTCATTTCACCCTTTTTGAGAGCAGTCTTTTTTGGAATCTTTGCCATATGCAATAAATTCTTTTCATCCTCAAACAATGGTGAGCCCCTTTACTTTGTTTATGAAGGAGGCCTACTTTGACAAATGCCTGGTTTCCTTTCAACCTCTGTCTCCACCAAAAGAAGAATGTTTGATGAACATACTGATAGTGGTCTCCTTTATACATGATAGCAGAAGTTAATTTTAGACCAAGACCGTTTGACTCCTTTGGCCATCTACTTAATAATATTTCTTCATTGATGATCAACCCATTAACTTCACATTGTAATTCAATAACAATGAAACTCATGCAAACAATTTAAAAGCACCATTGTTTTGCCTCTGCTTTTAACACCAACTTCTATTCAGAAACCCTCAGTTGTTATCTTACTGTACTTAAAATTTGCCTTTAAAATTAGTGTAAAACTTAAAAACAAACTTTATCCCTGGCCCTCTGCTTATAGATGAAGGAGGCCTTCTCAGTCCTCAACCCTCTGCTTATAAAATGAAGGAGGTTTTTCTCAGTGATGCCATTTCATCAGCTCTTAACAGTGTTATTTTTCCTTTTACTGCCTTTTCATTCTTGAGTGAATGAAGATGGAAAATTGATAATAAGTCATGATGGACACTTTTCTGAGACAAGTGATCCCGCTTTCAAAATACCTTTGCACCTCTTTAGGCATTACAAGCAATTTGGCTAGTATCTGCAAAGAATTTATTGTCATTCATAATTTACTAACCTTTGACTGTAATTGCAGGAGCTTCTTGAAACACTCTCTATCATGTGGCTACATCTCAGGCTCAAAATCACATGAGAAGCAGTTGTCTTCTCATGTTGAGCTAAATACTGTCTTCTAGGATGCTAGTACACTTCTGCTCTTGAAAGATCCTTTGAATCATTGTAAAACAACCTAATATCAGTTTGACCTATGACACATGCATTGCTGAGACTTCAGGGCTTGTTAGTGGCGCGACTTAAGGGTGTATCCAACTTTATTTGTAGAATGGGAAGGTCTATTACGACTGGTCTATAGCAGATAGAGTTTCTTTGGCTTTAGGATAGTTTGCCAAGGGAGAGATGCCTAAAGCGCCACTACCTAACTTAGGGGAGACTTCTTTGGACAGATTTGGATTGTTTTCTTTAGAGCTGATGAACAGGCTAGTAGGGCTGAGGCTAGATAGGGCTTGATAATGAGGTTTCATCTTGTCATGGGCAGATTGAAAAGGTAGGGGGGAAAAAATGTTTATGGGTGTTTTCCAGCTGACAAATTTGACAATTTTTTTAGATCACCTGCTAGAAAACTTGGTTGTTACAACTATTCATCACCAACAAGTGAAAAATACTAATGGCTAACATACAGAATGAGTTTGTGAAAGCGTGGTAGTCAGAAACAGGTGTTGAAGATTCCTACTTAGGGAATAGGGTCCTGTTCTCTGTTATAGCATAATTGGTATTTTCTTCTACAGATTGGTTTCCTTTCCTAGATTGTTGTTTTCTTAATGTAATCCAGGATTCTTCTGATAATTGTCTACAATAGAAAGATTGCTTTTGTTGTAACTCAGAGTAGAACTTCAGTTTGTTTGAAGCAAGGTGTGATTAGTCTAATTTTTACCACAACTTTTCATTGCTTTTGAGATTGAGCATATACAGTGTGTGATTGCCTTTGAAATAAACAGACTTCCCTGGGTTGACAATTTATGTAGCACTTGATTGTTTATATTAATAAGAAATTAAAGTGACCAACAATTTTCCGCACTGTAGAATTCTCTGAATTATCTTCGTTCCCCGCATTCCTTATGTTGTTGGAGTTGGTGCTTGGTGCAGTGCATTTTTCTATCATGTATTTCAAGATTTGGACCGACTCTTCAGTATGGGTGCACTTGTTCGAAATATTATCAAACTGGGCCTGAAGAGAAGAGACCCTTGAGAGGAATAAATTAACATCAGTCTGGTGTCTGTCCTCTAGGGCTTTAACATCATTCTTCAACTTGGCATCGATGGTCTTTTTATGGGTGCGGATTTGCTCGAGATTTGCCTGCAAATCCGTACAGTGGAAGCAATTTTTACTTCGGGCCATTCTATTCGAAGCGAACCAGTGTCTACAAAGATGTGAAGAGCCAACTTGTAAGCAAAAATTGAGGCTGTGGGAAAGGCCTCTAATGGCAGCAGAGGCCAAAAGGGGAACAAGGAGGGTGATACAATAAGGAGGAGGGCGCGGGATGGGAAGGGCACTAAGAAAATAAGGAGGAGGGCACTGAGGGTGAGCACGAAGGCTCAGCCAACCATCAAGGAACCCGAAAGCAGATTACTGGGGGGCGTTGTAAACCACGATAGGGGAACAAAGCAAGTGTGAAGCGATAGACAGGGGAGAGAAGTATAAATAGATTCGAGTTGCAGGGAGGCCAGCAAGCTTGGAGAGGCCTAAGGCAAATGAATCACGGGGGTGGATTGAAAAGGGGTACTGTAGCCAAAAACGAGATCAGAAGAGTCTAAGAGGGATCTTAAAATAAATCTAGATGCAGCGTAGAACATGATTAGGGAGGGGGGGAGAGGTACGTTGAATCATTGCACAGCAGATGACCCAGAGATCGAGCGCATGCGCGATTAGCCAGGAGATCTGCTTCCCTGTTGTGAGATCTGAGAATGTGAAATAATGTGATACCTTTCAAATCTTTCAGGAGGATATGACATCTATTGCGGATTTGATCAAGGGCCAATTGTGAATCATATAATGTATAACTATTGCAAAGTCGCCTAGAATAATGGCGTTGTCAATTTTGAGTTTCTTCAATTGAATTATTCCTTGGTAAAGCGCAAGGGCTTCGGCTCTGTTGTTGGATAGAGAGCCAAGGCTCCATTCATAGGATATGAGGTGCTCCTCGCCTTCATTTCTTATGTTGCACCCTGCTCCAGTGATTCCCAGATTAGATTTCGAAGCACCGTCGAAAAAAAGCGTGGGTCTGCCACTGTCCTTGATCCATTTCCTAAAAGTGCTCTCCCTGAGACAAATTTTCCAAGAATCAGAGCAATGAGTTTTGAGGGAGGGATTATCCATGTTGCTTCTGGACAAGAGATTGCGGAGGAAGATTTTTTCCTCCACACACAGATCGTTGAGATCGATTCTGTGATTTCTTTTAGCTAAGATGACTTCTAGAACTAAACTCCAAGATTTGTTGCAGATTTTTTTGTGGGATGGCTCTTTGCCTCTGAAAATATTGTTGTTTCAGGAGAGCCATATGTTCCATAGGAAAGTATATGGAAGGGTGTTCCATACCCTCCATGCGAGTTTATTCTTCTTGTTTTTCCAAGGAAAGCTATTTTTTTAGTGAAGAAGGAGATCAACTACCGAGTTTAGATGAGTGTTGTCAGGCTTAAAGTGAGTTTTGAGAATATTCCGGCAGTGGATGGTGAAGGGGCGCTAGATAAAGAGATGAGGTATATTCTCTTCTGTGTTTTGACAGTTGGGGCAGATAGATGGACCTATGACTCCTATTTTTTTTAGATTACCAGATGTAAGAAATTTTCCTTTCAATAAGGTTCAGATGAAGAATTTAATCTTTGGAATGGCTTCTGATTGCTAGACAGTCTTCTAGACTGGCCAAATTGGTGCTGGATATTTTTCTTTGCAGAGGTGCTGGTAAGCAGACTTGATGGTGAAGGCTTTGCCTGTAGGGTCCCAGCGGAATCCATCTGTGTCATCTTGTTTGATAGGAGCTAGTCCATGAAGGTGTGTTTGCAGATTTCTGATTTCTTCTTCCGGGGGAGGAGGGATAATTGGGAATTTCCATCCGATCCACATTTGGTTGTGAGTGTCCCATTTTGAAAACTAGCTCAGGAATTTAAGACCCATGTTGCTGAAGTGGCAAAGAATATTTTGAGTACCTAGCCTTTCCATGATGGGGTTTTTCCCCATGATTCGATCCATACCAATATTTATTGACTTTCCTCCTTTGGGAAATTTTGAGAGGTTTTGTGCTAGGAGAGGGATAGCTTTTTTACATGAAGACCAAACTTTGGTGCACAGTCTATTGGGGATTTCTTGTTGCAGGAGGTGCTACCTGCCACAATTTAAATATTTAACTTCTAGCATTTTTTTCCACCAATTCTGGTTCCCATTGATTAATCTCCAGACTATCTTCCCGCCAAAGGTTTTAATCATGAGTTTGGGAGAGCGTACTCCTATGCCTCCATGCTCCTGATCTTGAATAACATGATTCCATTTGACTAGATTGTATTTTTTTTGTCTTGCTTTCCTCCTTGCCATAGGAAATGTCTGATGATTGCCTCCATTTTAAGATGAACGCTGGACGGGGCTTGAAGAAGAGTAAATTGATAGAGAGGAATGGAGGATAACCCAGATTTGAGGAGGGTGAGCCGACCTGCGTGATTGAGGCAAGAGGAGCCCCATTGATGCACTTTTCTCTTCATTTTTTTGATAGTCACGTTCCAAACCTCGGCCTTCAAGGATTTGACACTAACCGGCATGCTTAAGTAGTTAAAGTGATCCCAATTTTTCTTTCAGGGGACCCTAAAGATATTGGCAATGTTGTGTAAAGTTTGTCTAGAGACATTCCAGCCATAGACACGACTTTTCATGTAATTGATCAGGCCTCCAGAGAAGAGCATAAATCTATCCAATACATTTTTAAACTGCTATGCTATTATATTGGATGCTCCTCCCATTAATAATGTATCATCAGCAAATTGGGAGTGATTCATATTTCTAACTCCATTTCCATATTTTATGCCTGTGATGAGACCCACTTTTCTCATATAATCAAGAGCTCTACTGAAGGATTCTGCCATAAGAATGAACAAGTAGGGGGAGAGGGGGCAGCCTTGTCGGAGCCCTCTTGAGAATTGGAAGAAGGGAGTTGGTCTTCCGTTGATGAGGGGGGATATCCAAGGCCTGAAGATGAAGGACTTAATTAATTCAAGAAAGCTTTGATTGAATCCCATTTTTTGCAGAATAGCTAGGAGGAAGGAGTGCCTTACCCTATCGAATGCATTAGCGAGATCAATCTTGAGGATGAAGCCTTTTTCATTGCGAGATATGCTGGAATGGATGGCTTCTTGGAAAATGAGGGTGGAGTCGGAGATCTGCCTTTGAGATATGAAACCACCTTGATTCTTCGAGATGAGATTGTTTATGTGGGGTTTGAGGTGAGTGGCCAGGATTTTAGTGATGATTTTGTATGAGGCATTGCAGAGGGAAATGGGTCTGAATCTAGAGAAAGAGGATGGCCGATTTTCTTTTTGTATGAGGGCAAGGAAGGTAGAGTTTGTATATCCACCATTTTTTTTTTTCAGGTGCGCCCATTGTATCATTTTCATGAGATCTTTTTTGATGAGGCTCCAATAAGCTCTGTAGAAAGATATTGGAAACCCGTCAAGCCCC
Organism: Pinus albicaulis; assembly: GCA_034641835.2. Taxonomy (NCBI): domain Eukaryota; kingdom Viridiplantae; phylum Streptophyta; class Pinopsida; order Pinales; family Pinaceae; genus Pinus; species Pinus albicaulis. Next base: position 302,893,932 of record CM076569.1, read on the forward strand.
GGGGCTTTATCCTGGTGCATGGACCAGATAGCTTTTTCTACCTCTTCTTTATAAATGTCTCGGTTGAGAGAGTTGTTGATCTCATCTGTGATGAGGGGCGGGAGGTACTGGAGCAAGTCTAAATAACCCTCAGCCAAACTATTCTCAGTAAGGATATCTTTAAAATGCAAGGTTGTAGCTCGCTTTATAGCTTCTTGATCAGTTTGTATGTTGCATGTTTCATCTTTGAATGAAGAGATATTATTTTTGGCTTTGCGCATAGTGGTTTGTTTGTGGAAGAAGGCAGTGTTCTTATCTCCTGCTTGAAGCCATAAATTTATAGATTTGAGGAACCATTTCTCCTCCTCTTTCCTGTTTATATTTTGTAGCTACCCGTAGAGGTCCTTTTCTTGAGTTAGGATGTCTTGGCTAGTGCCTTGAGAATCAATGATGTTGTGAACGTTCTTCAGCTTGGATTTGATTTCTTCTTTGATCTTGTATGGTTATTGATAGTGCATTTTCGCCCACTCTTTTAGGGCTTGTTTAGTCCTTTTCAGTTTGGACTCCCATATGAAGATAGGCGATCCTTCAACATGGAGGAGCCACACATTTCAAACAAGCTGCTTTGCATCCTGGATGTCGTTCCATAGGGGGTTGTACCGAAATGGGATGGGCCCAAGAGGGCGTTGAGTAGCCAGAGATAGCATAATGGGATAATGGTCCGAAGCAGAGAAAGAGAGAACATTTGCTGAGGTGGAGGAGAAGTGAGAAAGGAGGGAGACAGCTATTAGAATCCTATCCAGCCTTTCCATAATATTGTCTTTTCCTATTCTCTGGTGTGTCCAGGTGTTGAGTCCCAAACTTGCATCTTTCCTATACACCTTTCTAGACTTTTTCCATTTACCTGGACCTCCTAAGTCATCAACATCATTGCATATTAATCATAAAAGAGCATTTAAAGTGGTTTTTAACCATGTTTTGTGTCTGTTGTTTGAATTATATTTTTGCTCATTTAGTTGCGGAATCTTGTCACTTTCTGCAGCTGCGTCAACTTTCCGCAGCCATTTTGTTAAAGTCTATATTGCAGGTGTCTTCAGGCAAATCGAGCCACATGGGCAAGTTGGAAATGACATGGACATGGACCGAGTCCTATTGGCTCAGTCGAATACACCAAAGAAGGTTGTGGTCAAAGATAGTCAAGCGGTGGTCAACCTAAGAATCCTACGGTGACAGAACTCTGTTTTTCACTTGCGTGGCCATTTCTAAATCATGGGGGACATATCAACACCTGTGAACGGCTCCATAAGCCGAATCCAATGGCCACTCTCCATAGATTTAATCTTCACGGCAGCCATAATGCTAGATTTCTGGACGTGGTTGTTCACGTGTCTTGTATCAGCGCAGAATGTAGGAAATTAGTTATGTCATCCTCTATTATAAATAATGCGTTCTCATACGCATAGTAGTTAGCTGCTGTAATGTAATTTTTGTTGAAAAGAAAGCCATTGTGCCGTGACATTATTTCTTTGTTATGACTGCATCTTGGATATATGAGAAGACTTTGTTCATAAGTATAATTCGTGGTTGATTGTTGTTGCCCGAGGATTGTGCAGAGGGCCCCTGCACACGCCGAGGTTTTGTGTATTGTTGTATAGTTTCATGCTTTATTTCCTTACGTTCATTATGTCATAATCATTCACGTGTATATATTACATCTCTTATGGTATTAACATTTTATTTTTGTTCATAATTTTTCATGCTTTATACTGCTGTTAACTGATCAGTGTCTTTGTTTCAGATTATAATAGGCAGCCCGGGCATTTGCACATAGTTTTACAATGACTAATGACATGGAATCAATCTTGTCCTTCTGCTGATTTCTTTTTCTTAATTTTTAATTCCAGCATTGTTTTATTCATTTCAGTTTTGTACATTTGCTTTACTAGTTAGTTAGATATTAAATTGCTCATGTCATTATCAGTTACCTCCGAAAGCCATAGCGAGACTAATGGTGAGGGATTGAAGTATGAGTGTGTAGTTTTATATTAGTTTATTTTTCTGCAAGTTATATATTAAATTGCTCATGTCATTATCAGTTACCTCTGAAAGCCATAGCGAGACTAATGGTGAGGGATTGAAGTATGAGTGTGCAATTTGATATTAGTTTATTTTTCTGCAAATTAGATATCAGATTGCTCAAGTTGTTTATGATTACCTCCGAAAGCCATAGCGAGACTAATGGTGAGGGGTCAGAATATGAGTTGATGTAATTTGGTTTTAGCTTTACTTTTCTTGCAATTTTTGGATTTCTTTGAGTACATTTTCTTTTGTATTTAGACAGCAGCAAGGGTAATGAGTTTCATGATCAATAGTTCACTGTTTGTTTGACTAGTATAGTGGCACATTTTCATTTGAGAATTAATTTTGTCATTGCACGTTTTAAAACCATTTTTGAAGTTTGAAGTTTTGGAAATCATTATAAAGGACATCATTGCCTTGAACATTTATATCCATACTTGTCTTTTAATTTCCATCTCACATTAGGAAACCAACCAAGATAAAAAACCCCCAAGATAAAAAAAAAAAAAACCAAAAACGACAAAATGTAAGAGATAGGTTATCTTGCACATATAGTGCGCCACACTTCGTCAGCTTATGAATCCCAGATTGAAAAATTAATATATCAATTTAGGGCACACTAAATTGACCAAACATTTTGGTGCCTTTTTCGGGGAAGTGTAACTAGGTAGCCAATTTCTTAAAAAAAAAAAAAAAAAAAAAAGGGGGAAAAATTGATAACTTCTTGAAGTATGCTCTCCTCTTGCACCTAATGTGATCTGGAGGATCAGAAAATAGAGTCATTGGTTCAATAATTTCTTAAGTATGCTCTCTTCTTCCACTTAGTGTGACCTGGAAGATCAGAAAGAGAATTATTATCCCAACTTAAAGATATGACATGCATAGAGCAAGAGATTCTAGGGGAAGGTTTATAGCTAGAGCCAAGAGTTTGATTTTCACAACTCCATCTTCTTCAAGGCATAGACAAGATTCACCACCATCTACCCCTAGCCTTAAGATTCTTGGAATTCAAGGAGCAGCTGAATTAGAGGATTCTCTTATACCATCTACCAAATCTCATTTAGAAGAGGACCCTTTCTTTACTTCTACAGGAGAATATATTGTAATTAAAGAAGTAGAATCACCTGAAGAAGAAAAGGAAGAGACTCCCTCTCATCCTCCCTTGATAGAAGAACCAAAGGACTTTGAGGACTCTAAAGAAACTATCATGGCAGAGGAAATAATATATGGATTCAGAGGTAGAGGTAGAGGTAGAGGAGGAGGAAACAATGGAGACAACAATGGTGGAGTTGAAGGTAATAATGGAAGAAATAGGGAAGGAGACAACTTGTTTGGATTCCCTATAGTTGATGAGGAAACTCATATAACGATGAAAAACATTTCACCATCTGTCCTCCCCAACTTTTATGGATTGCGAAGTGAGGATCCTGAAACATTTCTGTTTGAATTTGAAGTCGTGTGCCGAACCTATGACTATATGGAAGACTCTAAAAAACTCAAACTGTTTCCTTCAACATTGAAGGGAGTCGCTTTGAAATGGTTCATGGGATTAGCCACACAATCTATTAGGACTTGGAATGATATGAAACAAACATTTTTGGATAGATACTTGGACTATTGCATGCCCACCAATCACAAGGATGAGGTATTCAAAATGGTGTAAAAAGAAGATGAAAATTTGGAGGATTTACTTGAAAGATTTCAATACAACTTAAAAAGAGCAAAAATGAGCAACTTAGATGATGAAACTTTGAAAGCCCTTATATTAAAAGCCATCAGAGATGAATGGATAGATATTTTAAACATGATGGGGAAAGGAGATATTTCTCAACTTCCACTTTGTGACATAACAGAACTATGTGTCCATCTCTCAAGGGGAAAATCTAAAACGGGAAAAGGGCCTAGAGATCCTTCTCTTATCAGGGCAAACAAATCTGCAACTGGATTAGTAAGTAGGGCAGAGATTGGCAATATGCTTGATGAATTCAAAACTGATATCTTAGGGAGCCTTAGTGAACAACTAGACACCCTTAAAATTCAAAACAAGCAGAAAGCAGAAACGGATGCTCTAGCCATCTTTTGTCGAAATGTAGGAAGAAACATGCTTTAAGGGAATGTCCGTTGGATGCAAAAGTTGTAGAAACATGTATGATTTGCTCAGAGAATCATGAGACCAAGGATTGTCCTTCAATTCCTGGACTCAAAGCTGTCTTTCAAGAAGATCCAAATTCAGTAGAATCTCTCTGTTTTGTTGCAAGAAGACCTTGGCAGGGGCAACAAACTCAAGGGTTTAACAACCCTATGAATTTTCAACCCCCACCAAATTGGAATCCTTGGCAACAACCTTGGCCCCAACCTCAAAATTCATATCAATCACGGGTGCAAGGTATGCAAAATCCTTATGGGATATTTGCTCAATTTTATCAATATCCTCCATATTTTCAAAATCAACAAGCTCCACAACTTCCAAACCCAAATCCACAACTTTCATTTCCATTTCCACAACAACAACCTTCTCAGCAAAATCCAAATCCTCAAATCATGCTTCCATTCCAACAAAAGACAAATCAACTTCCAGCTCAGCCATTGCCAAATCCTAACAATAAAAATCCTCAGAATACTTACATGATAGAAGGACAACAATTTCCTACCTATATGATTGTTCCTCTCAATGATGTACAACTCAGGTCTGGTATAATTTTAGAAAAACCTTCTATAGATATTCAAGAGCAAGATACCTCTAAGGAGGACTCTCTTAAAGTCAATAAAGGTTCTGAGGAAATATCTCTTCAAAACTCAAACATTCAAAAAGAGAAAGAAAAGTTAACGCCCACAACTCCTATAGTTGAGCAACCTGCATCTTCATCCACACCTCCTTTCCCTGAAAGATTACAAATTGATAAAGGGGTGGAAAAACAAATCTTGTTTCCTAACTATGATTTTCTAGATGAATTAAAGAATGTTTGTATCAAGATTCCCTTGCTACAAGCCATTAGAGAGATTCCTATTCTAGCAAAAACAATAAAGGAGTTGAGTCTCAAAATACCAGGAAGGAAACTAAAAGATACAAGAAGAATCCACCTGGTAGGAAAAATTGCAAATATCATGATGGGAAAAATTACCATGCAGAAGTATGTAGATCCAGGTAGTCCAATTGTCAAGACACATATAAATGGGATAGAAATTCCAAACACATTGATTGACTTAGGGGCTGCTATCAACATTATGAGTAGACAGACTATGGAACAGCTAAAACTTCCTAAACTTCTTTTTACACCTACTTTACTGCAACTTGCAGATCGATCAATTATTAAACCAGATGGTGTATTAGAAGATATTTCAGTCTCCTTAGATTCTTGGGAATATCCAGTAGATTTCATTATTTTGACTCCCAAGAGTAATCTAGGAGGGCACCCACTTATCTTAGGAAGACCTTGGCTAGCCACAGCTGATGCTTTCATTAGTTGTAGATCTGGGGATATGTACATTTCTAATGGTAATTCGACAAAGAAATTCAATTTGTATCCTCCAGCAAAATCAATCATAGAAGTAGGAGATAATGAATGGGTCGATGATGAGGACACTATACAACCTGTCTTTACCATTTATGAAATCAGTGAGGATAGTCAAATTCTGAACACATTAGAAAATTTTGAGACGTCTTCAGAATATGACCCCACACAATTTCAGTTGGAATCTGACATAGAATATTTATCATCAAGACAAATGTCTCTTTACTCTATGGAAGAATTCGGTAGTTCTACCATAGAGATTTTTCCAGGAAAAACATTAAATATCAACAAAAATTTGGAAAAGTCACAACAGGAGGAACTAACCAAAATCTTGCAAAAACATTCTACTGCATTTGCATGGGAGTATACTGATATGAAAGGTATTGATCCTAATACTTGCATCCATCATATCTATATTGAGGAAAACATTAGACCAATCAGACAACCTCAAAGAAGGATGAATCCAAACCTTAGGGAGATAGTGAAAGAAGAGCTCCAAAAACTACTCAATGTAAACTTCATTTATCCAATTTCAGATAGCCGATGGGTTTCCCCTTTGGTTATAGTACCTAAAAAGAATGGTAAATGGAGGGTATGCATTGATTATAGGGAATTGAACAAAGCAACTTTGAAGGATCACTTTCCTTTGCCCTTTATTGATCAGGTATTAGATACATTAGCAGGCAAAAAGTACTTTTCATTCTTGTATGGTTTTAGTGGTTATAATCAAATTCAGGTAGCACCTGAAGATGAAGATAAGACCACATTTACCTGTCCATGGGGAACTTTCGCCTATCGAGTGCTTCCTTTTGGGTTATGTAATGCACCCGCAACATTCCAAAGAGTAGTACTAGGAATTTTTTCTGATCTAATCCATGATTGTGTAGAGGTTTATATGGATGATTTTACATTTTATGGTAATTCATTTGAAGAGGCATTAGAAAATTTGGAAAAAGTCCTTATAATATGTAAAGAAACAAACCTTTCATTAAGCCACGAAAAATGTTTTATGATGTTTACTGAAGGTATTGTTTTGGGGCATCATATTTCAGGAGATGGGATTAAAGTTGATAGATAAAAAGTTGAAGTCATCTCCAAGTTGCCTATTCCAAATTGTCAAAGAGATGTTAGAATTTTTCTAGGATTTACTGGATACTATAGAAGATTTATAGAAAACTTCACTAAAATAGCATCTTCACTCTTCAAATTGCTTACAAAAGACTGTGAATTCAAATGGGATTTTGATTGTCAATCAGCCTTTGAAACTTTGAAAACAAGAATATCTGAAGCACCTATCTTGAGAGGACCAAATTGGAAACTCCCTTTCCATATTTCTACAGATGCTTCAGATACAGCTCTAGGAGCTGTGTTGGGTCAAAAATATTTAGTCCCTTATGCCATTTACTATACCAGTAAAAATTTGACTCCCACTGAGTTGAACTATACTGTAACTGAAAAGCGTTTTTAGTTGTTGTTCATGCAATCAATAAGTTTATACATTATATAACAGGCTATGAAACTTTTATTCATACTGATCATTCTGCGATTAGATATCTAATGAACAAACCTGTTACTAATGGCAGAGTGACAAGATGGCTCCTACTTTTGTAGGAATTCAATATTACTGTGTTGGATAGACCAGGAAAACAAAATACAGTAGTTGATTTCTTGTCTAGGATTCAGAATACTAAAGAAGATTCTCCTATAGAGGATAAGTTTCCTGATGAATACTTGTTTGTAGTAACTACTAAGACTCCTTGGTATGCAGATATTTCTAACTATTTGGTTACAGGGAAACTACCTCCACATTTATTTCCAAGTGAAAAAAGAAAGATTATTCAGGAGAGTTCAAAATATTCATGGATTTCTAACAAATTGTTTAAAACAGGGCCAGATCTTGTGATCAGAAGATGTGTCAGGGAAGATGAAATGCCTGATATTCTTAAGGCATGTCATGATGAACCATGCGGCGGACACTTTGCAGACAAAAGGACGACCTATAAAATCCTCTCTTTAGGATATTATTGGCCTTCCCTCTTCAAAGATACAAAACAATATGTCAAAAGGTGTGACAGCTGCCAAAGAGTAGGGAAACCTACCCTTTCAAATGAAATGTCATTGCAACCACAGGTACTCATTGAACCCTTTGAAAAATGGGCTTTAGATTTCATTGGACCTATTAATCCACCATCTAAGCAAAAGAAATATATATTGGTTTGTATTGATTATGTTACTAAATGGGTAGAAGCCAAAGCATTAGTATCTGCTACTGAAAATTCAGTTGTTCATTTTCTTTATGAGGATATTTTTACTCGCTTTGGTGTTCCAAGAGAAATTGTGACAGATCAAGGAAGCCAATTCACATCCAACTTGGTGGAGAAGCTGATGGAAGAATACAAAATCAAGCATAGAAGATCTGCTCCTTACCATCCGCAAGCAAATGGTCAAGTGGAGTCTACAAACAAAGTTCTTGAAAGTATCATCACCAAAACTGTTCATCTACATAGAAGAGATTGGGCAGAAAGGCGTTCTGAAGCCTTGTGGGCCTACAGAACTACATGGAGAAATACAACAGGACATTCTCCCTATGAACTTGTTTATGGGAAAGAAGTCCTGCTCCCCATTGAGTTCCAAGTCAAAACCTTCAAGATAGCAGTTCAGTTGGGGATGGATCTATCAGAAGCCCAAAAGCATAGAATGGAGCAGTTGAATGAGCTAGATGAGACCAGACAAGAGGCAATTCTAAGAACTGATTTAGTTCAATATCAAAGAGATAAATGGCATGACAAATACATCAAAGAGAAGAAGTTTTAAGAAGGAGATTGGGCATTGCTATTTGACTCCAAGTTTAAAGATTTTAAAGGAAAATTTCAAACTCATTGGCTTGGGCCATATGAGATTGACAAGATCTTTAGCAATGGAGCAGTAAGAATCAAGACCATTGATGAATTTCAAACTCCTCTTATTGTGAATGGCCACAGATTAAAGATCTATCATAAGCCACTCTCAAAAGAGGAATTTGTCAAAATGTTTCAAGATAATTATGCAATAAGGCTGGTGAAGAAGAATCCTTCTTCTCCACCAGCCTAGCCTTTGTTCTTTTCAGTTTCAAAAAAAAAAAAAAAAAATGTATAAGCCTGAAAAACCAATCATTGATTGGCAGTCTTATACAGAAAATGTAGGGTGAAAATCAGGAACACCTGACACCCTATATTTTCCAAAAAATTCCCTCTCTCTCTCATTTCACAAGTTTTATGACAACCCACTCCATTTCATTCCACTTCATTCCACTCCACTTCATTTCATTTCACTCCATTTCATCTATTTCATTTCATTTCACCAATAAAAATTTTCTTTCATGACCATTTTCATTCAGTCAGTTATCATTTATCCATCTCCATTCACCCAAATAATTACTGTGTCAGTTTCCGCAGCTGACACCAGTTTCCGCAGCCAGAAGCAGTTTCTGCAGCCACCACTCTGTTTTTCAAAAAATTTACAGTCAGATGTTAGTTCAACAGTCATGAAATCAAATGCAGGTATGAAGACATATTATGAAGACATGAGGCATTCAAAAGCATCAATGAGGAGCAACTGATTGAAGACCAATGAAAAATGGCAAGAATTCCAAGGTATGAGTAGAAATTTATTTCAAATGGCATTCAAGCACATTTTTACATAGTTATAAACCATATCTCCATTATATGCAATGATTGTGTTGATAACTCCGTAACCATCCCACGATCTCTATACGATTCCCCACAATCCTTGCATTCATTTTTAAAACGGCCTCATAAGCAAGCCTCCGGTCTTCACTAGCATTCGGCTATACTTTGATACTCCCCCTGTAATTAAGGAACGTAGTTGATTTGACTACGGCTTCTCTCAGCCGCATAAAATCCGTAGCCGTTGCATAAACATGCTTGCATCTACTCTGCAGCCACCCAATTTTAAATATTGCCGGATGCGTTTTACTCCCCCTGCTGTTCTATTGATCTCACGGCTGCATTTCCATCGTGCTCACATTAGCCTTCACCCCATTTTGTTCTCTATTCCGCTTCATTCCATGTACCTATTCTCTGATATCCGCTTACAATCACTGGTCTCCTTCATAAACCCTGTTCATTTCCGCTAACTCAGCCGTCTTACCTCCGCTAAACCCTCCTCACGCAAACGAGTTTTAAAGAACAGAAGGAAGGATGGGTCAGTTGTTGAGGACAGAACCAGAGGGACCCAAATTTATGGAAGGATACCCGCAAGTCAAAGACATATTGAAAAAGGCAAAATGGCTTCGGTTTATTCAAAAGTTTAAAGGCTACAATAAGGAGGTAACAAAAAATTTTGCGAGGTCTTTCAACGGTATGGAGGTAGAAATTGGGAACCTCAAATTTACAGTGACTGAGGCATCCATAGCAGCAGCTATAGAACTCCCTCAAGAAGGTGAACGCTGGTTCAAGAACAAGAGCATTAGCGAGAAAGCCTGGAGAGTGATCCTACGTAACCCAGGTATGGATGTCACCATTTTCAAAAAGGGAATTCCCGTTCATGCTTTAAAAGAAGAGTGGGCCAGTTAACTGTTGGTTATTCAAAATTTTATCACCTGTGAGGGCCGTTTTGGATCAATGTACATGTATCATACTCGACTGTTGATGAACTTCCTAGACAACCAGTCCCTCAATCTGCCATACTTTTTACTAAACAGTTTGAAAAAGATGTCTGTAACCATCCAGAAGCATCTAGGGGACGTAGAACCATATTTGTATCACCATGGTCTCGTGAAAATCTTGATAGAAAAACAATTAAAGGAGAAAAAGGACACCTGGGAGCAGTTTTTAGTTAGAAATTTCTTTGAAGAACCCCAAGAAACCCCTGAAGGCAGTACATTAAAAAGAAGTAGAAGAAAGAAAACAGATGATAAAACTCAAAGCACTCCTACTAACACAATTGAAAGAACTAGTAGAGAGGAAAGATTGTCTAAAAGGAGGAAGGAAAAGACTGAGGGTAAAAAGCCAACAAAATCAAAAGAGAAAAGAAGCATTGAGGCTGTGCATCAAACCTTTTCCTCAGAAGAAGACCATCAAGTGTTATCTGAGAGACTAGTTCACCTTCAGGAACAGTCATCTATGACCAAAAAGAAAGGAAAAGAAAAACAGAAGAAAAAAGACAGTAGTCCACAGTATGTAAGAAGAAGCAGCAAGCTTAAAGGAAAGTGGAGGAAAACACAGACAAAAGGACCCCATTTTATTGATTTGGGAGAAGTAACACCTGAAAAAACTCCAGCTGGCCATAGTCCATCTCATTCTCAGCTAAACATTGAACATAGTCCACCTCATTCTCAGCCAACTGTTGAAATTAGTCCTCAAGATGTTGACATGAGTCCTTTTTGGCCAGATTTTGAAGTCAATTCTCCTCCACAGCATTTTGGGGACAGCCCAATGAAAACGACACCCGAGATAGATCCAAAGCAGCAAGAGGTGTATGATTACATAGAATCCTTAGAAAGAACAGCCACGGGTCCCAGCACTTCATCCACTCAGCCTCACACAGCATAAGAAGCTCTAGTCCAATCATCGAAACAAGAAGTCTTTGAGTTGGAGGTTTTAAATAGACATATTAAAAATGAAAATGAAGCATTAAAGGAGCAAAACAGATTGGACAAGATCATTCATGACAACACTATGCTACATCTGGGACTGTGGCACAAAAAGAACAGGAAATTGAAGAAGAAATGCCAGAAGATAAGTAGAGCACTGATTAATCTCAAATTCAGATGCTTGATGAAGAAGCCCAGGATGTTAGCAGCACCAAGAAAGAGGAGAAGAGGAATGGATGTACTGGCAGAGGTATCAGAGCATATGAATTGAAGAAGGATGATCAAAATTTTGGTTGCATGGGGACATGCAACACCTTCACAGTGGGGGTATGTTGAGTCCCAAACTTGCATCTTTCCTATACACCTTTCTAGACTTTTTCCATTTACCTGGACCTCTTAAGTCCTCAACATCATTGCATATTAATCATAAAAGAGCATTTAAAGTGGTTTTTAACTATGTTTTATGTTTGCTGTTTGAATTAGATTTTTGCTCATTTAGCTGCGGAATCTTGTCACTTTCCGCAACCATTTTGTTAAAGTCTATATCGCAGGTGTCTTCAGGAAAATCGAGCCACATGGGCAAGTTGGAAATGACATGGACATGGACCGAGTCCTATTGGCTCAATCGAATTCACCAAAGAAGGTTGTGGTCAAAGATAGTCAAGCGGTGGTCAACCTAAGAATCCTACGGTGACAGAACTCTGTTTTTCACCACGTGAAGACTTGCGTGGCCGTTTCTAAATCACGGGGGACATATCAACACCTGTGAACGGCTCCATAAGCCGAATCCAACGGCCACTCTCCATAGATTTAATCTTCACAGCAGCCATAATGCTAGATTTCTGGACGTGGTTGTTCACATGTCTTGTATCAGCGCAGAATGTATGAAATTAGTTATGTCATCCTTTGTTATAAATAATGCGTTCTCATACACATAGTAGTTAGCTGTTGTAATGTAATTTTTGTTGAAAAGAAAGCCACTGTACCGTGACATTATTTCTTTGTTATGACTACATCTTGAATATATGAGAAGACTCTGTTCATAAGTATAATTCGTGGTTGATAGCTGTTGCCTGAGGATTGTGCAGAGGGCCCCTGCACACACCGAGGTTTTGTGTATTGCTGTATAGTTTCATGCTTTATTTCCTTACATTCATTATGCCATAATCATTCATGTGTATATATTACATCTCTTATGGTATTAACGTTTTATTTCTGTTCATAATTTTTCATGTTTTATACTGCTGTTAACTGATCAGTGTCTTTGTTTCAGATTATAATAGGCAGCCCAGGCATTTGCACATAGTTTTACAATGACTAATGACATGGAATCAATATTGTCCTTCTGCTGATTTCTTTTTCTTAATTTTTAATTCTAGCATTGTTTTATTCATTTCAATTTTGTACATTTGCTTTACTATTTAGTTAGATATTAAATTGCTCATGTCATTATCAGTTACCTCCGAAAGCCATAGCGAGACTAATGGTGAGGGATTGAAGTATGAGTGTGTAGTTTGATATTAGTTTATTTTTCTGCAAGTTAGATATTAAATTGCTCATGTCATTGTCAGTTACCTCTGAAAGCCATAGCGAGACTAATGGTGAGGGATTGAAGTATGAGTGTGTAATTTGATATTAGTTTATTTTTCTGCAAATTAGATATCAAATTGCTCAAGTTGTTTATGATTACCTCCGAAAGCCATAGCGAGACTAATGGTGAGGGGTCAGAATATGAGTTGATGTAATTTGGTTTTAGCTTTACTTTGCTTGCAATTCTTGGATTTATTTGAGTACAGTTTCTTTTGTATTTAGATAGCAGCAAGGGTAATGAGTTTCATGATCAATAGTTCACTGTTTGTTTGACTAGTATAGTTCACTGTTTGTTTGAAGTTTTGGAAATCATTATAAAGGACATCATTGCCTTGAACATTTATATCCATACTTGTCTTTTAATTTCCATCTCACATTAGGAAACCAACCAAGATAAAAACCCCCAAGATAAAAAATAAAAAATAAATAAAATAAAAAAAAACCAAAAACGAAAAAAAGTAAGAGATAGGTTATCTTGCACATATAGTGCGCAACACTTCGTCAGCTTACGAATCCCGGATTGAAAAATTAATGTAGCAATTTACGACACACTAAATTGACCAAACACCAGGTATATCTGCAATTCTTTGGAGTTATGTCCACTAGTTCCTGTTCTTGAATTAAATCTTCAAGTTGTCTTCTAAATGGGTCATCCCCAAAATATCCTCCTCTTTTCTTGTTAGCATGCAGAATTAGATTTAAGTCACCTCCCATTATGATGTTATTGTTTTCTTCATTATTCATGTCGTCTTTTAGAGAATTCCAGCATACCTCTTTTTCTATGTAATGATTTGGACTGTAGACATTATACACAATGATTCTCTGCTTGGTTTTGATGTTCTCTAAATCTATTTTAAGCCAATTTTGATTTGTTGTGATGCCTTTGTGTTGCCAGGTGTTGTTTGACCATAGTGTGGCTAGCCCTCCATAGGCACCTCTTGATTCTGACAATTTACCCTCATATTGCTTTTCTCTGCCGATTATTTTCCTCATATTTGATTCCCCTTATTTGGTCTCTTGAAGAAGGATAATTTCAAGCTTTTCTTGATTTATGAGATCCCTGAGAGCTTTAGTTTTGGAGGGGTGCCCTAAACCCCTGCTATTCCATGATAGGACTTTCATCATTGCATGAATTCAATTTGAGGAGGTGCTCTTCCTCCATGTTCCTTTTGTGATATTTCTCTATTATTCTGCCCCAATATGTAGTTCTCAATAGGATTTTGAGTTCCTAATGCAATGTCTTTTTGAGCATTTTCATTATGTTGTTGTTTTGTTGATTTTCTGCCAAGACCCTGCTTCTTATGAGAATCCAATGAAGCTCCATGCTCCTTAGTTGAATTTCTGGTGATTCAGATGGAGGCCGAGCCTAGGGAAGATGTGATGAGGCATTGGATGGGGGAAGAGGATATGGGAGGATTGGAAGGAGGGGGTTCAATGGAAGGAGGATTGGAAGGAGGGGGGGATTGGAAGGAGGGGGTTCATTGTCAGGGGGACAATTTTCAGGGGGGAGAAATGATAGAGAAGGGGTTGGATTGCAAGTTTTATGAGGGGATGCAGAGGTAGAGGGAAGAATGGATGGATCTTTTCCGGAGGAGGGAGGAGGGTGATGGAAGGGTTGAGAAGCCTTCTGAGGAGTGGATTTTGATGCAGGATTAGATTTATTTTTTTTAACAATCTCCCAAGGTTGATCTGATTCCTGACTATTAATATCAATATTTTTTGTGCAACGGTTAGCAAAATGGTCATATTCGTGACATACCTTACACTTGAACGGAATCTGCTCGTAGTCAATCTACTGGATGTGCGTCCAATCATCCACTTTGAGTTTGATGGCTTCTGGAAGGCCTTTGCCCAAATCAACTTCTACACAAATCCTGGCACAGGCGAGCATGTTCTCTTTAGGTTCGCTCCTGTCAATAAAAGTGTCGATCGCATTCCCAATAGCCCTGACCGAGTCATCCCCCCAACAATGCAGAGGGAGATGAGGGAGGCGCACCAAAATAGGGACAGCGTTTGGCACATCGAGTTTGGGATCGAAGTCTGGAGTCCATTTTTTAAGGTAAAGGCCCCTTGAATCCATGAAATAGGGCTCGTTTCTAAAGATCATGTCTTTGTCTTCTTTAGATTCGAAGTGGAAGGTAAAATACCCCTTTCCGCAAAACCTAATGGAGATTTTGCCAATGATCTTATCAGACTAGTTTCATTCTATCCATCTCTGAACCATCTTCGAAGATGGCCAGGGCCCATTGAACTGGCCTATTAGGCCCTTCTCTGCCAGGGAAAGAGCTGCCATGCGTGGAAGCAAGGGAGGAAGAACAACTTCATACAAGCCATCTAATTTTTTCACGAATCTTGAGATAGTGGGTCGAGATTTAGGAGGGCCCAGAGAGTTGATAATATGAGCGAAGGCGCGGGCCTGTGTCGAGGTAGCAGACACCTCTGGGAGAGCCTCTGGAGAGCCCATGCAGAAGGACTCGGAAGGCCAAGCCCCCAAAGTCAACGGTCAGAGAGTAGACTGCAGGGATGGCAGTGAAAGCGAGCGCAATGGCACAGAGCAGGGGCACAGGGCGGGAGGCCCAGTGCACAAAGACTCCTAGGTCATCTCACCAGGGGGCGAGCTCCAGCGTGAAAAATTGTTCATAGGAAAACCCCTTTTCCTTATACCAAAATAAATTATTAGACAAGAAGAAATTTTAGATTACTTGACACTCCAGAAACAATGGAAATAAGTCATTAGCAAAAAATATGGTAATACCCCTTTATTGTGAGAATTTGTGTTTACTCTAATCTCAATTATCTTGAAAATCATAAAAAGGCTACACCCATGTCAACAATAAATATGGTTGTCAAGAACTGGAAGCTCCCACAAAAATATGAGACCAATCGATAGTTTATTACAAATTCATCTCTAGCTAAGTAAGGGATGTTCCAACAAGGCTGCAGAATCCTAAACCTTATGAGATAGATATGGACTAAGAAAGAATGAACCCACAGAAGTACATATTTAGGAAACATACCACATTTCTGGCAATGGAAAAAATTATCACAGCCTCCTAACTTAGACAAACAATATCATAAAAGCATAATAAGTAACCATATGACATTGGCAGACTCGACAATAAGGAAATTAATACTAATAATATGGAGACTCAAAGGCATACATAATGTACACGTGCTGAACACTCTCCTAAATACAAACGCAAAGAAAACCTGAGACAAGAAACTTGTCCTAACCTATATATGCCACAATCATCACAATGATATTTTTGCTTGAGATCTGCGATATGGAAAATTAATGTTATACATACAAAAAGAATTTACTTTGGAGTTCTATTAGGTTTTGTCCATGTAAAACCAATTAGCTAAACAGAACTTGATATCTAGTTCAATTATTTTCTCTAGTACCAAATGAGATCAAAATGCATGGGAAAATACAGAACTTACATCATCATCAAAGAACTTGCACGTTGAACAGAAATAATCCCCCATTTTAACACCACAGTTTTTGCAAACTTGATTGACCTGAAGAAATAGCCAACGAGTTATTCAAAACAAATGATAGAACTGAAATAATAATGTCCACTCAAATATCTGATTGCTATTAGAAGTGAAGTTAATAAAAGGGTCAGTGAACTTGGACTAAAATGGGTCTATCTCTATTTTTTCCTCTGGCTTAAAACTACAGATGTGACCCTAGATTTGACATGCTAATGTAGTTGCAAACAGAAGGGGTATTATGGGCTAACCATCTGTGAAAATTCATAGTAAAAATTATAAATGCAAACACAGACAGTAATGGTAGGCACATGCAACGACTGTAGATACATAGTCAGCAAAAATTTCTCACAGCAAAAAGACTCAGAGATGCTAAATCCTTCCATTCAGTATCAAACACAACAACAAAGACTGTAAGGGTTTATTGAGGCAAAACAAATCATCTACAGTTTTATGGTACTAACTTGTGATGCTACTGATTCACTTATATCCTTTTCGACGCCTTTTCAACCAAGCCAAAACCTATTCTTGCGCCACTGGTCTTCCAGATCCATACCTCAGTTGCTAAAAGCTATTAAAACCCTCTTTGTCTTCCTAATCTTTCTCTTCCTATTGCTTCCTTCTCTTCCCTGTCCCCCTCGTCCTCACCTGCTTCCCTTTTCTATTGTCGCTCTTCACCTCTAGTTAGTAAGGCCCTTTACCCGTCTCCTCGATTTTTCTGCGACCTGGCCCTTCTCCATCGTTGGAAATTGTTTTCAATTTGCCACAATTATAGTCTCCTCAAATATTCTAGGCATGGTGTTGAGAATGCAACAAGATGATGGAGCTTAGTGAAAAGAAGTCGCCTTCACTAAGTGGGCCCGCAGGCTATTTTTGGCGCAAAGTCTATTTTTAGACATATGGATCATGGTCTATGAGTTGCAGGATGCTATTTGTGGATGGTTGGTCAATTTGGTAAAAATAGATGGACCTCTATTTTTAGACATACTGGGCAAAGTCTATTTTTAGACTGCCAGTCTAAAAATAGATCAGTCGAATATTATTAGCTCTTAATAATATTTGGACTATAAACATTATCTTATCCTCTGGGAGCACTTCAATTTGAGCTACGGATGTGGCACATGCAGCTGACAGAAGGAATTACGCTATTCCTAGGGGTTAGTTGAGCTATTGCATGGTTTACTTCAGTTAGAACTCATGTGGCAGAGTTTGGTGGATTTGATGAGACAGTTGGTGGAGTTGTGTTCAGTTTAACTTAGTTGAACTAGTTGTATTTAGTCAGTATCGATGGTGATGAGTGGTGTGGTGGTATTAATTAATTCACTAATTGTCTTATAAATCAAATAAAGAACACATCAGTTAAGCGCAATGCATGGACGATTAGTGGAGACCGATATTAGAATTAGGTGAAAGTGTGGGAGTTGGCAGTGGGATTCGAACTTGGATCTCATCATTATTCATCTTGGATTACGCAGTAGAGGCAGGCAGACTTGTGGAGGAGATTTGAACTTGTGACTTGTTCTATATCTGAGCTAGTTTGTGTGTAGCATGTGAGATAGTGCTGAGAGCTGTGAGGAGCTTTGTGCTATGTATTGTTACATTTTCTCTATCATTATAATATACAGATAGTTGGGGGTTTTTAGCTGTAAGCTTTCCCCATTACATACTATGTTATATGTGTGCTTGATTATGTTTTAATGTGCGCATGCGACTGCTTCTAATTTCCGCAAATTGATGATCAATTGTAGAAGAGGTTATGTATTATGCATGAAGCTCAAATAGTGTGTAATTAGGATAATCTCGGTGAATAATCCATCTATTATTCAAATTTCTACACATGGCCCTTCACATGTGTGCTCTAATTCTGGAAAGTATACCTCTCTTGAAGTCTTGCTCCAGGTCCTCCCTGTTTCAGATTATCCAGTCGACTACCCTGTCGTCTACGTTCCAAGTCCACCACCCCTCGAATGCCTTCTTCTCCCCCTCTTGTTCAAAGCGATATGGCTCATCATCTCCATTCCAAGTCCCCCTCCCCTCGAATGCCTTCTCCCCCTCTTGTTCAAAGGGATAGTGGGTAGTGATCTTCGAGTATGATGGCGGGAATCCAAACAAAAATATAATCACCCAGAATATCATCGCTTTCATTATGATTTCCCATCATTTTCATTATGAGAGGGTTATTTGAAGAACAAAGGAAATTTGATGTTATGTTGTTGATAATGATTGAAGTGATGTTTAATGTTGACATTGGACCCAGACAAAATAATTATAGTTTTTGAAGTGATGAATGATAAGCTGTGATGATATGGGTGGTTGTTTCATAGTTTTTAGCCATAAATGAAATGAACTTCAAGGTACCATAATACATTTCGAAAGGCGCATATATATGTGTTGTGGTCAAGTCATTTACACACTCTATCAATGGAGAGAGAATGATGAATTCCCATTATTGCAATTAAATATGTCTACCATTAATATATGTAATTCCTAAGGTACATATATCAACACACATCAAATACCTGAAATAAATATTTACATTGACCACACAGTGTAACTTACATTTATTTACATTATATATATGATTATACCCTTACTATTTAAATATCCATATTCTTGCTCGACAACTGTGATTACCAATATATATACATATATTCTGAGATGCCATGGGTGGTTACAAAGAACCTTACAAATATATAGTCTAAGAGATGAGGAATAGAAATTTTTTTAGATAACATTAAATGGGCATAAGAATCCACTGTCAAATCTCCTCTAATATTGTAGAAAAAATTTAGATTGTTTAAGTAGATAAATTTATCCACCAAAAGCAGCACTAATCAGGGCCAACATTTCTCAAAATCAGTGTTCTTTGCTACAACTCAGAATTTTTCATATGTTAATAAATGATTAATTATAAAAGAGAGGCAGATCAAGAGGAGGGATGGATAGTGCCTTTAAATAGAATAAGGTTAGGGTTTAGGGTCTAGACCCATTCTTGGTCGAAAAATCGGCACACAAGTTAGAGGTTGTATATAACCAACGAGTTTAGAGAGCTGGTTGAGGACGTTTTTTTTCCAAAATGGAATTTTTTTTTGAACTGGTGGGTTCAAACTAAACTGATCAACTCTAATAATTATGATAATTGTAAACCATTTCTTATAATAAATAACAATATAATGACACTAGTGAAATCGTTAATTAGCAAGGGGATTTTGCAATTTTCTCTCTCTCGAGATAGGTAAGCATGGCAACATATCCACCTTGGTACCAAACTCCATAGAATCTATATTATTTCTATACAAACTCATTTTGGTTGCAACTTTTGCAGTTAGATAAACTTTAGACTCTGTTAAATCTACATGGAAAAGGTTGTTTGATGCAACATTAAAGTCTTCCATACATTACCTTCTCCACAGAAAAGTGATACCTGTGAGAAAAATAGTGCTTTATATTTCCTTTCCATGTTGTTTGACAATCCATCAATCTCTTGATATTGTCGCGTTCTAGCTGAGCTGACCAACCATGAAATTTTCTTATTCTAAAGTGGTCCATACCTACAACACTCTACAACTATAAAATACATGTTTGATTGTTTCATTTGTTTGAACTGTAAGAAAACCCTTGAAATTGTTTCACTCTAGCTAAGTTGACCAAGCATGAAGTTTGCTTATTCTAAAGTGGCTTATGCCTACAACACTCAATGAACTCTACAACTGTAAAATACATGTTTCACTATTTCCTTTGTTTGAAATAAAATAAAACCCCTCGTTAACCCTATTTTAATATTTTATGAATTACATTGACAACAAGGGATTGATTGATTGCGAACCAACCTAAAACTTGGGACTTGAAAGATGTTCCGACTTCAATATGGTTTGACATTGCTCTATCTATCTATCATCCTTATACTAAATTGTCTTATTCTGGCTAAGCCTTCCTGTTATGTGAGAGGTAACCCATATCCCTTAATGTAGTTTTTTGGTTTCATATCAAATAAGTGCTTTCCATATACTATCTCCAATATTTCTAAATAGGTTTTCTCACCTCTATAGTTGCATAGTGGTTAAGGGGTTAGATGTTTAAGGTTTAGGGGGTTAAATGGGTTAGGGGTTTAGAGGTTTAGGGGGTTAGGGGATTTAGCAATTAAGTATTTTAGGGTTTAGGGGCCATTAGGAAATAATGGGGTTAGGGTTTAGGGGTTAAATGGGTTAGGGTTTTCGAGGTTTAGGGGGTTAAATGGGTTAGGGGTTTATAGGTTTAGGGGGTTAGGGGATTTATCAGTTAAGGATTTTAGGGGTTAGGGGTTAGGGGTTAGGGGTTAAGGGGTTAAGGGGTTATAGGTTTAGGGTTTAGGGGGTTAAATGGATTAGTGTTTTAAAGGTTTTAGGGGTTAGGGGATTTATCAGTTAAGGATTTTAGGGGTTAGGGGTTAATGGGGTTAGGATTTAGGGGTTAAATGGGTTAGGTTTTTAGGGGTTTAAGGGGTTAAATGGGTTAGGGGTCAAGAATTAGGATTTAAGGGGTTAGGGGTTAAGGGTTTATAGGTTTAGGGTTTATGGGGTTAAATGGGTTAGGGGTTTAGGGGTTTATGGGGTTAAATGGGTTAAGGGTTAAGGGTTTAGGGGTTAGGGTTTAAGGGTTTAGAGGTTTAGGGTTTAGGGGTTAAATAGGTCAGGGGTTTAGAGGTTTAGGGTTTAAGGGGTTAAATGGGTTAGGGGTTTAGGGGTATAGGGGGTTAAATGGGTTAGGGGTTGGGAATTAGGGTTTAAGGGTTTAGGAGTTAAGGGGTTATAGGTTTAGGGTTTAGGGGGTTAAATGGGTTAGGGGTTTAGAAGTTTAGGGGGTTAGCGGATTTATAAGTTAAGGATTTTAGGGGTTAGGGTTAGGGGTTAATGGGTTTAGGGTTTAGGTGGTTAAATGTGTTGAGGTTTTAGGGGTTTAGGGGTTAAATGGTTAAATGTGTTGAGGTTTTAGGGGTTTAGGGGTTAAATGGGTTAGGGGTCTGGAATTAGGGTTTAAGGGGTTAGGGGTTAAAGGGTTTAGAGGTTTAGGGTTTAGGGGGTTAAATGGGTTTGCATTTTAGGTTTTTAGGGGGTTAAATGGGTTAGGGGTTAAGGGTTTAGGGGTTAGGGGTTAAGGGTTTATAGGTTTAGGGTTTAGGGGTTAAATGGGTTAGGGCTTTAGAGGTTTAGGGGGTTAAATGGGTTAGGGGTTGGGAATTAGTGTTTAAGGGGTTAGGGGTTAGGGGTTAAGGGTTTAGAGGTTTAGGGTTTATGGGGTTAAATGGGTTAGGGGTTTAGGGTTATAGGGGGGTTAAATGGGTTAGGGGTTGGGAATTAATGTTTAAGGGGTTAAGTGTTATGGGGTTAGAGGTTTAGGGATTTAGGGGATTAAATGGGTTAGGGGTTGGGAATTAGGGTTTAAGGGGTTAGAGGTTTAGATTTTAGGGGGTTAAATGGGTTAGGGTCAGTTTAGAGGTTTAAGGGGTTAGGGGATTTAGCAGTTAAGGATTTTAGGGTTTAGGGGTTAGGCATTAATGGGGTTAGGGTTTAGGGGGTTAAATGGGTTAGGTTTTTAAGGGTTTAAGGGGTTAAATTGGTTAGGGGTTTGGAATTATGGTTTAAGAGATTAGGGGTTAAGGTTTTATAGGTTTAGGGTTTAGGGGGGTAAATGGGTCAAGGGTTTAGAGGTTTAGGGAGTTAGGGGATTTAGCAGTTAAGGATTTTAGGGGTTAGGGTTGGGGGTTAATGGGGATAGGGTTTAAGGGGTTAAATGGGTTATGGGTTTAGGTGTTTAGGGGGTTAAATGGGTTAGGGGTTGGGAATTATGGTTTAATGGGTTAGGGGTTAAGGAGTTAGAGGTTTAGGGTTTAGAGGGTTAAATGGGTTATGGGCTTAGAGGTTTCCCTATCATATCCATATTTGTTTAATTTCATGATTAATTATCCATTTTTAATGTCTCACTACTCGGTTAATTAGGATTAAGTAATGATGCAACTAAATTATCAACTAAATATATATTTATAATATTGGGTTTGTGAGTCATCTTTGAGTCTAGAAACCCAGCTCCTATATCGTCAAGGCATGCGAGGAGTCTGTCCATGTCAAATTTTAGTGCATACAGTAACAATTTGAAAAAAAAAATCAACTTGGCTCCATTCACAGGTCACCCTTGGCTTATAAAGATAATGGTGCAGGGTAATATCATGTCATAAGTGAACTAATGTTTTCTAACAATTTCAACAATTTTGGTGCTGCAATTATCTGAGAACAATGATGACATTTACGATGATGCAAATAAATATGAATGAGCTTCTCTTGGTTTCAAGAATAATTTATTCTCTATTGAACAGGGCCAGCCACGTGAAGGTGGAAGCTCATATGGCCCCTCCCACCCCCCTCACATCACTCTCATTTCCCCAACACCCAATAAATGAAATAGAATACTAACAAACCAAAAATTAATTAAGGTAAACAAAATTTTCATGTGTTTGTATAAAAACGTAATTTTAGTTTAGCCTGTACACTAGTATGGCCATTATTTGTTGGTTTGACACAATAAACAACATGTAATAAACCCACATAAGTAAATTATTTAAAGACAATAATTCATACATATTAAAATATAAAGTTATAACATACCAGCTCATACTCGAACACAACATATGTATCATTCTTCTTTTGTATCTTCTTGATCTTCATCCAATTGATCGACATCTATATCAACATATGATTCCGAAACAATGTTGAAACGATCGACCATGTCATCATCATCATCAATTATGTCATTTTCAAGAATATCCTCATCAACATGATCAATAATTGTTGCATCGTCTCCTATGCCTAGTTCATCTTCTCTATCTTCTTCATCTGTCATAGCATCTTCTTGCTCATCTACCACTGCATCATCTTCTTCTTTATCAATATCATATTATTCCTCTACACTATACTCTAATGGCCTTCCTCTTGGCTCATATCTAATGGAAAATTACCATCCGCTCTCACCTGGAACCTCTGAGAAAAAGACCTGTTCAAATTGGCTTGGAAAAACATAGCAATCTTTTCCTGCTTCAAACTGCGATGTTTTAACCATTGGAAATCCATTGTCATGTTGAATAAGATTTTTTTCATCATCACATACATTCATTCGTAGCCTATAACATTTGACATCGAACAAAACTAATTTGAAGGAATTAAATTCACACTCAACTATATCATCTAAATACCCATAATATATATTTTCAATTCTCGAGGATGTCTGTCACTCCTGGAGGAAACATTAGTGACCTGGAATACTACATTCATCCCACTATCAGAAATTTTCCTGTTATCATCCAAATGTTCGATGTGAAATTTACGACCATTGCACCACATAGCCTTGTGGTGTTTCAACTACAATATGCCAAACATGAAAAAGATGCATTCTTAATTAAGAATTAATCATATCATTTACACAGCTTGAAAATTATCTGAAAAATAAAACTTCTTGTCACATTATAAATATAATATAAAATAAGTATTGAATAAAATAAGTGAATTAATTGCTTACCTTTCTATCTTTCAAACCATATGCTAAATCAATTTCCCTGTCTATAACATTTCCATCTCCACTACGATAAGCTTCTCTAACCAATTCAGATAGTGTTTGCCATAATAACCTACCATCGTAACTTTCTTTCAAATCTTTCAATCCATTCACTCATCCACTCAATATTGTTTGCAATGTATAAAAGTAGTGCCTCATAATCTTGAGCACCTAAATAAAAAAACAATAATTCACCAATATTAAATATAACTTATAACCATGGTAAATTATATTAATTAATAAATGATGAAAGAATAAGACTTAAATGAATATGATCATATACATGATGTAAAAAAATAAAACATTATATGTATTATATATAATAAATCTTTTACCTCTCACTTTCTTCATTCTACATTTTCCCAACTGGTGCTCCCCTTCAAATTTTTTGATGGAGTTCACATCCTAAATGCAATCCACATCATCCATATATAGCACAGCTAATATAGGAAGATACTAACTAATATACACCATGAATTCATATACCACATATCCCTCCACCATAGAACCCTCAGGACGTGCTCTTTGTCTAACCAAAGCCTTCAAGGATTTCAAGTGCCTCTCCACCATCCACATTGACCTTGTGTGTACGGGTCCACACATTTCAATCTCCTCAACTTGGTGTATCAAGTAGTGTTATTGTGCATTGAAAAATGTTGGAGGTAGATACTTTTGCGTTTGACACATTAGCCGAGAAATTTCTCTCTTCCAATATTTTATTTCATCTTGATGGATTTATTTCAATGACAACCATCTGCAAATCATTACGCAAGGTTATTTCAAGGAAACATAATATATATTACATTACAATTAAATTAACACATCATGTCATTAAGTACAACAACAAATTGTAGCGATATTTTGCATATAAATCAAAACTACTTACCTCATGTATTTACCAAGATCATATATAACTTGTTTGACATTATTGTCGAAGTCGTTTTGGAGAGATACAGGTAGAACATACTATAACAATAAAAAATGAATCGTTATTGGTTTCCAAATTTAAAAATTAATTAATTAATTAAAAAAATTAATTAATTAATTAAAATTTAAAAAAATTTAAAAAATTAAAATTAAAATTAAAAATTAAAAAATTAAAATTAAAATTAAAAGATGTATTCAAGCAATAATATACAAAAATGTATACCAAAAAAATTACCTTAACGAAGGTATTCCAATCATGTGTTTTCACCCCATCAAAGTCACCTTTCTTCATTAAGATATTATTTATGTTTGAAGCAAAACTTGTTGGAAATTTAATTCTTCTAATGACCTCTTTTACATGATTGCTTTGTTGCTCTGTTAATAACCATGGAATATTATTATAATTTCAACCTCCATTTTTATTTCATTGGTCAATCACACTTTTCATTGCATGATTCTATTTCTCAATGTCAACACAAATTTTGATAATTTTATCTCTATCATGCACAGCATCTATGATTCGCCATAATGTTTCTGTCACGTTCTTCCCGATATGCATTGTATCAAACAAATGAGCTATTTTTAGGTCCTCATAGTCGGGCAACCTCGTGAATTGAGAAGGATAAAATTTCATTCCAAGTGGAAGTACAATATTAGTACCTTCACGATGATGACCTTGATATTAAAGAATAAAAAAAATCAGAAAAATAATTATAAAATACAATAAAAAAAATTCAATAATTCAAAAAAAAATTCAAAACATTACATAAACAATATATATATATATATATATAGACAAATTACGTACCTTGACGATTATTAATTCTGTTATATTCCGACTTCCACAACTAAGGTGTCATTCTTCGTGGTTTGAATCAAGTTTCTTCTTTATCATTGAAAAGATGTTTTTCAATAGTACGGTACTTATGGTTACTAAAGAGGGAGTTCCTATATTCATCAAACACCATCTTTCCTAAATCTGGAGAATGACGATATTTCATATTAGGGCCACAAACTGGACATGCAAATCTACCCTTTGTTTGAAGACCTGCAATAGAGGGATCAATGACAATTATACAATGAGATCATTTAAAAATCATGCAATATGGTATATCTAATTTAAATAATTAAGCCGACGGCTTTTCTATTGTGAATTTTATCTTCGCGACACTATTCAAATTCATCATCCTGATAGAATCTAAATAGGTGTCCTCCCCTGCAATTGAAAAGGAAGTCGGCAGATTCGATGGGTTATCTTGCAGGAGCCCAATTCCCTTGTTATCTCCAATCCCAGTGTCTCTTTCCGGAGGAGGAGATGGCGTTAACCTGGGTTTGTTTCGAAGATAGTAATATGTTACAGCGAGGGTTTCCACGCTGGATGGATGGGTAGATAAGTTCAGGAAAAGTTATCGAGGAATGATTTATTTTCATGTTAGGGTTTATGTATAAATTCAAACAAAGATGTCTTTTATTCTTCTTTTTGTGCACTTTCATACTTTCCAATGGTGAACTTGAAGTGGACAAAGCTCCAATTATCTATGGTATAGGTATAGTGGGTTACCGGCTTTTTCAGGGTTTGAATCAATGTATAAATGTAGCCAAAGATGCCTTTAATTCTTCTTTTTGTGCACTTTCAGAATTTCCAATGGTGCACTTGAAGTGCAAAGATCTCCAATTGTTTATGGTATAGGTATAGTGGGTTACCAGCTTTGTCAGGGTTTGATTCAAAGATAGTGTTTAAGGGTAGTTTTTTTTGGGAGTCAGAAGCAGTCCGAACAAGAAGCGGGAATTGGACGGAATGGCATTCAGGATAGTGGTAGCACTGTTGGATCGAGTGGAGGTGGTGGGAACAAGAGCTCGGGAATTATTAGCAAGAATGAGAAGAAGAAAGGGGCAATTGGAAAGAGTGAAAATAATAAGGAAAGCAACGTTGTTGGGCAGGAATGGGTTAAGGACAACAAAGTGAAGAAGGAAATAGCTATAAAGGATGCAGCTATTAAATCGAAGGAGACTAAGATTCCTGAGGCGAAGCATGAGTCGATTCAGAAAAAAAGACACTTCCACGAAGCTGAAGAAGATTCCAACAGTAGACCGAGCAGAATAAAAGAGCCCAAGCCCAGGGCGATCCACGAAATACCTCTCCGGAAATGGGGTTGGCATCGATTGATCTTCAAACCCAGCCTCGTCCATATTGGCATCCTCCCTCAGTCTCAACCACATAAAGAAAAGACGAGGTCTTTTACCTCGAGAAAACTATAGTTTTCATCATTTTCAGAGGTTTGTACCTAATTTATAGGATGGTATGCAAGCAAAAGGTTCAAATCTGGATGCCAGTAAACTCTCTAGAACAGAGACTTGCTCCACCGCAACATCGACTGTATGTTAAACATTACCTATTGGAGGAAAATCCTCAAATAACTGATTTCCATGGGAAAACTCCAGCATTGGGCACAGGTTAGTGCTCTTCTCTCTCCAGAATTCCAATGTCCATCAAATTTTAAGAGTTTTATTTAATGATTTTCAAATTAGTAGGCTGACTCCTGATCTGAATCGTGAGTCCTTTATTTTTCACTAAATTATTTAATGTAGAAGACTCGATAGATCAATTCCTATCAGGATTCACACTATATTGAAAACTTTCCAATTGGCTGCACCGTGCAATTTGCAATGAAGGTTGCATGCAAAGGACAAATACTCAATGTTGTATTTGCTAAAGAAATTGAATGCATTTGTGGCATGTTGCATAACAAATTAACTCCTGCTCAGAACCTTTTTTCCCTATTTTCATTGAAGCGACAATAGTTAAATCCTAATTGCAGTAAGTGGAAACCTCTGAATACCTGACTGCACCTATTATTGAACACAGACCGATTTCTTCCATGTTTTTATATAGTTTCCTTCATTTCTTCAAATTCTTGGTTTCTAGCGTTTTGTTTTGTAGGCTTTGTGAGAACTTCCAGGATTTCGTCCTCAAAACCAAACCCTAGTGATAATATGGTTAATACTCTGTAAAATGATGTATGTAATCTAATGACTACATTATCTCACTGATAAAAATCCCTCTTAATCTTCCTGGAGCTCTTCTACATTTGAAGAGTGTAGTACAGGGCAACAACCATGTGTTGTATTGGGTAAACGGATACTCAAATAAACCTGAAGAGAATATGATAATGCACACAATCCATCTTAATGTTACAGTTTATCTAGGCCAACCTCAAATTGATGTTTGATGTATTAGACTGGTTGAGACTTCTTTATGTGCTAGAGAGGAGACCCTTCTTTAAAGGAGATGTACACACCTTGCCTTAATTTTCAGTTGTACCAAATTTACAAAAATGTTGAAATAAGTTGCAGTGAAACACATGCTTGGTTTTCTAAAATTGATGTTTTTTTACTGGGTTTTATAAACTTATATTAGCAACTAATTCTTTTACTGGGTTCTATAAAATTATATCATAAATTGATTTTTTTACCAAGTTCTATAAATTTAAAATTCTTATTGCTAGAGAATTTTTTTATGGTGGAATTCAAAAGTTGGATTTTGCTTATTCGCAAATTTTCACTTTTAGTTGTGCCCTTATAGTTGTGGTTGAATAGCATAATTTTTCATTGAATTTTAACATTTGGTTTTATGTAGGTATAGGAAGATTCTAGTGTTGAATAGCATAATTTTGTATTGAATTTTGACATTTGGTTTTATGTAGGTATAGGAAGATTCTAGATTTGGTAAATTTGCAGTTACTTGGTTTAGTTTTGGGAGATTTCCATATTTATGTATTTTGGGTCTTTTGAATTTTACCTAAATACATTGTTATTTTTTTGAATCTAAGTTTTATATATTCCATTATGGTGGTTTTGCATGATAATATACATATTTTTTTATTGGGTTGCAGTGAATTCTTGGAGCTCTTCTACATTTGAAGAGTGTAGTATACGGCAACTACCATGTGCTGTATTGGGTAAACAGATAGTCAAATAAACCTGAAGAGAATATGATAATGAGCACAAACTAATTCAATGTTACAGTTTAGCTAGGCCAACCTCAAATTTATGCTTGATGTATTAGATTGTTTTATACTTCTTTATGTGCTAGAGAGGAGACCCTTCTCTAAAGGAGACGTACACACCTTGCCTTAATTTTCAGCTGAACCAATTTTACAAAAAAGTTGCAATAAGTTGTGGTGAAAGGCATGCTTGGTATGCTTTTTTACTGGGTTTTATAAACTTATATTAGCAACTATTTCTTTTACTGGGTTCTATAAACTTATATTAGCAATTTATTTTTTTACCAGGTCTTATAAATTTAAAATTCTTATTGCTAGAGTATTTGTTTATAATGGATTTCAAAAGTTGGATTTTTCTTATTCCCAATTTTTCACTTTTAGTTGTGCCCTTGTAGTTGTGGTTGAATAGCATAATTTTGCATTGAATTTTGACATTTGGTTTTATGTATGTATAGGTAGATTTTAGAGTTGAATAGCATAATTTTGTATTTCATTTTGACATTTGGTTTTATGTAGGTATAGGAAGATTCTAGATTTGGTAAATTTTACTTGGTTTAGTTTTGGGAGATTTCCATATTTATGTATTTTGGGTCTTTTGAATTTTACCTAAATACATTGTTATTTTTTTAATCTAAGTTTTATATATTCCATTATGGTGGTTTTGCATGATAATATACAGATTTTTTTATTGTGTTGCATTGAATTTATATATCACTCCTAACTTAACTTCATTGCGCTGTATTTAATTTAATTTGTGGAATTGGGATGAATAATAACAAATATTGTCATTAAAGTAACATGTTTAGTCATGTTGACAAATGGAGTTTTTGTGTTGAATTATTTACTCATGTAAATTAGATTGGGGATGAATTTAACTAGTGTAGCCATCACTCTTCAAATTTATCCTTTTAAATTAATAATAATCCGCTAAATATAAAACAAGCTGAATTTTTTAGGTTCATATCTATTATTAACATCCATTATATAGTTTTATATAGACTCACTTTATATAAAACAACCTCCAATCATAATCAGAAACATTAAAGTATCGGACTCTCTAAAGTGGCTCATAGGCAAGTAAATCTACGTATACAAAAATTATGATTTTATATGTATCATGGAGCGGTGGCATGGATTTGGATCTCGAGTTCTACCACTAAATCTGTGAAAACAAAGAAACAAAACAATGATACCTATCTTTTCCTTTAGAAACATTCTTTGATAACAACACAATATCACAAAGATCTATTTTTGGGATTCTTTTTCATCTTTAGAAGAACTTATAAGGATTCCACTCGTGTAAAAATTTGTGTAATGTATTTATTTATTTACTTATTTATTTATGTATTTATTTATATTTTTATGTATATTGTTTGTGAATAGATATGAGATTTGTGTATCTTTATTTATTACTTATTTTTCATTTTTTTATAATGATTTGGCCATTTGTATATGTATATTATTCATTTGATTTGTATATAGTATATTGTATGTTAAAGCTTAGTTTTATTGATTTAAAATTGAAATATTTATGTGATCGATTATTTAACATTGTAAAATGTAAAACGGTGTAGGGAATTTTTTTTGAAATGTAGAGAGATATTTTTAAAATGCAGAAGGATATTAATGATTTTGTTTCTTTTTTAAATGTATAGGTTGTTTTATGTATGTGCTTTTGGTCTTTTAATTGTGTTTTTTCCTATATTAATTTTGTTTTTTATATGTATTTTTAAGGATATTATGTATAATATAAATATTTTGAAATTTTTATGTATTTTTAAATCATTCTAAATTTTTTGCAGTCTTTGAAAAATTTAAAATAGAATTTTTTCAATTTTTTTCAAAATATTTCTTTATATAATATTATTTCCTTCGGCTTAACTTTGCACCGTTAGGGGAAAATGCTAGTTATATACTATATTAAATTGCAACGAAATATTACATACCACAAAAATGTGTTAGTCCTAGGGCATCATGAACTATCCATACAAGCATTCCACGACATTGAAATCTCTTCTGCTTGATTGGTTTAGTGATGTCATACATAGTGATGCCATGCCATAACTTTACTAGCTCATCGATAATAGGCTCGATATATACATTCATATATTTGACATGGTACTTACCTAATTGTTCAAAATTACGGTACATAATTACTACCATGATATGTATATATAAGTAAGTAAATAAATAAAATATATTATGCAAACAACGAGACAAATGAAAATGTTACATTCGAAAAAATAATATATCAAATACCTAGAATTATCATAGCCAACATTATGTGCTCCCTCTTTATTGACATCCAAGGAGGAATGTTATTGTTGATAACGAAAATAAGCCACACTGAGTAAGTAGACCTAAGCTCTCTGAATGGATTAACACCATCAGCTGCCAATGAAAGCCTGACATTACGAGGTTCATTTTTTAAATCTAAATTATATTTTTCCTCGATTTCCCTAAATGCATAACCATCTGCAGGCATTCGAAGAACACCATCTCCAATTCTATTCTTTGAATGGTAATCCATAAACTTTGTTATGCTCTTACACCTGAACATTCGTTGCAAATGTGGAATTATAGGAATATGATGAAGAACCTTTTGAGGCACTTTTTTTGTTAGTTGATCGGTTCGATATCTAATGGTACTACATTTCAGACATTCTATTTTTTACGCATGTTCTCTGTAATATAAAATATCATCTTTATGACATGCATCTATAGTGTTATATTCCATTCCAAAGGCTTTCATAATAGCACGTAAATCTTGATTGCGAGGTAAAGTTGGAGGGCAACTATGCCTTTATAAAATTTACAAACAATCATTAAACATTAGTGCGTATATAAAAAATATTAAAATAATATAAATTTTACTATATAATCAAAATGAAGATAGATAATGAATATATTTATATTGCTAATTAATTATCGTGGGACGATAGTCATTCAATGCACCATCAATGTGCCCATATTTCTTACAATGTTTTGTTGATGTTGCTATTAAGACTCTAACATTACGTCTCAAACAACATTTGTTGCAAGAGAAATAAACTTTACCATCACCCCTTTCACCCTCTTGAATTTATTTTCCACCTCTAATGTTTTCTACCATTGATGCAAATTATCCTATAAAGAAAAAAAAATTATGTTTTTTTACTAGACAAAATACCATATACCCTTTCTGAACCATTGCTACTACAGTAAAATTTGTCACTGTTATAGCAAAGTTGTCGGAAAACATTTTTACAACTTACCCTATATATTTAAAATAAACCGTTGCTATTGTGACGCTAGTTTACCAAGTCAAATTTGACTTTGTAAAAGGGAAAGTGGCCGTTCCACAACGGTCTTTTCATATTCGTCGATATACCAACGCACATAACATGGACGTCGCTATAGTGACGTTGTCTTCTATTACTGTCGCTATTGTGACATCCTAGCCGGGTGGGTCACAATAGCGACGCTTTTTCGTAGTGTCGCAAGAGCGACACCATGTGGCGGGATTAAAAAATTTGAGAAAAATTGGGGAACTTTCTGACAATCCGTCAAAACTGTCGAAACTAAAGTGTCAAAAAATTGACCATATGTACTAGTGTCTTCATCCGTCTTGGAAAAAACTGTGATGTCATCAAGATAAATGACCAAAAATACATCCTTTTCATTGGAAAATGCGATATCCATCACTCACTAAAAATTTTCTCCTGCATTCTTCAACCCCAAGGGCATCTTAGCATACATAAAAGTACCCCAAGGTGTTGTAATGGTTGTCTTCTCTTGATCATCCAGATGACCTAAAATTTGATTATACCGAGAATATTCATCCAACAATGAAACTAGAAGAACCAATTTCCCTTTGCATAATATGATCCATCTTTGGAAGTGGTTAGTTTTATTTCAGTGATACTTTATTCATATTATGGAAATCTATACAAAAATGAATCCCACCTGTCGTTTTTCTTACTGGCACTAAGTTTGACATCCAATTTGAAAAACGAAGAGGAACTATAATACTTGCAGTATAAAACCTGTTCACTTCTTTTTGAATAGAGGGCAGCAACTTTGGATTCACTCTCCTTAGTTTCTAGCGGAAAGGCTTATGATCAGACTTTAAAGGAATGGTGTGTTGAATTATACTCTTATCATACACTTTCAGATCAAAATATTTCTTGCAAAAACATCAGCAAACTAAGTCATGAGTGCTGCATATTTACCTTTCATTTCTGGGCTCAAGGATTTTGATATCTTAACCATTTTGGGCTTTTCAGGAGTACCAAGATTGAGGTCTTCCACTCCTACTTATGTTGGGATCATTTTTGGTTTTCATGCAACATCATCCTAATCAAAAATCTCCTTCAAAGGTACAAGACCTTTTGGAATGGAGTTATCTTTCAACTAAAGAACCTTCATTTATGCTACATGCATTTCTTGATCATCTTCATAAAACTATTCATCCAGTTGTGAACTCACAAAATCCTCTTCCATCTGCAAGAAATTATTGATTTTTTTATCATATTGAAAGACTTTCCAATACTGAAAATTATCTAAAATAACAGGGTGATGTTTGACGTTAATTTCATACTTCTTATTGGGATACACTAGAATTTTGAATAGGTTGGCTGAAGTGGCAATAGAATCAACAATGACATTGTTGTTCCTTGGAATGAGTGACAAAGTATATTCAGTGAAAGTATTGAGGATGTATAACACTGAATTGCGGTAAGCTCGCATTCTAGGATGCTTGGCCTGGTATTCCCCTTTGACTTGCTTTATTACCAATTCGGAGTCGCCATACACAGAAATTTTCTTGGCACCTAATTTCTTGAGAATTTTCAGATCGGCTATCAAAGCCTCATATTCTACCTCATTTTTTGAACAATCAAATGCCAATTTGTAAGAATACATTCAAACATTAGGACGAAGGTTATATTACTAATTCATAGGGTTTTGAATCCATGCTCCAATTCCAGATCCTTCCTTACCTAAGGCTCCATCGAAATCCATGGTCAACAAACCACTTTCTTCAACGGGGGAGCTGCAATTTGGATGACTGATCTTGACTAATTGCTTGAGAAAGGTATGATGTACCAATAACTTATGTTTCTTTCATTGTTTCATTTATATTTTTATTTGATGCACTTGCCTGCCAGATACTTGGAATGTTTTCTTGTTTTTTTACACTTGAAAAAAATTTAACAGAATTTGAAAATTCTGAATTTTCTGCTTTTTCTTCCATGAAAACTTCTGACGATGCAGAAAATTCATCATTGAATAAGATAAAAGACTCTAAATATGTATGAACATCATGTATTGGGCGATTATTGGGCTTTTATTTTCTACTAATCATGTACTTCATCTTATTTTCCCGATAAAGTTTTTTTAGTTGCCCAAAAACCGGTATAGTAGCATAGGAAAATTCAAGCTGCAAGGTGCCTCTAAGTTTTTCTCCCCATGACTGGGAGAGAAACATTCCATATCTAGGAGGTATATCAGCTACAACAACGTCCATGAGGACATTCTTGGCTGGAATTTTCTCTAAAGGCACCACTAGATCATTAATGATACAAAGACATTTTACCACTAGTTTGTCCATGATGGCTTTAGGCATGTGATTATGAGACGTTCTAAAGTCTAACATGGCATTATGGAGGATAAAATCATGAATTTTAAGGCTATGATAAAAAGGAGGGACCTCATTATCTTCTAAGTCGCCATATACAGCAGGACCAAATAAAAGTTCAGGGTGACCATCACTCACATTAATCATATCATACAGTTGATCTACCCTAAGAAATTTGGCTACCTAAAACTTATATTGTTATTATTTATTATTTCAGTCAAAGGAATTGAGACTTTCAATTTTGAGATTTCATTTTCAAGACTAAAATTAGAAGAATGTTTTTCTACCTCTTTAGATGGTGTGTCTTTATTCTCGGATGATCTTTATGTGGAACCTCCTTTCTTTGTCCTTCGTCTTGAACTTCTTTATCTTTCTTCTAATTTCTGGTAGAATCTTCATTTCCTTTCCCATGATTTAGAACAACGGGTCATTTATCTTTGCTCTGATATGAAGTAGTCATCTCTTTACTGTGAGCATATGTTTGAGAATTCTTTTTTTTCTGACTTGAAGTTATAGGCATGTTCCTATTTCTCAAACCATACTGTATTTGTACCTGAGTAAGAGCATTCTGATATCCTCTTTGGTAATCTTCTGTCCATGCTGATAACATATCATCATTAGAAAAAACATATTGTCGATCACCTGGTACAAATAACTCTTCATAAAACTGATCTTCTTCACTAAGGAAAATAGGATGTTGATTTTCTTCAAATAAATAATTTTCACCTTAAATCTCTTCTTCTTCTTCATCAGGGCCTTCTATATAGTTTTTTCTGAAATGGAGTGTGAATTTTCTTTTGACTTTGTTGATCCTGACACCTAATCTCCCTTAAATTTATCCTGTATTGATTTTGTTGTTGTTGACTCGTGAAATTGGGATTTTTGATTGAGGTTTCAACTTGTCTATCCGCGATGTTCATTTTTTCCATCATCTTCTCCATTATTTTGATCAAGGTATCGAGTTTTCCCTCTAATGAAGTAGATGTTTCTTCCTTGATGCTTACCCTCTTTTATGTTTCGATTTTTGACTTCTTGATAATCAAATTCGCTTCAACACTCACTATGTTTCTCTGCATTTCAACAAGGGTAGATGGATTTCTTTCCCTCAGCTGGTAGGCCATATCAGGATCGAAACCATCTGGGTAATGAAGTAGTGCGAGGCTAGGAGGAGGCTTGATATTTTCAATAATGGAGTCATAAATTATATTGAATCTAGATGTGGATTCTTGCACAGACGCATTAGGATTTCTTTTCAACGCGTTGTATTCAGCTATAATTTGTAAAGGGTTCTTATTTTCCTCCCATTTCTCAAAAAATAAATGAATTACCTATTGTGAATTTTCTACAACCAGTTGTTAGGGAGCGGAACCGTTTCTTAACCTCTCCTAAGAAACTATGTGCTAAAATGCACATCTTGGCATCATCGTTATCAATCTCTTCAAGATCGATGAAATCAACTACTTTGACAATGTGTTGGTGAATAGTAACCTCTGATGTACCATCAAACAGAGGCAATATTTAACCATAATTCTGAGGTAATGCAGTGAGTTGTGGTGGTAGTATCAACGAGAAAATATGGCCATGACTAATGGAGGAGGTTTTGGAGGTGTTGATGGAGTGTATAACTGCAGAGGTAGTGATGGAGTGAAAGTGACAGATGATGGTGTAGCTATGTGAGAAGGTGTGACAGTAGATGCAGAATCAAAATCTTGTTGTTGGTATTGGAAATAGGCTTTTTCATAAGTTACTTGAAACTTATCGACCAAACCCTGAATTTTATGAAAGTTAGACCAAACCTCACTATCATGCTCGAAATAAGAAGACTCGGAAAATGGCAAGTATGTCTAAAAATAAATGGGGTCAAAGACTATTTCTGAAAGGAAGGATTCAGAATTAGACTTGAATAAAGGTGTCTCAAATTTAAAATTGAAGGACAAATCTTCTGGAGAAATTAACCTCGTAGGCAAGGATGTAGATTTCACAAGTGGAGGTAAACTCTTTCTAACTTTTTGAGACTTTTTTTTCTATTTTCTCAAAATACTCTCAGGGTCATTAACAATTGGTGATGGATTAGGGTCTGGATTTGACCTGGTGTGTCTTCTGGGAGCCAGTTTTCTTGATAATCTTCACTTTGGCTCAAATTTACTAACTCAGAATTCTTCGAATGTAAAAACTTTTCACCCATAATTCTAGCCTTTAATGAACTAAAATAAGTATCCCAGGGAAAATTTTACATTCACTCCCTGGCAACGGTGCCAAAAATTTTATCACTCCACATGGCTGAGAAAGGAGACTAAAGGAGGTAACCTCAAACCAATCTTTAGATTTGCTAGCTAGCCCTACCAAACCAGAGAGGGATCTCTCAATGTCAATTTCTCAATCAATGAGGTGACTAGAAATAAAATGATCTTAGGCTAGATATAATCTCAATTAAATAGGGTTTTGTTTTGAATTTGTTGGATAGGAAGCACCAGCCTAGGAAATAGGTCTAGGTTTTCAAAGTCAGATTTAAAATTAACAGCTGCAGAGATGAAGATGAGGCCAAGTAGGTATACTTAGAAACATACTTAGATTTTCATTGTGGTATAGGGTTTGAAAAGAGCGAGTCAAAATGATCATATTACATGAGTTCATTCAACAGAGGAAGTAGAACAAATTTATGAAAATCTTATAAAACAGAGCACAAAAAGCAAGAATTTTGTTTATAGACTCATAATATTTATCATATAGAAGAATACATGTGATTTCATGGAAGCATAAACATTCAATTTGATGGTGTTGTTGAGAAAAACAATGCTAATAAGCATACCACTGGAGTCCCAAAATTATAGCTGCAACATGTCTTTGATTTCACTGTAAAAGGTTGTACATAAGCTCCACACTAGAATATTAACTATCCAGCCCCTAAAATGACTTGAGTTGGAGTACATGTATAAAATAGAGAAGATGCCACATCATTGGGTTGAATCCTAATCCAAAATACATCAAAAATGCACCTAATGAGTCATTACCTAAAATTTAGGGAATTTAGAAAGAGTCCCCCCAAATTTAGCTAATAACTAGCAGTCTTTGTCTCCTTGAGTAATTACATGATTCCTCAACAATGAGGGGCATAAACAGACTTTATTATCCATAAAAAATATCATGGGACAGTTGTAACCTCTAAATTTTTATTATTTTTCACTGACACCTGTCTAGAAAGCATCCAAGACAGAAGTGTCGTGTGTCACATACAAACATCGTGTTTTTTAGCAGAAGCGTTGCATGCTTTTGGAGGGCATTTTAGCTTAATTTTAGGCATCCTCTTGCTGATATGAATATTTGGAAAGGTAGCCCTAGATGTTCTCTATCCAACCCAACCTTAACACTAACAAAATACCTCCTGCAAGGTCTTCAAAACTTCATTTTTCCAAGCTTACTCTAGAAGTGTGGCGTGTAGTGAAAAACAGTGGCAGAAGCATGAAAAATAGGGTGTTTTTTCGGGTTTTTCTTAAAAAAAGGAGGTGTCATGAAAAACCAAGACCATATCTAGACTGTACACTTCTAGATCAATCCAACCATGTAGTGAAAACCTTCATTGGACCTTCTGAGGAAAAGCGTCGCGTGGCTACGTGATGCTTCTGCAAGGGTGAAAGTTCCAAAATTTTTCAAAAATCACAAAAAATATCAAAAATGCTCAAAAATTGCTGAAATTTGGTCCATGGCATCCTTGAATGATTATCGAGACAGCTAAGGATGCCTCAAATAGAAAATCCAAGTTTTCTTTCTCATTTTTCTTAATTAGAGTTTCTTTAAGCTTTTTCTTCAAATTTTGAACCCTGACTTTGGCAATTTGGTTCCTGGTGATGTAGTGTCTCGCCATGTGCCTCTGGAGGTTATTGTTTCTCTCTACCTTTTTCAAGAGCTTCTCTAGATTCTCATTCACATTTTCAAGCCATAACTCTTTGTTTTGCTCTAATTCAGGAGCAATCAAATCATCAAAACTTTGTTGACTTAATGGAGGAGATAACTCTGTTTCTTACTCTCTTTTTCTGGTTAATCCTCTGTTTCTTGGCCTCCTTGGATTTATTTCAGTCTCCTTGCCTTCCAACTAATCAACATCTACCACTTCTTTGCCCTTACCTTTTTCTGCCTCAAGATCTACCTTTGGTTTGCTTTAGAGAAATTGTTTCACCTTCAATTGCCTATTTTCTTATTGTAGGAATGTTATCATGAAATTTTCCATTAAGAGGTTGTCCTTTAGTTCTGCTATCTCTGCTTCCTTTTCTCTGACTATCTCCTCAAATGACTTATTTTCCACCTGTTCTGCCATGTCAACCTCCATAGGTTCTTGCTCCTCATGTTGCTGCAAGGGTGACTCACTCTCATGTATAAGCAGTTGCTCCATGGTTTCTCTTTGCTTAGTTGTAGGTTCAGGTGGAAGTACACCTTTGGTAATCATTGGAGAAAAAAACATCCTTTTGCCCTTCTCATAAGTTTTAGTGATTTCAGCCCTTGGCGTCTTTGGAACCTCTACTTGTCTACTTGAAGAGCCAACCTCATGTGGCTTTGCTGATGTTGATGGTATGCTATGAATGATTGGTGGACTAGTAGTAGGCATAGAATCAACTGACTTCATGAATGTTTCCCAAGACATATTGATTTTTGAGAGCTGATGTAAGACTATAACCTTGACCAAACTATGTTGGAACAAATTAGTGTGGTGATCTTTGCCTTTACTCTATACTTTTTCAGTCATTTTGACCAGACTCCTGAATAGATAATGAGGCAAATTGAGTGGCTTGGTGGCAGTGAAATGCATCAATATCCTTATGTGGTACTGGTACAATCTTGAGAACCTCCCCTCACATGTGAAATATTTCATGATTAGCTTCATCAAATTGGAATACCTGTCAAGTAAATGCCTGAAGGGAAAGATGTGCTCAGGAGCATCTTTGCAATGTGGTTTTACGAACATTTTATATTTCTTGATGTCCAAATCAATCCCTTTGAACCATATTTCTCCATGGTTTGGGATACTTATTGTTGAGGTTGTAGCATACGCTGATATAGTGAATTCAATGCCTGCTATGTTAGCCATATCTTTCCTAAATTTGGTGGTGAAAAGGCTTGTCAATTGAGCATGACAGCCTACCTCTTGAACTCTTTCACAAAATCTTAAATAACCACTATCTTCAAAGGATTTCTAGGCATAGGGAGAAGCATTTATCTCCTGTAAATTAGATGGCTCAAACCTAGAGTGATGACCTCCCTTATTGGGTTTTCACTTCTCACCTTCCATGATTTTTGTCAGCAAAGAAAAACATAGCTTGATGTGAAGGAAAGGGAAGGTGAAAATTAGGAAAACGGAGGATGAGATCGAATGGAGTTAGGGAAAAATCCCTAAAAATTTGGGGAGATAGGATGGTTAGTTAGCCAGATAATGCAAGTGAAAATTTTGGAAATGGGTATGGGAAAATCGGCAAAAATATAAAAGCACATAGGTTTCCTAGTTTCTATGCAAAATCATAGTGAAAACTATGGTTTGAGTGAAAATGGGGGTTTGAGATGTATGAATGTTATGGAGTGGTTTGGTAAGGTGTATGAGTGATATATGAAGGTTACTATATGGTAAAACTAGGGGTTTTCTGCTGAAACAAGTCAAACATGAAAGAAATCCAAAAACGTAGTTGAAAACCCTAGAAGAGGGAATCCACTCTTTGCTGAAGAAATTGACTTGAATGAGAGGTGAGGAACATTCACTTATTGTTTTGGAAGCCTATGAACCTTGATAAATGTTTAACTAACCCCTTTGATGGCTTTTTGGAGCTTGGATGCCAAAATCATGGCAAACTGCTAGAAGCTTAACGTAGCTGCCCCAGAAGCGTAGTGAGGAGCAGAAGTGTAGTGAAGGGAAGTCTAGATTAGTTTATTGTTGGTTATCTTTGATATTTGATGGTTGTGGAGAGTTGTGAGCATGAGAGAGGAGCTCTTTTGAAAACCAAATAATGAAATGAACTCAAAAAGCTTCATTTCCCTTTATAAATCACAAACTTTTCTTTTTTGTCCTTAGTGAAATCATATTGTACTTTGAGAAAAAATTATTTTTGAAAAACTTTAATCATGTAGCATACTTCTTGAGAAAGGAAAATTTGCATTTGCTTTATTTTCCTATATTTTCTAACTCCCAATGAAGGTGATTTGAAAAATTACAATGACCTTTATTTTCCTTTCTTCATGACATGATTGGACATTATGATGGCGAAACAAAAGAAGCCTAGACCATGACCTAGATGAGGGTATGTTGATTGATATATGACCCTAGACATTAAATGAATGACATGACCTTGAAATTGATGATGACCATGAGTGGGTGAAGGGAGCAGCATCAGACCTAGACAACATTCATTGAACAAAAAATTATTTGAGAATTTTTTTGAAAACATAAAATTTTGACCAATGAACACTACCAAATAAACCCGAAAGAGAGTATTTGATCACTAAACATGTAGACACTAACACCTAGCACCATAATATATGAAGGTGCAAATGTTATTATTATGTCCTCAACTACTTGGCAAGCTTTTGTTTCTCCGCTTCTTGTGCCTGTTACCCATAATTTGTTAGCTTTTAACAGAGGAACCAGTTAATCGTTAGGGATCCTTCCGAAGTTTCCTATTACTTTGGGAGGAAATATTGTCTACATATATGTGATGGTTGTACAATGCCCTTTTGACTTTAACTTACTCCTTGGGTGTGATTATACTTATGTCACATGAGCTCTTCTCTCTTCTCTCTTTCGTGTGGTGTGTTTCCCACATGAAGGAAGAATTGTGACCATTGATAAGTGTTCATTCATTGGTCCTAATTTGGCTCCCAATCAACCATCATCCCTACATGGTCCTTACATTCCAGTGGTATCTTCCCTGCCACAAGTTAATTATGTGGCAACCTGTTCCATGCCCATGTCTAGTGATGATCCATTCAGTGATATAGTGCACCATGTACTGGGGGTATTGGATCCTAATTTCAAGAGCGTTGTTCTCTTCTATGATGAGAACCTTTTGGACACCATAACCTTTTACGGGCCATGATCAGGTGTCAGAATAGAGTTCCTTTTCTTTGGTCAAGATTCTTAAAAAAGGAATCAAGCTCTTTTAAGTAGAGTTCTTTTTCTTTTATCAAGCTCCTTAAAAAATGAATCAAGCTCTTTGGAGCAAAGTTCCTTGTCTTGTGTCAAGCTCGTTAAAAAATGAAACAAATCCCCTTTCAATTCGAGTCTTTGATTAGATTTCGTAAATTCCCAATCGAGTCTTTCACTTCATCTCATAAATTAACCTTCATTCCATCCACATGTTAGTAACCAGTAGTCTACTTATATGAATGAGATGAAGATTAGGGGGCATGTACCTCTAATTGAGTCACCATGTCGGGGGCATGCAAACTTATCTCAAGCATAGTTTGTCTATGTTTCAAGATTTTGTAAAAATGAAACCAATTTCAAGCAAATTTTCCGACGTTTCAAGCTTGTGTAAAAATGAGACCATACCTATTACACCTCTTGTGATTGTCATTTTATTAGCTTGTTTTTTGCTAGATGAGCCTTGGTTTTCTCATTCCATTTTCACCATCTTCCCAGCCGATCATACGCTTTCACTTGGTTTTACAATTTCCTAAGGAACATCTGTGATCAGTGGTCTTGCTAACCAACCTCTTTACCTTTACGTTTTTTGAGAAGTTCCACCATTACCGAAACTAGTTGCTACCCTTTATACCACTCATTCCTCCAGGAGGAGTTCTCTTTTAGCTCTTTTCAAACTCCCAAAATATGAAAATATCATTGAGTACTTGTCATTTTGAACTCACTAAATTAAATGAATTAACGTAGTCTCAGTATACATTTACCACTTTTTTGGGCTAGGATTCACTATTTAAGAAAAAGGAATACCTTGATCGAACATGGTCAATAGGTTCTCTTGGGTATTGTTTTCTACCTTTTCGGATTCGAGAGATGATTTACGAAAAGGGACATGACGGAGTTTTATTTTTTGTTTCTTTTCAAACTCCTTAAACATGAAAATTACCGAGTTACCCTTTCGTTGGACTTGTTAAATATTAAACAGTCAAAGACTTGCCACCATTGCGAGACCAAGTTTCTCCTTCCTAGGGCTCGTTAAAATTACATAGCAATAATGGGGGAAAAAATTGAAAGCAAACATCCTATGTGTATTTTGGGCAGCTTTTCGCTCTTGAACATGACACTCATCTGTAGTTCATGTTGGGTTGGGGATATCCTTCATTCGTCATTTTTCCTCTATGGGTTTGGAAAATCCATTTTCCTTTCATTTGATTATCATTTTTTCAACATGACCTCTAATCCTATTTGAGTCAAATGTCGCCATACTTCGGAGTCGTGTCGCCAATATGTTCAAGAGAATTCCTTTGCTTATATGACCTCTTCTGTCACAATCTCGAATCATTGCTATCATCTTGAGATATATGTTGTTTCTTGTCGATGATGTGGGAATCATTATGGCCCTCCTTTGACGAATCACTTCATGTCGACTTCAGCTCATTATCTGGGAAGCTGGTTTAGAAGCTTCTTTTCAGTACCTTGGAGCTTGCATGCCTCAATGGCAATTTCTTCATGTTCAACGATAGGTTCACATCACTGGCCTTCGATCGAATGATTCTGCAAGTGTTCAACTTCAACACATTAATTCACACTTGTAGATTGTGTTGTTGTACCTTGAGGCCCATCGTCAATATTGGTGGTTTCTCTCATGCCTGTTCACAGTTTTCATCCTTCACAGGTAATCATATGGTTTCTACCATGTTCGACACCATCACATTTATTCACATGGCTAGATTCATACATTGGGTTGATTGAGATCGCGGTGAATACCCTGGATCGCATCTGATTTTGATCTGGGCTACGGAGAGTTATTGAGTATTCATGATTGTATACGTGATCCTATCTATACGAATGGTTGCATCCATACCGTGGATCCATTTCTATGATCTCTTTAGATGGACGGTTACGACCACCATGGGTTCATGTATTATTTGATGCCTAGTGCAGATTTATGTGGTTAGGCATATTCATACCAGAGATGTCATATATTGTAATATGTTTTATTTGGCAGGATTCCTGGCGGTGATCTAAATTCTTTGCCTTGGTTCATAAAGCATTTCAGCCATCACTCGTCATTTTTCCTTCATGCTTTAGGGGGCATCTGTTACACATTAATTTGTCACCATGCTCAATTCCCTTCCCTGATCCTAAGTTTCCCCGCGACAAACCCTGTGCAATGTTTCCACCATCAATAAATATGTAAAGACATCCCCTGACTCACTCAAAGAAAACTACCTTGGAAGATCACTGAAGGAACTTGGTCAAAAACCTAGTTTTTTAGGTCATCACATTTTCTAGTTTCATGCCCAGGCTAATTTCAAGTTGACATTTATGGGTTAGAGCTGTCAGTGATCTTATTTCTTGGAAGACCGCATTGATCCCTTTCTGGCAATGTTTCCTTAAATGGAGGAGAAGCTTCGACCTCTAAGAGTTCCAGGCCAACGATTTGGTTGTTAAACGGTGGTGATAGAGTCAAGCTCATTTTAGAGCTTTGATCTCATCCATGGGGTTTTATCCCTTAGAAAGTGGACCTTCCTCCTCTTTTCATGGCCTCCCAATCTCTTCTCCCTTACTATAAATTGGTCTCCATCCTTCCACTATTGGTTGGTCATTGTTGGGCTGGTTTGATCTCTCATTCCCTTTACACTCCTACACTGTGATAATGCCTAAGCTATTCGAGAGAAGGAATAATTTAGAGCTTCCGTGAAGGACTCGGATTTTCACTAAAGGGAGGCCTCCAACATCAAGGCCTAGGTTGTAATCTCTTCCTTTCACATTTATCA
Organism: Pinus albicaulis; assembly: GCA_034641835.2. Classification (NCBI taxonomy): domain Eukaryota; kingdom Viridiplantae; phylum Streptophyta; class Pinopsida; order Pinales; family Pinaceae; genus Pinus; species Pinus albicaulis. The sequence goes on from CM076569.1 coordinate 302,938,206, forward strand.
ATATAACATCTGATGTTTTCTTTCTATATATTTTTTAATATTTTATGCAAATATTTGGGTACTCCTTGATCTGCTAGATAGCTAATGTTTAATGATTAGTATGTATTGGATTATGTTTTTTGTTGCCTCTTGATCATCTTCAAGTTTTCGTGTGCCACCAATAGCAAGGAGCGAGCCTAAAAGGATCATGGATCAAGGTCACATCAACAGGTTTGAACATAGCATCCAGAAAAGGTATTTCTATCTCTTTTCTTGTCACATTTTTAATATTAATTAAGAAAGATTTGCATTAGAAAGTATCTCAAGTTGCTAGACCCACTATAGGGCTAGAGAGATTGCCTTTGTCGGCAGAGGGGATTTATCTTGACAAAATAATTGGCGACTCCACTAGGGGTCTTTTGAGTAGAGTTCATTTTCTTGTGTCAAGCTCATTAAAAAATGAAACAAGGTGTCATGAGCATATTTCTTTTACTTTCTCAAGCTCATTAAAAAATGAAACAAATCCCCTTATAATTCGAGTCTTCGATTATATCTCGTAAATTCCCAGTCGAGCCTTTCACTTGATCTCATAAATGAATCTTAATTCCATCCACCTATTAGTAACTAGTATTCTACTTAGGTGAATGAGCTGAATCTGGGGGGGGCATGTACCTCGAATCAAGCCAACATGTTGGGGGCATGCAAACTTATTCCAAGCATATTTTGTCTTTGTTTCAAGCTTGTGAAAAAATGAAACCAATTCCAAGCATAGTTTCTTGTTTCAAGCTTGTGTAAAAATGAAACCATCCTCATTCTACCTCTCGTGATTTCCCTTTTATCTGCATCTTCTACCAGATGAGCCCCTATTTTCTCATTCCATTGTCACCATCTTCTTGGCCAATCATGCACTCTCACTTGGTTTTTTTACCCTTGCCTGGGTAACTGCTGCGATGAGTGGACTTATTAGCCAACCTCTTGACCTTTATTTGTTTCGAGTTGTTCCGTCATCACCGGAACCAATTGCTACCCTTTATACCACTTGTTCCTCAACGTGGAGTCAACTTTCAGCTATTTTCTGACTCTTGAAAAATGAAAATATTGCCGAGTACTTGTCATTTTGAACTCATTAAACTAAATGAATTGATGCAGTATCAATATACGTTTACACATTTTTCGGGCTGAGATTCACTATTTACGAAAAAGGAATACCTTGATCGAACATGGTCAAGAGGTTCTCTCAGGTATTGTTTTCTACCTTTTCGGATTTGAGAGACAATTTACGAAAAGGAACATGATGGAGTTTTATTTTCGTTTCTTTTCAAAATCATTAAACATGAAAATTTACCAAGTTACCCATTCATTAGACTCATTAAAGATTAAATAGCGAAAGACTTGTCACCATGACGAGACTGAGTTCCTCCTTCCTAGGGCTCATTAAAATTACTGGGATGGGTACTTTCAAAGAATGAACTTGCACACTCACAATATGGTATCCTCTCCACACTGGCTGTCAAAAATAAAGAGGTACTCGTTAACAATAATGGGGGGAAATTGAAAGTGAACATCCTATGGGTATTTTGGGCAGCTTGTCTCTCTTGAACATGACACTCATCTGCAGTTCACGTTAGGTTGGGGATATCCTTCATTCGTCGTTTTTCCTCTGTGGGTTTGGGAAATCCATTTTCCTTCTATTTGATCGACATTTTTTGTCATCATGACCTCTAATCCCATTTGAGTCAAATGTTGCCACACTCTGGAGTCGTGTCGCCAATATGTTCAAGAGAAGTCATTTTTGTCAAACATCCTTTTCTTATCTGACCTCCTCTGTTACAATCCTAGATCACTCCTATCATATTGATATATTTTCTATTTCGTGTCCATGATGTGGGAATCGTTATGGCCCTCCTTCAAGGAATCACTTCCTTTCGACTTCAACTCATTATCCAAGAAGTTGGTTTAGAAAAAAAAAATCAGTACCTTGGAGCTTGCATGCCTCAATTGAAAGTTCTTCGTGTTTGACGACAGTTCACATCATTGGCCTTTAATCGAATGATTATGCAAGTGTTAGACTTCAACACATTCATTCACACTTGTAGATTGTGATTTTGTACCTTGAGGTCCATCGTCATTATTGGTGGTTTCTCTCATGCTTGTTAATCGTTTTCATCATTGACCAGTAATCAGGTGGTTTCTACCATGTTCGACATCAGCACATCTATTCGCATGGAGAGATTCGCACATTGGGTTGATTGAGATCACGGTGAAGACCCTGGGTCACATCTAATTTTGATCCAGGCTACGGGGAGTTATTGATTTTTCACGATTGTATACATGTTCCTATCTATACGAATGGTTGCGTCCATACCGTGAATCCATTTCTATGATCTCTTTAGATGGATCGATGTGACCATGCCATGGGTTCATGTGTTATTTGATGCCTAGTGCAGAGTTATGTGGTTAGGCATATTCATACCATAGATGTCATATATTGTAATATGTTTTATTTGGTAGGTTTCCTAGCGGTGATCTGAGTTCTTTGACTTGGTTCATAAATCATTTTAGCCATCACTCCTTGTTCTGCCTTCATGCTTTAGGGGGCATCTGTTACGCAGTAATTTTTCACCGTTCTCATTTCCCGTCCCTCATCCTGAAATGCCCCGCGACAAAACTTTTGCAATGTTCCCACCATGAATAAATATTTTAAGACATCCCCTGAAGACTCAAAGAAAACTACCTCAGAAGATTACTAAAGGAACTTGGTCAAATCCTAGTTTCATGGGTCAACGTGTTTCCTAGTTTCATGCTCGCGCTGATGTCAAATTGATAGTTCTAGCTTAGCGTTTCCATCTCCATTATTTCTTTGAAAATCACGTTGATCCCTTTCTGGCAGTGTTTCCTCAAATGGAGGAGAAGCATGGACCTCTAGAAGTTCCAGGGCAGCGATTTGGTTGTTAAATGGTGGTGATAGAGTCGAACTCTCTGATTTTAGAGCTTTTATCTCATCCATGGGGGTTTATCCCTTAGAAAGTGGACCTTCCTCCTCCTTTCATGGGCTCCCAACCTACTCTCCCCTCCTATAAATTGGTCCCCATCCTTCCACTACTGGTTGGTCATTGTTGGGCTAGTCTAAACTCTTGTTCCCTTTACATTCTCACACTTTGATAATGCCTAAGTTGTTTGGGAGAATGAATACCTTAAAGCTTCAGTGAAGGACTCGAATTTTGACAAAAGGGAGGCCCCCAACATCAAGGTCTGGGTTGTAAGATATTCTTTTCATATTTACCAAAAAAAATCTGATGTTTTCTTTCTATATGTGTCTAATATTTTACGTAAATATTCTGGTACTCCTTGATCTGCTAGATAGCTAATGTTTATGATTATTATGTATTGGATTATGTTTGTTGTTGCCTCTTGATCATCTACAGGTATTCGTGTGCCATCGGTAGCAAGGAGCAAGCCTAAATGATCATGGATCAAGGTAATCATCAACGGATTTGAACATAGTGTTGGGAAAAAGGTACCTCTATCTCTTTTCTTGTCGCATTTTGAATATTAGCTAAGAAATCTTTGCATTATAAAGTATCTCAAGTTGCTAGACACACTCTAGGGCTAGAGAGATCGCCTCTGTTCGCAGAGGGGATTTATCTTGACAACAGGCATCCAACAAATTCAAAAAACATTATTCAGGGCTATGATTTGTAGGGACTCTATCACCCATATTACTTGTATTTTTCCCTCTATTTCCCTTTGTTTTTTTGCAACCAAATTTATAGTAGACTTATTTCTACAAGTATTGTAATGGTGTGTATAAGGTTGTTGGTCAATTCATGACATATCAATGTATTGTCATGTTTAACACTTAAATATGGTAGGGTACACTACTTTGAAAACATTGTAAGATGCACCCCCTTTTTTTGTACAATGATAGTACTTGAAACAATGAAATAACTCAAAAATAACAATATTTAGGAAAAGCCACAAACTAATATAACTCACATTTATTTTAGAGTTGGGATTACAATGTATGATCAAAATGAATAATACAAAGATAACAAAAATGATTTAAACACATAATTTAAGTATACCTATTAAATCTAGAAATGCATATCTTATTTTGAATTAAAATATGCAAAATCATTGTAGCAATGTTATTGTAGAAGCTCTAGAATCATTTTTTCTGCCATAAAGATCCTATGTGAAATCACCAATATAGTCTCTATATTATATCTCTCAATAACATTGAGGATGTCAACTATTGAAGGGGTTTCATCCTCACAAACTAGGAAGAAGTAATCTCCTCCAAAAAATGACAATATCAAATATCAAAACCAACATATATGAAATGAACTCCACAAGTTTGTTTTTATTACTCTCCCAGGAAATTTGACCCTCTTCATCAAGCCATGTGGGACTAAATAAAATCACTTTTAGTCTCCAAATTAAAGGCCCCATTCTTTTTTTTTAATAAAGCATCTTTCACTTTATAATTGGACCTTATAGTCCTTCTATTAAAAATATCAAAATAATGATAAAGTTAAATATTTGATTGAATTTTATTAATTAATAGCTTATTGTTATTTTATTTAAAACCACTAAACTATATAAAATATTGAGATAATCATCAAAATAGAACACAATGACAATACTATAAATAGTAACCCTACCAGCTGACCTAATTGATGCTCAAAATTGACTTACTAAAAATAGTAAGTATTGGAAAATTATCCCAAAGTCATTCTAGAAAAAAGCATCTTACTCACAATCCCATTGAGACCTCAACTGAAAATCAAACACTACCAAACTACTAGATTAATTACCTTCAAGGTTCCCTATCCCCAACCCAATAGCCTACGAGAATTAACTAATTATAGGCTAGAACTCCACCAACTCCACTAGTTAGGAAGGGAAATTTACAAATCTAAAGAGAAATATACCCTCAATGTAGATTTTGGATTTTCTAATATATTTTCGTGGCTCTGTTGTGACAAAATTCCCATTGAAATATCCATGGTAGTTTATGGATCATGTTCCAAAGGAAACTAAGAGTAAGGTAGATAATAAAGCTAAAAAACGTATCTTTACTATTTATAAAGATGTTATAAAATTTACAATGCAAAAATATAAGAAGGTTGTTTACATTTGTTTAGAATCAAGATGTTATTTTTAGAGAAGTTTTGGATTGACAAATCAGAATTCCCACCAAGGGAAAAAGAACCAAATAATATAGAGTTTGAGTTAAAGGATGACAAATCTAACTCAATATAAGAACATGAATAATAATAAGAAGAACATCATGCTCTATTATTAAGGAGATTGATTCAAAATAAGGCAATCAAAAAGGTATACTCCACTTTATTCTCATTCTAGTTTTCCTTTGTCTATTACTAATGATGATCCCATAATTATTAGGGAGGAAATGGATTCAGAAAATAGTAAAATTTGGAAGAAGAGCATGGTTGAAAATATGGTAGACTTGGTTAAAATTTAGGCTTGGGATATAGTTGTGTTGTTGCCTGGAAGAAAAATCATTGATAGCAAGTGGGTGTTTACAAAAAAATTGAATGTGGATGGTAAAGTGCATAAGTATAAATCTTGTTTAGTAGTTATTATGAACCATACACCCTAAAAATTATAATAAACTAATAATTAAAATCCACTTCGAGGGATAAACCTTCTTTTAAAATGATTACAACATATAAAATATGATTTAATGATCCTAATGTCAAGTCCCCTTACTATATATATAGGATGCAAAGGGTACAATTATAATAGAATGGTACAATGAAAGTTTTTACTCGACATTAACTATATAATAATATAAATTTAATAATTCAATATATAGGGTTTAATAAGAGGTTTTAGGGTTAAAATGGGGTGTATATAGGGCTTAATTGTTAAATTTTTACCGAAGATACATAATATTAGTGAGATAGTAAACATAAATTAAGACAACAATAATCATAAATGCAATGAAACACAATACCATGTTTACTCTAGGAAACCCTGACTACGTGGAAAAACTAGCTTAACGAATTTCCATTAGTCCTTGGCCAAAAACCCTAGCCAAGTGAGCCTTCACCACTCACCTCCCTAGCCAACTTGGTAAGGGTTTTTTTCCAAGGAGTCATGGAATTCCATTAGGCTAGTTTTTCCCTAGAGTTGGGGTTTTCCCAGGGTAAACATGATGTTGTGTTGCATTGTGTTTATGATTGTTTATGTATTAATTTATGTTTTTTCTCCCTGTAATATTATGTAACTCATTTAACAAGTGGCATGCTATATTTCCCATCTATGGTATAGGGAATTTAAGGTATTTAATTAAACTCATACGGAATTTGTGGTCGAATTCCTTGGTCTCAAAGTTTCCCTCATTGAGAAAGGGGATGTATTTAATTATTCCCTCGTGCGGCATTCATTGACTATCAATTCTCTGTACTAATGACAATTCAGACATGGCCTTGGGAATATTGTTTCAGTTGGGCACGTGGCAGGGCCTCGGTTATGTATATTTAATGAAATAATTGGTTTCTCAGATTTTCAAAGCGCAGTTAATCCCTGTTGGTTTCAGAATGTGGATAATGTTTATTAATGTGTTATTCAATTGGGTGAAAATATTCCTCTTAATGATGGAAGGTCTTCCTTCAATTCTGGAGGATTTCAACTCTAACATGTTGTTCAACAGGCTTCTGGAAGTGGCCAAGGCACTTCTAGTTTTTATTAAGCAGTTGTAGAACATGGTTTTAAATGCAAAGTAAATCTTTTCAGCTCTTTCTTGAAGCCAATCTCCTCATGCATCGCTCTAATTGGAGCAAATGTTGACTGGTTGCGTGATGAGATTAATTCCCTATGTGCCAAGGTTTTAGCGTTGGATATTTCCAAAGTTGGTGGTGCTCAACCCGACTTGGGGGGAGCTAGTTCTAGTGTTTTCATAGAAATAAAAAGGCCTTGTTTCTCACGGGCGTCTGATACCACTGGTCATGGTCATTGTTGATGGTCTTGGTTGGTGACTAAATTAATTCTCAAATTTTTGAATATCGATGTTTCCACGTAAATATATCTTAGTTCTTGGGTCTTTTTTTCAAGTTTTTGGTAGTCATGTTTTCAGTATAAGAAGGCTCTACAACTCCAAAGCTAACAATGTTTTTGTAAGGTATGATAATATCCTCATTTGTCAAAATCGAGAAAATTGTGTAAGGGTTCTGGCCCATAACCCATATTTTTATTAATATCAAAACCCTTACTTGTTCCTTTTAAAAAAACATATATTATGTATCTCTGGTAAAATTTTGACATTTGGTATCAAAGCTAGATATTGGATTCAAAGGGACACTTCTGTCGCCAAGGGCTTAATTGGCTTGGGGAATGAAGATATTTGATCACAACATGGTCAATCTAAAGCGTCGAAGGAAGCATTGAGTTTGTGCTTCTAAATTTGTGGCAACATGTAGTAGGTTGTATTCTTTGATGTTGAAACGCATTGGATTTGTTGGTACAGAATCATATATGAAGCTAGAGAGGTTTTTTGGTAGAGATGAAAGATGAGTTAAAATAAGGGCGTTCAGTTTGATATCTTGGTGGGTAGCATGGACACATCCTCCACAAGTACTAAGAAACCCTCCAATGTTGGTGAAGATTCAGGAGGAGTTGGAACAAGTAGTTGGAATGGGGTGTATGGTACGTGAGTTTGATCTACCTTGTCTCATTTACTTACAATTTGTGGTTAAAGAAACACGCAAACTCCACCCAGTGATGTTGCTTGCTAATCACTCCTCTATGAAGGTTTGCATTGTTCTGGGATATGAAATCGTTGAAAACACTCGTGTTCTGATTAAATCTTTGGGTGATTGGAAAGAACCTAAAATTGTGGGAGGAGGATGCTCAAAGTTTCAAGCCTAAGATGTTCCTAATTGAAGTAGAAGTTGGTTTTAGCCACAAAACTTATGCATGTTTTTTGTGGCTTCCATTTAGAGAAGGCAGGAGAGGATGCCCTAGATGACTATTGGGAACGTTGGTTATAAATCTTGTGGTGGGTAAACTTGGTGTTGTTTCAAGTGGAGGCTTCCCCTAAATGGGAGGGACTGTGACTGAGGGAGAACTGGAGGATGAGTTCAATGACGCTTTTCATAGTGTATGGGTAGCTCATAGACCACCTAGTTAGCTTTAACAATGGCCAAACAGTTTTGTGCATTGTTTTTGATGTCGGGTTAGTGATTGAAGTAATGAATTTCCCGGGTGTGGATGGAAGAGTCACGATGGCCGATAGGATTTGAATGTTGTGGAACTAAAGTGGCAGCAATAAGATTATGGTGGTGAAGTAGTGGTGGAGACCAACATAATTAGGGCAACGATGTGAGTGGATTTGAGGTGGTCACATTATTTTAACATACCCTTTTTGAATTGGGTGATCTTGATGTTAATGAATCCTTATAGTTGGGATATGTGCATTCACTAAGGGTGGATGACAGTTTGGTGAGCTCCATGTGGTTTGATTTGGATAAAATCCATGCATAAACTAGTAGATATCGTGAAATATGATGTAACGGTACAGGTTGTGGTGAGATTATTGTAACAATCCCTAGTTGATTTCCTATGTAAATAAAAATAATACCAAGGTCATGGGACATGTATTCCAAGCTTAATGTTGGGTACAACATAGTGATCGGTATCACTAGTGATTAATTAATGGCTATGGAAATTGGCAAAGGAAAAGTGGCATTAATTGGCATTTTATTTATGAAAATAAAATAAAATAGGAGAAAAGGAAAGTGGAGAGTCACAAATTTGCATGAGAGGGAAATTGAAGGAAAAATAATGAAAATAGAGGCCTCAGTGATAAAAAGGATTTTAAGTATCGAGTCATAGCTTTTTACAGTTTTTTTATCCTTTTGACAGTTTTGGGTGAAACTATCTTCCATTCTCTAATACTCTTACACACTTTGAGCATTCTTGGAGCATGCTTGGAGCACATTCACTTGGATTTAGAGAAATAAGACAAAGGAAAGGAGGTAAGCACAAGGGAACATGTGGATCAATAGCTATAGCTATATTTTTTAGCAGGTAATAGGTTGCATGTGTGATTCCCTTACTGATTTATGGATGTGTGTATATGCATGTGATTTTTTAGTTATGTGTTTTCATTGGCATGGAGATTTTCTTGGATTGATATTGGTTTTAGCGTTGCCTTTCCATTTCCTGGATAGCCATGGTGTTGTAAGCACTTCCACTTGATTATTTTCAAGTTGGTTCTCATAATTCCTTTTGGTTGTCGGTTGGAAAAAACGCTCTAGAAACCCTGGAACATCTTGGTTTGAGTTACTAGTCTTGGAGCCTAGGTTGGGACACACACTTTGGATCCCTTGGTGGGTTGAGTTACTAGTCCCTCGAGCCAGGAAACTCTCTGGAGCCCTAGAAGGTTGTGGGTTGATTTAATAGTTTATGAAGCCCTGGGAAGCTTGTGTAGAGACTAATATAGTTGGTGTTAATGACGTCTGATCGTGTAGGTGGAATCACTACGGATGAGGGTTGAGGCGGTTTGGATTTTGTAAGCCCTAGTTTTGTTTTGCTTTGGTTATTCAATGAGATCCCCCATTCATGCTTGCAATATGGCACATGGTTGATTGGTTGAAAGAGAGATTTGGATCATCTCAATCTATGGTCGGGTGGTACGTGGAAGTCCCTGACTGATCTGTATTTTATATGTTAATATGATACATTTCCTTATTGTGATCTATGAGCATTTGTAGCGATTATGTTGATGATATTATGGTTGATTTTTCATGAATTCTATGTTGCATATTTGCTAGTTATATGTTGGTTATGCGATGTATATTACTTATGGCTCTTAACATGTTTTGACAAATATATGAATGGGTTGATGAATGCATTAAATAAATAATGTTGTTTCATCTATGTGGAGAGGGCATAGAGACTTCTTGTTGATTCTCAGATGAATCTTAGATTCTTATGATCATATATGAAGTTATGACCTATAGTTTACATGTTTACCATGTGTTTGATGAAATTCCTAGTTTGTTTTGGTCAACTTAGTTCAATTAGGCTAACTTGATTTTGAATGTTTAGCCTTGTTATTATGTCATGTATCATTATGGAAAGTCTTGGGTAGTTTTCGGCAGTGGTCTGGAGGTTGACCTGAAATTGTGGCTCAAATCTCAAAACCACACCCTCCGAACTAGGCAAGTTGGGTCACAACCGCACTAAGGCAGTGTTGTGCATGCAGTTGGAGGCCTTCAACCATAACCAGGCCTTGTCTTTTATGCAGTTGGGGGTTTAGGTCAGTGAAAAGGATCCCTATCTTAGGGTTTGGTCACTAAGGGTGGTTCTTTTTCCCCTAAGTGTCATGTAGCCCTGAGGGATGTTGTGATTTGTTTGTTTTGGTTAGTTTGTAGGCTCCACTTCCTTAACTGGAGCTTGGAGGTTGGGTCATGTCATAGTGACACTCGTCTCATGTTTTCCCTGGTAGGCCAGTGAAATTGGGTAAATGTGGGAGGGTGGCTACGTATTGGTATCAAAGTGATTTTTTGTTCTCTTTAGGTGATATTTGATACCACAAATTGGTATCAGAGCTTCCAGGTTCAAACACTTGTACTATATGGACGGAATTTGTTTTTTATGCATGCATTATAGTTTTCGATGGGTCTATTATGCATGCATGTTGGTTATTTATTGTGATGGTCATTCTTGTATTTTTCATCATGATGATGATGTTGGTATGATGTTGATGTTGAGATGATTGATATGTTCACTTCATTATATATACATATGTTGTGCAAATCCAGATTGACTGCGTAGATGATATAGCCTCCCTTGAAACACATTGAGGTATGTTTGATCATGTTTATATTTGGTTTATCTGATATGGTATGTTTGCAGGAAGAATAAGATCAAGATGACTAGCAGAATGGTGGACTACGGTTCACGTGATTCTCCTTACAAATCATATGAATAGAATGGTGATCAATGCTCCCCTAACATAGCAGATACATTGAGAATTTTAAAGGAAGAAATCAGAAGTTGTAAGGAAGATAATGACAGGATCATTCAGTGAAAGGAAATACTTTCCAGAGCATGGGAAAAGAAAGTGAAAGTTAATGCAATCATCCTTCAAAGTCTATCATATTTGCAGAGATAAGGACCGCTTAGGATTATCCATGCACAGGAGGAAAGGACAAATGAGGCATATGAAAACAAGTCTCAATCAGGATACAAGTTTGACAGGGATGACACAGTCAAAGATGGTAGATTCTTGGATACACATGACAGGAGGAGTAATGACCATGGGTTTTATTCTAGTTCTTGTTTAGAGAGACATCATCATCGTCTCCACCACCATCTATATGTGAGGAGTGAGAAGTAGTACTTTCCATAGGATTTCAAGAAAGCAAAGCCTCCTACATTTGATGGAGAAATGAAGAAGTCACAAGATGCAGAAGCTTGGTTGCTTGGGATGAATAATTTTTTTCAAATTGCATTATTATTCAAAAAATATGAAAGTCATGATAGCTACTTTTAGTCTTAAATGAAAAGCAGACATTTGGTGGGAATATGTGAAGAATGTCATAGGCACTCGAGAAGATCAGCTGACTTGCAGTGAATTTTTGAGATTTTTCAAGAAGAAGTATCTATTTGAAAGATATTATGATGATAGGGAAAAGGAGTTATATGATTTGAAATGGGATCTATGATCGATGAGGAGTATAATAGCAGATTCTTGGAGTTATTGAGGTATGTGCCTTATCTTAATTAGGAGAAATCAAATATTCAGAGATTCATCGGTGGGTTTCTAGTAACATTCAAAGACATAATTGAGTTTGGTGAGCCTAGAATGATGGAGGAAGCCATCATAAAGTTGAATAATTTTTATGATAAATCGAAGCGCGAGACTAATTCTAAGTAGGATTGGAAAGGTAATGAGAATAATAAATGAAAGTGGGCTAAGAGGAGAGGAAAACCTCATGATCCATATGACAAGGAGAATGTAGTGTTGCACAAGAAGTTCAACGCAGCTGATAGGGGATAGGGATTTCAGTCTGAGGAACAGAACAATGGTGATGGAAGGAAACCTTTTACAATGTTGGTATTGTGGCAAGGATCATCGTAGGATAGATTTTCCACAACATCAGGGTGGCAGACGTAATATCTACAGTGCTCAGGAGGCACAGACAGTTGGGGATGTTGGACAGAGTATCCGTCGTATTTTTGCAACATTGGATAATAGGCAGGTTGATCATCAAGCATCTATTATCGAGATGGAAGGTATGCTTTGTTATCAATTTGTTTCTAATTTGATTGACCCTGAATCTAACTATAGTTATATCAATCCTGACCTAGTGGACAAGTGTTGCTTTAATAAATAAGTGCATGCAGGGTCTTCATTGGTGCAGTTGGCTATAGGTACCAAGAAAAGAGTTCATCATTGGGTAAGATCTTATGCATTTTAGTTGAATGGTATGTCTACATCAACGCATCTAAATGTGCTTCCGTTGGGATCATACAATATGTTGTGGGTATGGATTGGTTGTACACTCACGGGACTAAGGTAGATTGCTATGACAAGGCTATTGAGTTCTTGGATGATGATGGAGAGAAGATAACCTTGTAGGGTAAGAAGAAGTATGCGTCAATGAGAATGGTTACATCTATGCAGGAAAAGCATAGTATCAGGAAAAGATGTGTATTGTTTGCAGTTCATATTTCTAGTGACAAAGGGAAGGATGTTGAGGATGTTGAAGTCTATAATAGGTATCCAGTTTTGCAACAATTTCAGGATGTCTTTCCAGTAGACATTTCAGAGTTACCGCCTCATAGGGAAGTGGACTTTTTGATTAAGTTGATGTTGGGAGAAGCACCAGCATCAAAGGAACCATTCAGGATGAGCACTACAAAGTTGGTGGAATTGAAGCTGTAGCTTAATGAAATTATTAATAAGGGATACATTAGGGAAATTTTGTCACCTTTGGGTGCACCAATATTGTTTTTGAAGAAGAAGGATCGTACTCTTAGGTTGTGTATTGATTATAAGCAATTGAATAAGGTGGCGATTAAGAAAACGTACCCTTTGTTGTAGATTGATGACTTTTTTTATCAGTTGAAGGGAGCAACAGTTTTCTCGAAGATTGATTTGAGATCAGGGTATCATCAGGTACAAATTAAAGAAGAGGACATCTACAAGACTGATTTCTGGACCAGGTATGGGCATTATGAGTTTTTTTTGGTTCCTTTTGGTTTGTCTAATGCTCTAGATACTTTCATGTGTTTAATAAATAGTGTGTTGCATCCTATTGACGGACAAAATTGTACTGCCGACAACACAAGGGTCTCCCCAATGAAAGGTCCCAATAAGACCTCACATCGTTTGGGATAGGAGCCCCATCCGGTATGTGGGTGTGGCTGCCATCATAGCTATTTCCACTGTTGGTTGTCGGATGAGAATATGAAGAAGCAGAGGCAAAGGTGAAATGACCAATCAGTGATGCAAAATAAATCCAATATTGATGAACCACAAACAAAGATACAAGCAAGTCTAAGCAAAAAAATAAGAGAGCGTATGCCGTGACTGGGATTAGTGAGCCGAAAAAAACCAGTCAGACATACATGAAAGGAAACATGCCAGAAGTTAATTGCAAATTAATTCACAATAAATCACTAACACCGCAAGGAACAAATAAACATTGATTCAATAGAAAACGTACATGCAACCACTGTGAATTAGTTCATAACCAATTGCATGCATGAAAGCACATGTACAACATAGTGTAATATTAGACAGCTAGTATTATCACCACAAGCAAGCACGTGAATCAGTGCCAGAAAAGAGAATATATTATTAATGTTGTTGCAACTTCAAATACATGTTTACAACTCGTCAAAACCCAATAGTGGAACATGGACTATCCATCTAATGCATGATACCAAAACCCTACCCTCGCTTCCTCTCTCTCTACTTGATACCAAGAGTTGAGTGCCTTTAGCTCTCAAGCACCAATTCATTTTCTCGTCCTAGCTTCAATTGCAGAGCTAAAATTCATTTTGGTCACTTCCCAAAGTTGTATATATAGGCTGAGATTTCCTTTGAGTTGCCCTTGACTCTTGGTCTTCCCGACTGTTGGGCTAGCTTGTGACTTGCGACCTTGAGTCATCTGGGACCTGCGACCTTGAGTCATCTGCGACCTGCGACCTTGAGTCATCTGCGACCTGCGACCTTGAGTCATCTATGACCTGCGACCTTGAGTCATCTACGACCTGTGACCTTGAATCATCTGTGACCTGGGACCTTGGGTATCTTGCGACCTGCGACCTTGAGTCATCTGCGACCTGCGACCTTGGGTCATCTGCGACATGTGACCTAGGTTTCTTCCCTTTCACACTTCTCTTTTGGTGGGCTCATACCTTGCAAAATAGAAATTCCTTTTCTTGTGCAAATGACCCAGTGCTAGATGTGTCTTTGAGCTTATTACGAGGTCCTCGGTGTCTTGGGAACCTGCCTTGCTCGCCATAGGAAACTCCAACCATGCAGTCTCCATGATGAGCCTTAGCCTTTCTGCACAGATCAAAGTATCTCTTCCTTCATTTTTCTTTGAAACTGATTATACTTCCATAGTTTTCATCAACATCAACCCCTTGGGTCGCTTTAGCTACCAACTTGGCTTGAGTGTTCGCCTAAGTGTTGGGGATTTTTCCTAGAAGCTTCAATCCTCCACAGAGGCATAAGCATTAATTAAACACTGAGACCAATGTACTTTCATTAAATGCAAGAAGTAAATATTATATATAAAAGAATCCCTAGCAATTTCTTGCAATTTGTATATTAATGTGTTTATTGTTTTAGCATCAAGGTAGCAATAATCGTTGTATTCCCTTTCCCAAACTTCAACAGAGGAAACCTTCACATCATAAATATCAAGAGCATGCACTACCACCAAAAAGAGGTTGCAAGTCTAGTTGCCCCCTTTTCTCTCTCTATCGCGAGATGGTGCGACCTAAGCGGCAATGCGACCCATTAGAGGTCATTGAGTCGTATATCGAAAGAATTTTGCATTTGGGTTGAGGCCTTGTAACATGACCCAATGACTCGAGGGAGAATACGACCTCCTGGTGGTTACAAAATCTCAATGTTGGCCTGCTTCTTGATATCTGCGACTCAACGACTCAAGGGAGAGTGCGACCTCTTGTCAGTCGCAAAATTGCATTGCTATTTTGCTCCGTAGTATCTACGACTCAGCGACTCGAGGGAGAGTGTGACCTCTCTGCTAGTCACAAGGTCGCAATAATGGATGGCCCGTAATGTCTGCGACTCAGTGACTGGTCACGTTGAGACAACAGTCGCGCTTTTCATGATGCGTATCCAAAATCCTGACTTTTGCGACCTGCGGAATTTGTCCCAAATTAATAGCATATTTGCAGAGGTGATCCTCCAATTGGAGACTATTTTTCAAACTGTATAAAACGAAATGAAATTCCTTTGTCTGGCGTATTCTTCAACCAGGATTGAAGCACAAAGAACGGCGAATACTTCCCCAATGCGAGGCATTTGAAACCAACTTTCAACTTATTTTCACCACCCATCATGGCTTCCGAAACCACCAGTGCCTCAGTGGTGAGACTCCACACGATATGCTTGCTATTCATATCACCCAAGGCTGAGCTTGCTAGACGATCGCAGGAGTACACCGAATACAGCGCGTAACTTTTTCATGCTGCTAGTGTTGTGACAAAGTTTCTCTTAGCAGTTTTTCAGTGCGGCAAGAAGCTTCATGTCTCGACCACTTGCCCCTATGACAATGGCATTGCGAATCTCCAATACACTCAATATGGTATCGCCTCTCATCCTTTCACCTGCATATGTGTTAACAGCCCTTTGTGTACCAACATGGTTGCCCTTTAAAAAAATGGACATGCATTTTCCTTAAAGTGGATTTTGACAGATTTACGCCGAATTGCTTGAATGGGTTCATGGGAGGTCTAAAACTTATTTTAAACTGATGGACGATGCTTCATCCAAATGACCGACATATAGCACACCCCTCATATCGTTGTTTATAAGGTGGCAGTGTATGTGTTTTCAACAGCCTCAAAACTCCCCTTCGTAATCCCATGGTTTAGGTTTTACACGCTCCACCCTTTCACTATCACTTTCAACCTATTCTTGTGATATCAACCCCTCCACGGTATTAGCTTAAACATATACCAAGGGCAGCTCGCTCCAGGCTCAATTTTGTAGAAAGGTATTTACTTCATGTGAGACCTTCACGGATCCATTCTTCCACCGCATGTGTACTAGGGATAGAACCTTTCAGTTGCGCAAGTGTCTTGAGTGCACTGCTCTTTTCGACTCTGCGTGGGATAAAGTGGCTAAGAGTTAGTGAAGATATATGTAAACATGCATGCATTTTAACATTAAACCAAGAAGCATGACAAGAACGCACACATACATGTTCAATTTATTTTTCCATACCACTGCCAATTTGCCGGTTAGGCCCCAAAACAAACTCGATCATCGTAATTGATGCAATATATAGTTAGCTTGTCCTTATGAAGGGATGATATGTATCACCTATTGAATTCTCGAGAGCAAGGTGAGATAACAACAAGGGATACATACGCTTGAGACTCTCGTCATGAGGATTTAGGGTTTTGAGAAATGCGGGTAGAAGAGCAATCTTGCTACCTCTAAGAGTGCTCGAGGATACAACGACATATGCATAATATGGCCAATGGTGCGAACATATCCTCAGCAGATGCATGTTCATGGGAAGATAACTCTTCATTATAATGGGGCCAAGGAGGTGGGCAATGAAGGCTCATTTGGTAGGCTTAGCCAGGGTTTTGGCCAAAGATTATTGGAATTCCATTAGGTTGGGATTTTCCCTGGAGTTGGGGTTTTCCCGGGGTAAATATTGTGTCTATTGTGTTTCATGTTTTTTGCTGGTTATTTTTATTGTTCCTCCCATTAAATCTCTATAAATAATTTATGTCTCTTGGGGTAATATTTCTACATTAATACATGTTTGTAAATGCAATATGGCAACTATTTATTGCAATTTTTCCTTAACCTTAATACTTGTTTATGAAGTTATTATTATTCTTGTGTTTCTTTATTAAATCTTCTTTATCAAACAATTGTCAAGAAAAAAATAGTAAATATAGTGGACACATAAGTTAGGCTCCAAGCCAGGGAAAAACCACTCCAAGGGGAAAACCCAAAAACTCCTCTTTTTGTAGACTTTGCTTCAAATGAGACAACAAATACCCAAACCCTAGATCAAGTCCCCCTCCAAGAACCAAGTCGGCCCTTCCAATATCACACCTCAATCCTACATCAACCAACTTCTATATGCAACTTCGACCCTACAACTTCAACCTGTAACTTTGTCCAGCAACTTCGGCCCTGTAGCTTCTACAAAAATCCTAATTCAACTTCTTCAAGAGATCCCCCTTAAATAAATGCAACTCCTCCCAAGGTCAAAAAGGTCAAGATAGAGCATTCTTCCCTCAAAAATGTAGATGCTTCAATTCATACATGCGGTTTCAACCCTCTTTTTAGCTGCAGAAACCCTATAATTTTGCATTTGTGAGAGGGATTAGCCCAAAAACAAGATGTGTTTCCTTATTTTCTCCTCCTAGAACTTTTCTCTTCTTTTATTTTTCTTACCGACTATGGATCAAACTTCTTTTCTTGAAATCAAACTTGTTGATGAACGAGTCCCAAGTGAGGTTGAATTTCTCTGTTATATATCCTTTCTAAGGGGTTGAATTCCTTCTTTTAGGATGACTTGTACTTTAGATATTTCTAGGAATTTCTAGACCCAATAAATTCTTTGACAAATATATATTTTCCCCGAAAGGGTCTTATAAACATGATGTTGACTCTCTTGACTCGTGATAATAAATCATATGACCTTACAAACCCTAAAAGCATGAAGAAAATTCTTTTACCTAGAAGACCATCGATAAATAGCGTGAAACCCATGCTTTTACAATAATAATTTTCTCTTCTTATTTCGTTTGTTACATAAGGTACATATTAAAATGAGTAAAACAAAAATTATGAAGATAGAAACTAGTTACATTTCCAACAATACACCCTTCCACTTCAAGATTTGTTCTTAACACTCGATTATCTACCATTGTTTCTACATGAAAAATCATTTTCCCATGTCGCCTCTTCCACTAGTACGTTTTTCCATTTGATGAGGTACCCAGTAATTGCTCGATTTCTTAGCTACTTAATCCTTGTTTCTAGGATTGTTTCTATTTCTAGCATGATTTTCTATTCTTCATTATCTCTAGTAAAATATTTTGGATTGATTACCTTCTTTCAGCAATAAACGTATAAAATTTCATGTACACATGAAGATGGAGGGAACTCCAATTCGTAACCCATACTTCCAGTCAACAACACTTTAAAGGGCCATAATACCTTGGTCTAATTTATTTTCCTTCTTTTGTTACTTTAGGTACATATATTTATATTAGTGTAGTCTCACAAATTAATCTGCCACTTCCAATTCCATTTCACTTGATGTTGATCTACTTATTGTTTCATCCTATTGTGTTCTATAACTAATAATTACCTTAATAGTTTGAGAACCTCTTGTTGGTGACCTATGTGATCCTTTATAGTCCCTTTCAAGGGTGATATGATGGATGTAGGATGATATCCATAAAATGCCATAAATGGGGACATTTTGATGAATTATGAAAGGATGTGTTGTACCACCACTTTTCTAAGGTCAGCCACTTGACCCATTTTGTTCATTTATCATATGCAAAGAAACATAGATATCCTTCTAAAAATTTATTCACAAACTCAATTTTTCCATCAGATTAAGCATGGTAAGATGAGGTGTGTTGAATAAGTACCCTGTCAGGCTAGGAGTAAATCCATGAATGAAATTGTGTTTTTCATTAAGAGAAAATATGGATATATATGAGGAGAGAGAGACTATTGGGATTGATCTTCCAATATCTCTCCATATTCCAATTTCCTTTACTTTTCTATTTAAAATATTTACTGTGGTTTTGCTAATACCAAATATTAGGTGTCAATGTTCTCCCCTTAATCTAAATGGATGTTGGTGAGTCCAAACATCATTATAAATCTTTCAAACTTTTCTCTCACGAGACTTTGGTGAATATGTCTAGAAGCTGCTCATTTGTGGAACAATATCATAGGTGGATTGTCTTGGCCTCAACATGATGTCAAATCATATGATACTTTGTATTGATGTGCTTGATTCAATCATGGAACTTTGGGTTCTTGGCCAACTTTATTGCAGAAGTGTAATCAATCAAAATAGGAGTTGAATGCACTTGTTTGTCTTGAAAATCCTCTAGAATTTTCCTGAGCCACAAAATTTCCTTCGTTTTTTCAGATCTTACCACATATTCTGCCTCAGTTATGGAATCTTCTTGAATTGATTATTTGCATTACCTCTAGTATATATATCTTGATCCAAGACTCATTACATAACCTGAAGTAGATGCCCCAATTTCTTTATCTCCATCAAAATCTAAATTAAAATATCCAATCAAGTTGAAGTCATCCACCTGTGTATACTTGAGACCAAAGTCTTGAGTTCCTTTCGAGTACTTTAGAACTCTTTTTGCAACAAAATAATGACCCTCACAAGGCTTTTGCATAAACCTGGAGAGGATTCCAACAACAAATGAAATGTCTGGTTTGGTAGTATTCAGGTAGTTAAGACTTCCTACGAGTTGTTTATACTTCGTAGCATCCTTATATTCTTTTCCTTCAGTGGATGTGAGCTTTAAATTATGTTCCATTGGAGTAGTCAAAGGATTTCATTTATCCATGCCAAACCTATTCAATAGATCTCTAATGTACTTTTTTTAGAGAGGAATACAAATTTTGGATATTAGGTTACTTCAATACAAAGATAGTAGTGAGCATATCCCGTAATCTGTCATTTTAAAGCGTTTCCTCAATTATTTATTTATGGATGCAATGTAGTTCTCATTGTTCCCTCTCATCAAAAGATCCTTTACATACACCAAAAGATATACAACTTTTTTTCTAAATTTACTGACAAACAAAGTTGCATCATCAAGTTCATAGTGTTTGAAATTGAGTTTCAGAAGATGCTTAGTTAATTTCTTGTACCAGGATCACGGTGCTTACTTGAGGCCATACAAGCATTTGAAAATCTTACATACTTTTTGTTCCTGACTCTTCACAATAAATACTCCTGGTTGCGACATAAAACATTATCTTTCCGATCTCCATTCAAAAAAGCAATTTTTACATCCATTTAATGGACTTTCTAACCATTCTAAGCTGCTAAGACAAAGAGTGTCCAGATGGTATCCCATTTTGCTGTGGGGGAAAAATTCTCCTCATAATTGACCCCTTGATTTTGTGCAAAACATTTTGCCACAAGACTAGCTTTATGCTTGTAAAGTGAGCCATATTATTTATACTTGTTCTTGAAGACCCACTTCCCGCCAATTGGTTTGGTTCCTAATGGAGGATCAACCAGCTTCTAGGTGCCATTTTTTATCAAAAAACCACATTATTTTTGCATCTATTCTTTCCATTCATCATGAGAAGTGTATTCTTTGAAGGAATTTGGTTCAAATCTGTAGACAAATTTATCGCACAATCATAAGAAACATACATATCAACAGGTGAATCAAGATAGTTTACATCAACCCCATTCTGTCTAGCAAAGATTCTTATCTGTGTCTTTCCAACCTCATCACGAAGAACACTTTCAAGTGTCTTTGTGAGCCATTTTGGAGGACCTTTCTGAGGTGGCCCAGGTTGCTCAGTTGACTGAGATGGAGATGAATCAATATTCAGCCTCCCAATTCTCTCAATCACATCACTCAAATTGTCTTCTTGATCATTGGTTGGATATTTATGTGGGGGAGAGAGTGCTTCAGAAGGATATTCCACATATTGATCCAGTATAGGGATACCCCCTTCAAGATGTGGAGTCTCATTATCAAACTCTTGAAAAGACTTTGCATGTTCGAATTTATCCAATCGATCAAGTTGCCTCTAAACAACATTTTCAGTCTAGAAGATTTAAGAAAGATCACATCTCTAGATATTATAAACTTCTTATTAACTTCATCATAGAGACAGTATGCTTTGGAGGTATTTGAGTATCCCAAGAATATACATTTGTGACTCCTTGCACCAATTTTGTTTCTTTGTTCCTTAGGTATCAAGGCATAATAGGTGGAACAAAAAACCTTGAGATGCCTCACCGAAAGAATGTGTCCATGCCACATTTCATAGGGAGCCTTGTTTTTTGGAGCATTATATGGAAACCTATTCTTTATATACATAACACATAGAAATGCATCAACCCAAAATATCAGCTTAACATTCTTGAAAAACATCATTAATCGTACCATATTTAATATTGTCATGTTCATTCTTTCAACTACTCCATTTTGTTGGGGATTATAAGGCATCGTTGTTTGATGTTTGATCCCATGTTGGCGAAGAAAGTTTTCAAATTCATTTAAATTATATTATTTTCCATCATCAATGCGAATAGAGCCAATATGAGATTGTGCATCATTTTCAATCCATGCATGAAAGTTCTTGAATGTTTCAAAATAAACGTCGTCATATATTTATTACCATTTGCAAAAGGAATAGGCATTGGGCCACATAAATCAGAATGAATGAGTTCAAGCTTTCTATGTTCTTTGGAATGAGAATCATGAAATTATTCTTTGTTGTACTTTCCTAAGATATGAGCATCACATTTCTTAAGTTTCATAGTAATTGTAAGAAACCCAGTAACACCATTTTTCTTTAGCAAACGAAGGTTTTCATAGTTCAGATGTCCAAATATAGCATGCCATAAATGACTTGATGGGAGTGTACCTTCATCATAATGAAAACGGTATGAAAAGTTCTATGCAAGAGCAGAGGTTCCTTGTAGCTTTAATAGTATTTCTTATTCTATCCCAATCATGACAAGTGAGTGATATAATGCTTTTTTGACCTCAACCTTGCCATCAAATATGTGAATGGAGTGTCCTTGCTAGTAGATGTGGACCAAAGACAACAAATTTCTCCTTAGCTCTTGGAGATAGAGAACATCATGTAGAAGAAAGTTAGGAAGACTAGGTAGTTTGAGCCTGATGGTGCTAAGCCCTGATGGCTTGAGTTTTAACTTGTTTAAAAAGTAGACTACTCCGTCAACATTATTAGTGAATTCTTAAAAGATATCTCTTTTGAAATTCATGTGGAAATTTTCTCCCAATTCAATCAACTAGGCATCCTTCCATGAAGCAAGTGAAGAATTGAATGTCTTCAGTTACTCCAATATTGCAATGTGCCACAACATAATGAGCAGACTCAGGTGTTTTCCCCTTCCCTTTACCGGGTGTTTTACCTTTTATTTCATTTATTTATGCTCAATTTTTTCCCAAGGCAGCTTATAGGTGGAAGCATCATGTCAATTTATGTTACACAACATGCAATGAAGATCAGACATATCTCCTTGGAAATTCCTACCCCCCCTACCTCTAAAATTCTTCCCTTCTCTTCCTCTTCAACCACCTATTCCTCTACAAGAATATTGTGCATGATTCTTCTATTTCTGTGCAAGGAACACAAATTATTTAGAAGACTAAGGATTTTTATTCTTCCCAAAATCCTTCTCTTTTTCAGCAAACTTATTCTAAGGGATTCAAAGGAAATCTCCTTAAGTTTGTCACTTGCTTGCAATGATTCAAGATAATGTGAATAAGTGGGATATAGTGCCTTGACATAAGAAGTGAGAGGAACATATATTTAAACAAAAGTGGCTTTTATGTCATGCATAAAGGATCTTATTTCTGATGCTAAGGAAAGAAGGCCATCGTTTTTCAACTCAATATTGAAAAACTTGATCACCAGTTGAACAAATTCAAGTTTAGAGTGTGAGTCATATAATTTGTTCAACTTATTTAAAGCTTCAAAATCATTTGAAAATGGATAAATATGACGACTCGCCTATTCATTTATTGACACAACCATTAAGGCATAGGCTTTGTTTTTCTTGCTTTCCCAAATGACAAACTCCTTGTTTGAAGTGGGTTTTTTAGGTGCATTGTCTCCTTCTCTTTCACAAAATCCTTTCCAAAGTTCATTGAAAATAAAAGTGTGTTTTATCTTCCTCGACCACTCATGATAGTTCTATTTGCAAGAGAGAACCACTCCAACTATGGAGATAAGTGAATGCATCATCTAATATGATATGTGTCTAAAATAATTACAATGGTTGTAACAAAAACTTGTTGTATTTGTAATAAAGTTAATTGGTTATGTCTTTAAAAAAAAAAACATCAATTGAAGATGTAGGCTCTCAAATATAGCTCCATACACCATGTAATTTGATACCATATGACATAATGCTTGCATACCCCACTATATACAACTTATGGTCTTTATAAAGTAAAGGATCACATGAATATAATGTATGGTCAATATATATTATATATACCATAGTCTGCATAAAAACACATTAAAGCACCAAACTTTTAAAAACCCTCAACTCATATACCATATGCACTTTATATACCATGTCATGTCACTTTATATGATCCAATGTTATAAAAACTTCGACGACGGTATTCAAAAGGCATTCAACAGATACCATATGCAGTCAATAAACAATTCAACCACCCATGCATCGCACATCAAATTACATGGTGTTCATAAAATTACTCACAATGTATTTATGAAATTCACAACATCAAAACATAGCATAGAACACCCATGGTATTCACGGTACACACAACATATTATAACATTTACAACCAGTAGTAAATATTGAAAAAATTTACATACCATAAAACGCAGTCCTTCAACTCCCCAAAACTTGGAAAAGAGAGTGAGACAATCGGATAGATCTTACACACTGGATTCTTTTCTTTGTTCTGTGTCCAAATCAACTAGTCAACACTTTAGACATTCAAAACCAACTGAGATTGTGTACACCTTCCAATCACAAAACATAGTTTAAGACTATGCCCACTCAGTCAAGTGAGCCATATGATTTATACTTATTCTTGAAGACCCACTTGCAGCCAATTGGTTTGGTTCTTGATGGAGGATCAACCAGCTTCGAGGTGCCATTTTTTATCAAAGAATCATATTATTTTTGCATTAATTATTTCCATTCATCATGAGAAGTGGCTTCTTTGAATGAAATTGGTTCAAAAATAGTAGACAAATTTAGCTCACAATCATAAGAAACATCCATATCAACATGTGAATCAAGATAGTCAACATCACCTCCATTTTGTCTAACAGAGCTTCTTGTATGTGTCTTTCCTGTAGAAATTATACAAAAAGCATGTATATCATGGATTCAATCCGATCTAACAATGTACTAAATTTAAATACTGAATCGCTTCTACAAATAAATTGCGGAATTAAAAACACAATCGCCAATCACATGAAGCAAAGAAGAATCAATCAAACCACAACACAGATAATTTCCTGGGGAAAGCTTGCTGCTCAAAACCCCACTATATTCTATTGTATATTCAGCATGGATACATGAAACAATTACATACAACACTTCTCACAAGAGCCCTCCTATACTCAGCTAATTGTCTCACACTGTCTCAGATAAAACTGACCAATACTTAGTCAATTTACTGCCTCCAGACAGCCTGCCTTGCTTGCGCAATTTGTGTGGAATGAAATCTTTATTCCATAGGAATTTTGGCCCTCCTAAACTGTGCAAGGATCATGGGAAATATAATGGGTGTTTGGTTGCATGGGTGCAACCCAATAATCCTACAACTGATAGTCAACTTCCGTTTCACCTAGATCTCAACTGGGTCTCCACTGGATCTGACATGCATGCAACTAATAATAGTAAATCCTCAGTTGCATGTGAGATCACTTATTATGAATTAATTAATATTTAATTCACTTTATCTCTCACTAGTGTATCAAACGGTTACAACTAGCACAACTGAGTTTAACTCACTTAACTGAGTTAAACTAATTACAACCCGCATTAACTAATGCACCACTGCACTTCGAACTCTGTTATAACTAGAATTACTCTGCATGCCTCACCAACTACCTCTAACTCAAAATTCATGAGCTAACTGAGTTTATCACACTCAATTAACTATTATAATTTATTTTTATATTAGATTACATTTTATTGTCCATCTTAATTAAGGGATAAGTAAAATAGACATGCACCAAATTTAGCCCACACCAGTGTAGGTGTTGTTAAGACCTATGGTCCCACACTAATGTAGGTGCTGGTTGGACCTCCTGGTCCCACACTAGCGTGGGTCCTGAAATTTCTTGTTGAACTTCAACACTCCCTCTCAACAAGAAAGGGATTATCTTTCACCCTGATCCTATCTCTATGGTATTCGAATTTTCTCCTAGTGAGTGCCTTCGTCAGAATACATGCATCTTGATCTTTCATGGGAATGTATTGAAGTAACATTATCCACCTCTGCGCACAATCTCTAAGATGGTGGTACTGGATATCTATGTGCTTGGACCTATCATGAAACACAGGATTAATCGAGATTTTAATGCAACTCTGATTATCACAATGTATCACTGTCATATCCATCTGAGAACCAAACAAACCAACCAAGCTATTTCTCATCCAGATAGCCTCACATGCATCTTGACTTGCTGACATGTACTCTGCTTCCATTGAACTAAGTGCCACAAATCGCTACTTCCTGATGTACCAAGAAACTGATGTCGATCATATGCTAAAGATCCCTCCTAATGTGCTCTTTCTGTCTGATGGACTGCTTGCCCAATCTGCATCCGTGAAGCCTTGAAGCTTCACTCCCTCTATCCGTCTATACCATAGACCATACTCTGATGTACCCCGCCTTCCTAAAGAGCTTGGTAGGATTAACCATAGCTTGATTCAATTGGTTAACTGCGTAGAAAATGTCTCGTCTGGTGTTCACTAGATACATTAGTGAAGTAGACAGTAGCATCCACTACCTCTCCAAAAGTAGCATCATCTTTACTCCAATTTCATGGAAGAGGAGTGTCCATGGGTTTTCAGCTCTCCATGTGAAACTTACCCAGTATATCTTTGGCGTACTTTCCTTGAGAAACAAAAAGTTCACCATCCCACTACCATATTTCCAACCCAAGGAAATAATGGAGTCCCATGTCCTTCATTTCGAACTCCCTTGCAAGATCCTCCTTGCATGAGTGTATCAGCAGCTCATCACCAGTCAAAATTACATCATCAACATAAAGAACAATAATCAATAGCTTACCCTAAACCACAATCTAGTATAGGTTTGCATCGGCTTCACTTTTGGTGAAGCTCGGTCTGGTGAAATAGCTGTCTATCTGAGTGTACCAAGCACGAGGTGCTTGCTTCAGCCCATATAGTTCTCTCTTGAGTCAACACACATGTGACTCACTGTCGAAGATCTCAAAACCTTCTGGCTGCTCTATGTACACTTCTTCCTCAATGAATCCATCGATAAATGCAGTTTTCACATCCATCTGATGAATGTGCCAGCCCATCTACGTTGAGAATGCAAGGATGGATCTAATGGAAGAGTACCTTGAAAAAGGTGCAAAAGTCTCATCATAATCGATCCCCTCAATCTGTGAGAATCCCCTGGCCACAAATCTGTTCTTGTATTTCTCCACACTCCCAAAAGCAGCTTGCTTTACCTTGTAGATCCATCTAGATCCAACCACTGATTTTCCGACCGGTCTTGGGACAATCTCCCATGCACTGTTCTTGACAATGGATTCATACTCCTCCACCATTGCATCAACCCAAATTGGTTGTTGCACTGCCTCCTGAAAGGAAGATGGTTCAATTACATACATTTTCTCATAAGAGCCATGTATCTAGTAAACTTTTTTGGAGACTGTCTCTATCACATAATTAACAAATTTATTCACAGAAGAATACCTAGAACAAATTTGGTGACTTTTTTTATTGTGGCTCTTCCCGTGGGTGCAGCGAACGTGTTACCAAACAATATTTTCCTCCCAGCCAATCTAGGATTTTCCAGAGCAAATCCTAGATCTATAAGATATCTCTTCTGCCCCCATGCCCATAATTCCAAGAATAGTGAAGACTTGCTTCAGAACAAATTCACACCACTCATTATTTCCTCATAAAATAGTTTCCTTCTGTGTGCAGAAATTAGCAAAGGAAAAACCTTTCTTCTTCCTTCATATTCCTCCCTTTTATCACTTTGAATCACCTCCTTAATTTATGTAGATATTTACTAAGTCATTTATGGAGATATTATAGAGCCATTTATATAGATATTATTTAAGTCATTTATGGAGATGTTATAGAGCCATTTATGTAGATATTATTTAAGTCATTTATGGAGATATTTATAGAGTCATTTATGTAGATATTTATAAAGTCATTTATGTAGATATTATTTTGATTAATTATTTTAAGATTAATTTTATTATATTTTTTTTAAATTAATTAAATTAACATTATAATTTTAATCAAATTATATTATTACTTTATTTGTTCACTGAAATATAATTTGTACTTAATTATATTTTTCTTGATCAATGCTCTACCATGCATACCTATATAAGAGCAGTATACGTGTTAAGTACCTAGCTTGATATTTCATTATATCTCGGTGAGATAGAAATGCATTATGATATTCAATTCGTTACCCTAACTGAGATATTACCCCGATATTTATTAAAGGTCTCATTTGACATATTTATTATATCAAGGTAGTCAAGGATCTATTTTCATAATTGACTAATTAACCTACTTATCTATTCTCAATACTAGCAGGTATGTATACTAGTGTGGTGTATGCGATGTAGGCATGTGTAGCTACCATATGCATACGTCATATACAAACTAATTTTATTTTTCTTATAAATTGAAATGGGTCATTACAATCAGCGATAGTTATGCCAACGCTCCCCAGTTCATCCCGACATTAGAAATTTTTTTTTAAATATTTTAGCATGGAGTCACCTTTCTCCATAATGATCTTCCTAAGTTTATCTTTCAGTGCCAATTTCCTATGGTCAGTGCTACTCTGAAATAGATCCATCAAAGCCTTCCACATTGCATATGGTGTGGCTTTCCCATGGAGTCTTGAGACAATGTGGTCTCGTACTCCCTCCAATAGGATCCTCCTCGCCTTTGCCACTTTATTTTGCCATGCATCGAGATTTGTAGCATCTGTCACAGTGGGTTTAGGAACATCATTGTCAATGAATACCTTCAAGCCATTGTCTTCGAGTACTGCCTCCATCCTGTCCTTCCAAGAAATATAGTTTGATATGCCCTCAAGTTCATACTCCAACCTCAAGCCATTGAAAGCCATCTTGATCTTGAATCAGTTGTAGCACCAAGAAAGTCTTTCTGCAAATTCGAATTTTATCCAGTCACAAACTCAGCTCCTCCTTCACTATTTTGATTTCCTGTGCTCTGATACCATGTAGAAATTATACAACGATCATGTATATCATGGATTCAATCTGATCTAACAATGTACTAAAGTTAAATACTGAATCAATTCTACAAATCAATTGCGGAATTAAAAACACAATAACCAATCACATGAAGCAAAGAAGAATCAATCAAACCACAACACAGATAATTTCCCGGGGAAATATTGTTGCTCAAAACCCCACTATATTCTATTGTATATTCAGCATGGATACATGAAACAATTACATACAACTCTTCTCCCAGGAGCCCTCTTGTACTCAGCTAATTGTCTCACACTGTCTCAGATAAAACTAACCAATACTTAGCCAATTTACTGCCTCCAGACAGCCTTCCTTGTTTGCGCAATTTGTGTGGAATGAAATCCCTATTCCATAGGAATTTTTGCCTTCCTAAACTGCACAAGGATCATGGGAAATCCAATGGGTGTTTAGTTGCATGGGTGCAACCCAATAATCCTACAACTAATAATCAATTTCCCTTTCACCTAGATCTCAACTGGGTCTCCATTGGATCTAACATGCATGCAACTAATAATATTAAATCCCCAGTTGTATGTGAGATCATTGATTTTGAATTAGTTAATATTTAATTCACTTGATCTCTCACTAGTGTATCAAACAGTTACAAATAGCACAATTGAGTTTAACTCACTTAACTTAGTTAAACTGATTAAAACCTGCATTAACTAATGCACCACTACACTTCGAACTTTGTTACAACAAGAATTACTCTGCATGCCTCACCAACTACCTCTAACTCAAAATTCATGAGCTAACTGAGTTTATCACACTCAGTTAGATATTATAAGTTATTTTGAGATTAGATTAAATTTTATTGTCCATCTTAATTAAGGGATAACTAAAATAGACATGCACCAAATTTAGCCCACACCAGTGTAGGTGTTGCTAAGACCTGTGGTCCCACACTAGTGTAGGTATTGCTTGGACCCCATGGTCCCACACTAGCGTGGGTGCTGAAATTTCTAGTTGAACTTCAACATTTCCAACCTCATCAGGATGAACACTTTCAAGTGTCTTTGTGATCCATTTTGGAGGACCTTTATGAGATGGCCTAGGTTTCTCAATTGACTGAGATGGGGTTGAATCAAGATTCAACCTCCCAATTCTCTCAATCATATTACTAAAAGTGTCTTCTTGATCATTGGTTGGAGATTCATGTGGGGGAGAGAGTGCTTCAGAAGGAGATTCCTTATATTGATCTAGTATAGGGATCCCCCCTTAAAGATGTGGAATCTCGTTATCAAACACTTAAAAATACTTTGCATGTTTGGATCTATCCAAGCGATCATGTTTCAGCTCAACAACATTGTTAGTCTTGGAAGATTCAAGAAATATCACATCTCTAGATATCATAAACTTCTTCTTAACTTAATCATAGATATAGTATGCTTTGGAGGTATCTGATTACCCCAAGAATATACATTCGTGACTCCTTGAACTGAGATGATTTCTTTGTTCCTTAGGTAACAAGGCATAACATGTGGAATTAAAAACCCTGAGATGCCTCACCAAAGGAATGCGGCCATACCACATTCCATAGGGAGCCTTGTTTTTCAGAGCATCATATGGACACCTATTATTTATATACACAACACATAGAACTGCATCAACCCAAAATATCAACTTACATTCTTGAAAGACATCATTGGTCGTACCATATTTAATATTTTCATGTTAATTCTTTCAGCTACTCCATTCTATTGTGGATTATAAGGCATGGTCGTTTGATGTTTGATCCCATGCTGGTGAACATAGTTTTCAAATTCATTTAAATTATATTCTTTTCCATTATTCGTACTAATAGATCCAATATTGCATCATTTTCAATCCATGCATGAAAGTTCTTGAATGTTTCAAAAGCTTCAAAATTGTTCTTTAATAAAGAAACCCAACACATTCTAGTGTAGTCATCAATAAATGTCATCATATATTTATTACCATTTGTAGAAGGAGCAGGCATTGGGCCACATAAATCATAATGAATGAGTTCAAGATTTCTATGTGCTCTAGAATGAGAATCATGAAATGATTTTTTATTTTGATTTCCTAAGATACAAGCATCACATCGCTTAAGCTTCCTAGGAATTTTAGGCAAACCAGTAACACCCCTTTTCCTCAACAAATGAAGGTTGTCATAGTTCAGATGTCCAAATATAGCATGCCATAAACGATTTAATGGGAGTGTACCTTCATCATAATGAGAACTGTATGAAAATTTATGTGCAAGAGCAAAGGTTCCTTGCATCTTTAATAGTCTTTATTCTTTTATCCAAATCATGACAAGTAAGTGATATGATGTTTTTATCGCCTCAACCTTGCCATCAAATATGTGAATGAAGTGCCCTTGCTAGAAAATGTGGGTCAAAGACAACAAGTTTCTCCTAAGCTCTGGGAGAAAGAGAGTGTCATGTAGAAGAAAGCTTGGAATACTAGCTAGTTTGAGCCTGATGGTGTTAAGCCCCAATGGCTTGAGTTTTAACTTGTCTACAAAGTAGATTGTTCCGTCAACATTATCAGTGAATTCTTCAGATAAATCTCTTCTGAAAGTCATGTGGAAATTTTCTCCTGAATCAATCAACTAGGAATCTCTCCATGAATCAAGTGAAGCAATGAATAAGTCTTCGGTTACTCCAATATTGAAATATGCCACAACATAATGAGAAGACTCAGATGCTTTCCCCTTCCCTTTACTGAGTGTTTTACATTTTTCTTCATTTCTTTTCTACTCAATTTTGTCCCAAGGAAGCTTACAAGTGGAAGCATCATATTCATTTTTGTTACAACGTCTACAATGAAGATCGTACATTTCTCCTTGGAAATGCCTACCCCCCTGCCTCTAAAATTCTTCCTTCCTCTTCCTCTTCAACCAAATCTTCCACTAGAAGAATATTTTCATGATTATTCTCTTTATGTGCAAGGCACACAAATTCTTTAGGATATTAAGGAGTTGCCTTCTTCCCAAAAGCCTTCTCTCTTTCAACAAACTTCTTCTCAAGGGAGTCAAAGGAAATCTCCTTAATTTTGCCACTTTCTTGCAATGACTTTATATAATGTGAATAAGTGGTATATAGTGTCTTGACATAAGTAGTGAGAGGAACCTCTATTTAAACACCAGTGGATTTTATGTCATGCATAATGGATCTTATTTATGATGCTAAGGCAAGAGGGTCATCATTTTTCAACTCAAGATTGAAAAACTTGATCATCAGTTGAACAACTTCAAGCTCAGAGTGTGAGTCATATAATTCGTTCAATTTCTTTAAAGATTCAAAATCATTTGAAAATGGTGAAATATGATGATTCAGCTCTTCATTTATTGACGCATAAATTAAGGCATATGCCTAGTTGTTCTTGCTTTCCCAAATGACAAAATCCTTGTTTAAAGTGGGTTTTTCAGGTTCATTGTCTCCTTCTCCTTCACAAAATCCTTTCCAAATCTCATTGAAAATGATAGTGTGTTTTATCTACCTGGATCACTCACTATAGTTCTATTTTCTAGAGAGAACCACTCCAACTAAGGACATAAGTGAATGCATCATCTAATCTGATATGTGTCCAAAATAATTACAATGGGTTCAACAAAAAATTGATGTATTTGTAATAAATTTGATTGGCTATGTCTTAAAAAAAAACATCAATTAAATATGTAGGCTCTCAGATATACCTCCATACACCATGCAATTTCATACCATATTACATAATTCTCCCATACCCTACTATATACCACTAATGGTTTTTATAAAGTAAAGGATCACATGAATATGATGTATGGCCAATATATATTATATATACCATAGTCTTCATAAAAACACATTAAAGCACCAAACTTTTAAAAACCCTCAACTCATATACCATATGCACTTTATATACCATGTCATGACACTTTATACCATGTCACTTTATATGATACGATGTTATAAAAACTTCTATGAAGATATTAAAAAGGCATTCAACAGATGCCATATGTAGTCAACAAACAATTCAACCACCCAAGCACTGCACATCAAATTACATGGTATTCAAAAAATTACTCATAATGTATTTATGACATTTGTTGGGTGTGGAGCCTGATTATCTTGTTTACTTTGTATCACAGCATTGGACCCCTGTATCTTAAAAGGGGCGGCAACGCCGCCCGAAATTTAATCGCTGCCGTGGGGGGTCCAGGGGCGGCAGCGCTTTTCGGAGCCCCCCCCTGGCGGGGGTTCGGGGGCAGCACCCCCGAAGCTAAAAACAGATGTAAAATTGCCTTGTAAAAGTATAGTAGTTTCTAGTCAATCTGGGCCATTCATTAGGCAAATGATCTGACGGTAGAAGTTATGTTTAGATTAGGGTTTTTTTTCCCTAGAAGGCAACCCCCTTGTATATATGGGGGAATTGTATTGCGGCTGTGTAGTATGAGTGTATTCTCGGAGCGAGAAACAGAGATTGTTGGATAATATAAAGGAAGGACTGGTTGTTCGGGGTGGACGTAGCCCAAACTGGGTGAACCACGTATATCTGTGTCTCTCTGGTTTTATGTGTTTTGTGTGCTTGTATTTTCCGCATATTTTATGTGTTTCATTGCTCTGTAATATTTAATTTTCTAACAACTGGTATCAGAGCCGAAGGTATATTTGGTTGATAAACTCGCAGGAAAAAAGGGTTCCTGGTTCGAGTGGGAGCAATGGCGGACGATGGTAAGTTTAGGGTCGAGAAATTTAACGGCCAAAACTTTGCGCTGTGGAAGATGCAGATGGAAGATATCTGTATCGAGAAATATACGTACCTACCATTGACGAAAAACAAAAGAAAGCGGCGACCATAATGGACGCGAATGGAACATTCTCGATAGAAAGAACTCGGAAAGTACGATTTGTGTCTTGCGGCGTGGAGAGTCGCCTTCAATATTCGAAGGAAGAAACAACAGAAGGTTTGATGCAGATGTTGGAGAAACTATATGAAAAACCCTCGGCCTCAAACAAGGTATTTCTTATGAAACGACTATTTAATATGAAGATGTCGGAAGGTGGATCTGTTGTAGACCATTTAAATGAATTTAATACAGTTACCAGTCAGTTAAGTTCTGTAGGGGTAAACTTTGATGATGAAGTTAGAGCTCTATTATTCTTGTGCTCATTGCCAGAGAGTTGGAATGGTTTAGTAATGGCCATTAGTAACTCTATCTCTGGATCTAGTACTTTAAAGTTTGATGATGTTGTTGGTGCTATCCTTAGTGAGGAAATGCGACGGAAAAGCTCTGGTGAGACATCAGGTAACGCTTTGAGTGCAGAGTCTAGGGGAAGAAGAATGGAAAGAGGAAAGAGCTTGGGATATCGCAGTAAATCAAGGAAAGGCAAATCCAAGTCCAGATCGGGGATAGTGTGCTGGAATTGCGGAAAGAAAGGACACCTAAAGAAAGACTATAGATCTCGGAAGGGAAAAGAAGGAGACACACAGCAAGAAAACAATCATGAAGAAAATGTGACAGGTGATGTGTTACAATATGCTTTGATTCTTTCTTTCGAAAATGTTACTGATTCTTGGGTTATAGATTCAGGGGCTTCATTCCATGCCACACCTGATAAGAAATATTTTCATGACTATGTCCAAGGAGATTTTGGACAAGTTCGTTTGGGTGATGATAAACCCTGTAAAATTGTTGGAATGGGTAAAGTTCTTGTAAAACAACAGAATGGAAACCAATGGCTACTAAAGGAGGTAAGGCATGTTCCAGATCTGAAGAAAAATTTGATTTCAACAGGGCAGTTAGGCGATGAAGGTTGTGTGACAACTTTCACAGATAAAACTTGGAAGGTCACCAAAGGAGCCCTGGTAATAGAAAAAGGCAAAAAGGTTGGTACATTGTATTTATGCAATGGTATTTCTAACTCTGTTAATGCTTTAACTTCCAAAGGAGAAGATGCAGCATTATGGCATCATAGGCTCTGACACATGAGTGAGAAGGGGATGAATATTCTTCACTCAAGAAATTTGTTGCCAGGTTTGAAGAATGTTGATTTGGATTTCTGTGAAAATTGTATTTATGGAAAACAAAAGAGTGTCAGATTTCTCAGAGTTGGGAAAGAAAAGAAGACTGAAAAATTGGAGCTTGTGCATACAGATGTATGGGGACCTGCTCAAGTATCATCTCTTGGTGGTTCTCGTTATTATGTTACTTTTATTGATGATGCAACTAGAAAAAACATGGATTTATTGTATTCAGATTGAATCACATGTATTTGATACTTTCAAGAAAATGGAAAGCTTTATTAATTAATGTGAAAGAAGGAAGGCTCCGATCGGACAATGGAGGTGAATATTGCAAAGAAAGAGTTTGATAGGTATTGTTCGTGTGAGCATGGAATTCGTAGGAGAGAAGACAATTCCAAGAACAATTGCCAAGAAAAATGGTAGTGTCGAAGGATGAACAGAATCATGGAGCGGCAAGGTATGAGATTGCATGCAAGATTGCCTTTACAATTTTGGGCAGATAAGCCAGATACCGGGGCTGCTTATCTGACAAAATGTAGGGCCTTCTTCAAGTTCCTTGGATGGTGGTATTCCAGAGGAAGCATGGACAGGTAAAAAGGTAAACTACTCTTTTTAAAGCCTTTTGGTTGTGAGGCCTTTGTCCATATTAATAAAGAAAACAGAACAAAGCTTGAGGCAAAATCAAAGAAATGTAACTTTATTGGATATGGTGCTAATGATTTTGGTTATCGCTTATATGATTATGAAAATCACAAAATCATTAGGAGCAGAGATGTAATATTCAATGAAAAGGTCTTGTATAAGAATCAGTGGCAGGAAAAGAAACAGGAAAAAGAAAGCAAGGAATACACGGTTCTTGATGAGATAACTGAAAAAGTAAAGGTGCCTGAAAATAATAATAATCAACAACCACAGCAACAACAACTACCAGAACAGCAACAGGCACCTCAAACTACTGAAAGTGGTGTTAGAAGATCTACCAGGATAAGTAGACCCCCTGAACGATACTCTCCTTCATTGTATTATTTATTGTTGACTGATTCTGGTGAACCTAAATGTTATGAAGAAGCAATGCAGGTTGAAAGCAGGAAGAAGTGGGAGCTAGCCATGGAAGAAGAGATGGACTCCTTAATGCATAACAAGACTTGGGACTTAGTCAAGTTGGCTGCAGGTAAAACTGCATTGCAGAATAAATGGGTTTACAGGCTGAAGGAAGAAGATGGAGGAAAACAGAGGTACAAAGCTAGACTTGTGGTGAAGGGGTTTGCACAGAAGAAAGGTATTGATTTTGATGAAATATTTTCTCCTGTTGTTAAAATGAATTCAATCAGAACTTTTTTAAGTCTTGTAGCAGCGGAAGATTTACATCTTGAACAATTAGATGTAAAGACAGCATTTCTCCATGGAGATTTGGAGGAAGAGATATACATGCAGCAACCAGAAGGATATGAGGTAAAAGGGAAAGAAAAATTGGTGTGCAGGTTAAAGAAGAGCTTGTATGGCTTAAAACAGGCTCCAAGGCAGTGGTATCTAAAATTTGACAAGTTTATGTCCGAACAAGGTTATACTAGATGTCACTCTGATCATTGTGTTTATCTAAAAAGGCAAAATGATGGCAGCTATATTATATTGTTATTGTATGTAGATGACATGCTTGTTGCAGGGTCTAACATGCAGGAAATAAATGTGTTCAAAAGAAAATTGGCAAATTCATTTGCAATGAAGGATTTGGGAGCTGCAAAACAAATCCTTGGTATGAGGATAACTAGAGACAGGAAAAATCGCAAATTAACATTGTCTCATAATGAGTACATAGAAAAGGTGTTGAAAATATTTAATATGCAAAATGCAAAACCAGTTAGTACACCTTTTGCTAGCCATTTCAAACTTAGTAAGGAGATGTGCCCAAAGACCAAAGAAGACATGGATTATATGTCTAAAGTTCCATATGCATCAGCAGTTGGAAGCTTAATGTATGCAATGGTCTGCACAAGGCCTGATATTGCACATGCAGTGGGAGTTGTAAGCAGGTATATGAACAATCCAGGAAAAGAACATTGGATGGCAGTAAAATGGATTCTCAGATATTTGAGAGGTACCACAAATCAAGCATTATTCTTTGGTGGTTCAAACATTGCTCTACAGGGATATGTTGATGCAGATATGGCAGGTGACAAATATAATAGGAGGAGCACTACAGGATATGTATTTACTGTAGGTGGAACAGCTGTCAGTTGGGTTTCAAAAATCCAAAGTGTTGTTGCACTTTCAACAACAGAAGCCGAGTATGTTGCTGCTACAGAGGCTAGTAAAGAAATGATTTGGTTACAAAGGTTTATGGATGAAATGGGTAAGAAGCATGATATGGGCACACTATAAAGTGATAGCCAGCATTTCATTCCAGGACTAAACACATACATCTCAAGTACCATTTCATACGGTCAGTAT
This sequence comes from Pinus albicaulis, assembly GCA_034641835.2. Lineage (NCBI taxonomy): Eukaryota > Viridiplantae > Streptophyta > Pinopsida > Pinales > Pinaceae > Pinus > Pinus albicaulis. The sequence goes on from CM076569.1 coordinate 302,975,098, forward strand.
TGGAAGATGGAGAGTTGAAGTTGGAAAAGATACACACTAGCCAGAATCCTGCAGATATGCTAACAAAAGTTGTAACCAGGGAGAAACTGAGAACATGCTCAGTTTCAATTGGTCTTCAAGGATGACGATGAAGATGAGGAACAACCATGTCCAAAGAGGAGTCATTTTCTAGCAAATGAAGCAGCGATGGAGTTGCTACAATCAGTCTCCAAGTGGGAGATTGTTGGGTGTGGAGCCTGATTATCTTGTTTACTTTGTATCACAGCATTGGACCCCTGTACCTTAAAAGGGGTGGCAACGCCGCCCGAAATTTAATCGCTGCCGTGGGGGGTCCAGGGGGGGGCGGCAACGCTTTTCGGAGCCCCCCCCTGGCGGGGGTTCGGGGGCAGCGCCCCCGAAGCTAAAAACAGATGTAAAATTGCCTTGTAAAAGTATAGTAATTTCTAGTCAATCTAGACCGTTCATTAGGCAAATGATCTGACGGTAGAAGTTATGTTTAGATTAGGTTTTTTTGCCCTAGAAGGCAACCCCCTTGTATATATGAGGGCATTGTATTGCGGCTGTGTATTATGAGTGTATTCTGTGAGCTTGAAACGAAGAGATTGGGATAACATAAAGGAAGGATCTGTCAGTTTCCTGGTGGACGTAGCCCAAACTAGGTGAACCACGTATATCTGTGTCTCTCTGGTTTTATGTGTTTTGTGTGCTTGTATTTTCCGCATATTTTATGTGTTTCATTGCTCTGTAATATTTAATTTTCTAACAACATTCGCAACATCAACGCATAACATAGAACACCCAAGGTATTCACGGTACAAACAACACATTATAAAATTTACGACTAGTAACAAATAATACAAAAATGTACATACCATACAACGTAGTCCTTCAACTCCATAAAACTCGGAAAAAGAGTGAGATGATGGACATATATTGCAGCGCGAATATGGGTTTCCATTGTGTCCAGATATGGATTTCAATTACTTAGAAAGATGCATAATGGTCATTCTGTTTCCCAAAACAGGTTATAATAAATATTCTGAGTTATTTTGACCAAGTTATGCCCATTTTAAATTAGATTTTATATCTGGAGCAACATTCGGAGTGGGTTCTTGTTGAACCCTGAAATTGTCTTCTCTTTTGCCAAACTTCACTTCATTTCATCATTCCTGTATCATTTTATAAACCTAAAACTCAATGAGAATGACTAAGATTACTTAAAGATTGCATACAATGATTAACTTATTGTACTTTTGTGATTTTGTTGTCTTAATGATTTTTGAACAGTTTTAGCTACAGAATGCAGTCATTCTATAGCTAGTCAAGTGTTCCATAGCTGTTTTGGTGTTTACATATGTTACAGGTGTCATTTGGAGAAAAGGCACACATAGGTGGATTCCAAATCTTTCCTACATCATTCGTTCCCTTCCACAAAGACAGGATCGATAGCTGGAGGTACCTATGCATGTGGTCAAATAAAAAGTCAAGCAAATTGTCTCCTACAGAAATCAGGACTCCTGATTTTGCTTTACAGCAAATCAGGAATCCTAAAAGAGTTTCAATTAGATTTTGACTTTAAAACTACACCTGTGCCTACTTTTGTTTAATTTTAGTTATGTAATTGCATATAAATTCAGCTCGGTAATTCCGAGAAAGATAGGTTTTGATACATATTTTATCATTACTGTGATACTCTGTTTTTAAGCATTTTTGATAATAGGAGTAAAACTTTGATGCTGTTCTGAATACAACCTTGAGGAGTTAAATGATTAATGTTGAATTGATAGCAGAGGGCCCCTGCTATTCGAGGAAGTTTTACATGTTTTCTAGATAAGTAGTTTTCAATTCTTTTTTGTCATATTTCCTTACTTAGACTAATTTCTGAAATTGTATCTTTTAGCATTATGTTTCATGTCATTTTCTTAGATAAAATATCCTCATGATATTACAGTTAGTATTTTTCTCAAATTCTTCCAATATATCTCTATTAAATGAATGGGATTTAATTGTAATATTATGAGTTACTAGCATTTTAGTTTATGTTATTTAGATTAAGAAGATCCTCATTATCTTACAGCTATTCTCTTTCTCAAAATCTTCCAATATATCACTACTATATGAATGGGATTTAGTTTTACTATTTTGAGTTATTAGCATTTTCTGTTCTACAATTAGATAGAAGATCCTCATCATATTACAAACAGTCTTTTTCAAAATCTCTTCCAACAAACCTCTAAATCACGAATAAGACTTAGTTGTAATATTGTGGGTTACTTATTGTTTGTTTTATAGAAGATCCTTATCACATTATGCCTAATCTCTTTCAACAAACTCTTCCAACAAACCTATAACTCATGAAGGAGATTTAATTGTAATGTCATAAGTTGTTTCAGCATTTCATAGGAGATCCTTATTACATTATAGTAATCTTTTTCTCAAGCTATTCCAATACACCTCTATCATATGAATGAGATTTCACTATAATGTTCTAATTTAATTTTTGTTTTAATATTTCTTTTATGTTTGAAGAAGATCCTCACTCCATTAGAATTTAATCTCTTTCACAAGCTATTCCAACAAATCTCTAACTAAATGAACCAGATTAAGTTGTAGTTTTTTGAGTTACCTTTCATTTTCATGAATAGTTCATTTGAAAGCTATAATATACATGGATTAGGACTCCCTATTTTCATCATTTTCTAATTAGGGACAAGACTTGCAACTAAACTCTGTTTTGATTCATTAAGATTTCCTTTTTCTTCCTTTTTGACATAGATTTACCTTCATCTTCTTAGCATGGAATAACATACTAAGAATCAAACATAACAAAACCCAAAACATCAATAAAACACTGAAAAAACCGAAATAAGAAAAGGGATACTTAGGCACATATAGTGCGAGTACACATCATCAGTTTACTAGCCCTAGTCGATAATTTATGCTATCAATTTAGGACACTAAATTGACTAAAAATTTTGGTGCTGTTGCCGGGGAAGTGTAACTAGGTAGCCTTATTTCCTATTTCCCAAAAAAAATGATATGCGTAGAGAAAGAGATTCTAGGGGTAGATTTATAAAAGGAAGAAGCTTAATTCCCACAACTCCACTCACTCCACCAAGACCAAGAAGCAGCACACCTCCAACTCAAACCCACATTCCATACTATACTGGTCATAGGCTTCCAAAAGTCTCAAGATCAGATATCCCATCAGGAATATCTCCCACTTCATCCACTGAAGCAATTATAGAGGAAGAAGATCCAAGGACTCCTAAAGAAGGAACAACCTTTTTCACTTCTACAGGAAAATATATTCCAACAGAAGAATTACAAATCCCTAGTGAAGAGGAAGAAGAGGACTATTTCTTCAATATACCTTTGATAGAAGAAATAGTAGAAAAACTAGCTCTTGCAACTGAACCCTATATCAGTTCAGAGGAATCTATCATGGCAGAAGAAGGGGAAGGAGAAGTCTTTAATGGAGAACATACACTATTTGGAGGAGGTAGAGGAAGAGGTACAGAAGAAGGTAGAGGAAGAGGAAATGCAGAAGGAGGAAGTGGTAGAAGGGAAATTGGAAGTCCTTTTGGATTCCCTATAATAGATGAAGAGACTAATGCAACTATGAAAAATATCTCACCCTCTGTTCTTCCAAAATTTCATGGACTAAAAAGTGAAGATCATGAAACCTTGTTATTTGAATTTTAAGTTCTATGTAGAACCTATGATTACCTACAAGATGCTCAGAAACTTAAACTGTTCCCTTCAACATTGAAAGGAGCAGCATTAAAATGGTTTATGAGTTTAATCACTAGGTCTATTAGGACATGGGATGAAATGAGAAAAGAATTTCTAGACAGATATTTGGATTACTGTATACCATTCAACCATAAGGAGGAAGTGTTCAAGATGATGCAAAAAGAGGATGAAAATCTGGAAGATTTGTTGGAAAGATTTAACTATAACATCAAGAGGGCAAAAATGGAAAACTTAGACCAAGATACTTTGAAATCTCTTTTGTTGAAGACAATTAGGGATGAACGGATAGATATTCTTAATATGATGGGGAAAGGAGACATATCTCAACTTTCATTACCTGATATAGCAGAACTGTGTATTAATCTTTCAAGAGGAAAATCTAAGATTCGAAAAGGACCAAGAGACCCTGCTCTTGCAAGGGCAAGCAAATCTGCAGCTGGAATAGTAAGTAGGGCAAAGATAGGTAATATGCTTGATGAATTCAAAATTGACATTCTAGCGAGTTTTATTAAGAAAATAGACACCCTTAAGTTAAAAAACAAGCAGAAAGTTTAAACTAATGCCTTAGCAATCTTTTGTCCCAAATGTAGAAAGAAGCATGCCTTAAGAGAGTGTCCTTTGGATGCAAAAGTAATAGAGACTTGTGCAATTTTTTCAGAAAAAACATGAAACTAAGAATTGTCCCTCAATCCCTAGCCTTAAAGCTGTCTTTAAAGAAGAAACAACCACAAAATCCACAAAATCTCTTAATTTTGTATCTAGAAGACCTTGGCAGGGACCTCAAACACAAGGGTTTAGTAATCAGATGTATAATCAACCCCCACCTAATTGGAACTCTTGGCAGCAACCTTGGCCCCAATTTCAAAATAAATCTCAACCTTGGGCACAAGGAGCACAAAATCCTTATGGAAGGTTCTCCCAGTATTATCAATATCCACCCTCTTATCCATCATATCCATCATATTCAAACTTTCCTCCTCAACAAAATCCTCAGCAGAATCCACAACATCAAAATCAAAATCAAAATCCACCACTTCCATTACCATTTCCTCAAAAATCAAATCAGTTACCTACCCAGCCAATACCAAACTCCAACAATAAAAACCCTCAGAATACATATATGATAGAAGGTCAACAATTTCCAACTTATTTGATTACTCCTTTAGATCTTAATGATGTTCAACTTAGGTCTGGAAGAATACTTGAAAGAAAGAAACCTTCTGTAGTTATACAAGAACAAAACAATTATGAGGAAGATTCTCTACAGGTAAATAAAATTTTTGAAGAAAACACATCTCTTCAAGACCAAAACATTGGAAAAGAAAAATAGAAAGAACCAATCATTTCAACTCCTATGTTAGAACAGCCATCAACATCTACTACTACACCTCTTTTCCTGAAAGATTACAAATTGATAGGGGTGTAGAGAAACAAATTATGATGCCTAACTATGATTTCCTAGATAATTTAAGAAATTTTTGTATTAATATTCCATTATTACAGACCATCAAGGAAATACCAATTCTAGCAAAGACAATAAAAGAGTTGAGTATGAAAAAAACAGGAAAAAGAATAAAAGAGATAAAGAAAATACAACCGGTAGGAAAAATAGCAGACATAATGATGGGAAAGATTGCCATTCATAAATATCTAGATCCCGGAAATCCATTTGTTAAGATACATATCAATGGAATAGAAATTCCAAACACACTTATTGATCTAGGAGCAGCAATCAATATCATGAGTAGGAAAATCATGGAAAAACTAAAACTTCCTAATCTTCCTTTTACACCCACACTATTACAATTAGCAGATAGATCTGTAATCAAACCAGATGGGGTATTAGAAGACATTCTATTGTCCTTAGATTCTTGGGAGTATTCTGCGGATTTCAAGATCCTAACTCCTAAAAATGATCTAGGAGGACATCCTATTATATTGGGAAGACCTTGGTTAGCTACAGTTGATGCTTTCATTAGTTGTAGATCTAGTGATATGTACATCTCTGATGGAAGTTAAACCAAGAAATTCACCTTGTATCCTCCAGCAAGAACAATCACAGAACTAGATGATACTCAATGGATTTATGATGAAGAAGATATACAAACTCTCTTCACTATTTCAGAAATTAGTGAAGACAGTCAGATTCTGAATACCTTAGAAAATCATGAATTTTCTTCAGAATACAAACGTGAACAATTTCAAGAGGAATCCAATATTGAGTTTTTGTCATCAAGACAGATGTCTCTTTACTCCATGGAAGAATTTGGTAGCTCTACAATTGAAATATTCCTAGGAAAAGCCTTAAACATAAACAAAAACCTAAAGAAATTTCAACAAGAAAAGCTAGTCAAAATATTACAGACACACTCTTCTGCATATGCATGGGAGTACACTGACATGAAAGGGATCAACCCTAAGACTTGCACTCATCATATCTATATAGAGGACAATTTTAAACCAATCATACAACCTCAAAGAAGGATGAACCCAAACCTTAGGGAAATTGTTAAAGAAGAGTTGCAGAAATTATTAGATGTCAACTTTATTTATCCCATTTCAGACAGCCAGTGGGTTTCTCCTTTGGTGATTGTACCCAAGAAGAATGGTAAATGGAGGGTATGCATTGACTACTAGGAATTAAACAAAGCTACTCTTAAAGATCATTTTCCTTTACCTTTCATAGATCAGGTGTTAGATACATTAGCAGGCAAAAAGTACTTTTCATTTTTGGATGGTTTCAGTGGTTACAACCAAATACAAGTTTCACTTGATGATCAAGATAAAACCACATTTACTTGTCCTTAGGGTACCTATGCCTACCGAGTATTACCTTTCGGATTGTGCAATGCACCTGCAACATTCCAAAGGGCAGTATTAGGAATCTTTTCAGATCTAATACATGACTCTGTAGAGGTATACATGGATGACTTCACAGTCTATGGAAACACATTTGAAGAAGCCTTAACAAACTTGGAAAATTTTCTAAAAAGATGTAAAGAAGCAAACCTTTCATTAAGTCATGAAAAATGTTTCATGATGTTCACTGAAGGAATTGTCTTAGGACATCATATTTCAAGAGATGGGATTAAAGTTGATGAGTCAAAATTTGAAGTCATCTCTAGACTATTATTTCTAAGTTGTCAGAAATATGTTAGGATTTTTCTAGGATTTACAGGATATTATAGAAGATTTATAGAAAACTTCACCAAGATAGCATCTCCACTTTTCAAACTACTTACCAAGGACTGTGAATTCAATTGGAATCCGGACTGCCAGTTAGCATTTGAAACCCTGAAAACAAAATCTCTGAAGCACCTATTTTAAGAGGACCTAACTGGAAATTACCTTTTCACATTTTCTATAGATGCCTCAGATACAGCTTTAGGGGCTGTGTTGGGACAAAAAGACTTGATTCCTTATGCCATCTACTACACAAGTAAAAATTTAACTCCTTCAGAGTTGAATTATACTGTAACTGAAAAAGAGTTCTTAGCTATTGTTCATGTCATAAATAAATTCAGACACTATATAATAGGCTATGAAACTTTTTTTCACATAGATCACTCTGCAATTAGGTATTTAATGAACAAATCAATTACTAATGGCAGAGTTACAAGATAGTTATTGCTTTTACAAGAATTTAACATCACCATTCTAGATAGGCCTGGAAAACAAAATACAATAGTTGATTTCCTATCTAAACTCCAAAACATTAAAGAAAACACTCCAGTTGAAGATCAATTCCCAGATGAATATATCTTTGCAATTACTACTCAAACTCCCTGTTTTGCTGATATTGCCAACTATCTAGTTTCAGGAAAATTTCCTTCAATTATGAATGCAAGAGACAAAAGAAAAATCATTTTTGACAGTGCAAAATATTCATGGATTGCTAATGAGTTATACAAAACAGGTCCAGACTTTATTATCAGAAGATGTGTTCGAGAAGATGAGATGCCTGAAATTCTCAAGGCATGTCATGATGAACCTTGTGGTGGACACTTTGCTGACAAGAGTACAGCTTATAAGATCCTTCACCTGGGATATTATTGCCCATCCCTCTTTAAAGATGCTAAAGAGTATGTCAAAAGGTGTGACAGTTGCCAAAGGGTAGGGAAACCTTCCCCTTCAGGTGAGATGCCATTGCAACCTCAGGTACATATTGAACCTTTTGAGAAATGGGCTTTGGATTTTGTAGGACCTATTAATCCTCCATCAAAGCAAAAGAAATATATATTACTTTGCACTGATTATGTTACCAAATGGGTAGAGGCCAAGCCATTACTTTCTGCTACTGAAGCATCTATAGTTAATTTTCATTTTGAGGATATTTTTACTCGTTTTGGTGTCCCAAGAGAAATTGTTACAGATCAAGGAGCTCAATTCACATCAAAGATGGTGGAGAAATTGGTAGAGAAGTACAAAATCAGACACAGGAAATCTACTCTCTACCATCCACAAGCAAATGGCCAAGTGGAATCTACCAATAAGGTCATTGAAGGGATCCTGACAAAGACTGTTCATTTACATAGAAGAGACTGGGCAGAAAGGCTTCTCGAAGCCTTATGAGCCTACAGAACTACATGGAGAAACACAACAGGACACACCCCTTATGAACTTGTTTATGGAAAACAAGTCTTGTTTCCCATAGAGTTTCAGATCCAAACTTTCAAAATGGAAGTCCAGTTAGGACTTGATCTAATAGAAGCACAAAAGCACAGACTGGAGCAAATTAATGAATTGGATGAGATTAGACAAGATGCAGTCCATAGAATAAACATAGTCCAACAGCAAAGGACTAGATGGCATGATAAGTACATCAAATAAAAGAAATTTAAAGAAGGTGACTAGGCCCTCTTATTTGATTCAAAATTCAAGGATTTTCAAGGTAAATTCCAAACTCATTGGCTTGGGCCATATGAAATTGTGAAAATCTTTGAAAATGGAGCAATAAAAATCAGGACAATAGGTGAAGGGAAGGTAGCTTTTCTTGTAAATGGACACAGACTGAAATTGTATCATAAGCCACTTTCAAGAGAGGAATTTGTCAAGAAATTTCAAGATAACATTGATATGAAGTTAGTGAAGAAGAATTCTTCTTCTTCACTAACTTAATTGTATTTTTCTTCAATCATTTCCAAAAATAAAAAAAAAAATAAAAAATAAATAATAATAATAATAAAAGTATAAATATGAAAACCAATCATTGATTGGCATATTTATACTGAAAGTATAAGGTGAAAATCAGAATACTTCTGACACTTTAGACTTTCAAAATTGATTCTTTTTCTACAATTAAGTATCATAAAATCATAAGTTGCAGATTCACTTTTCATACTTCACTTCATACTTCCTTCCATTCCATATTTCACTTCATCCATATTCCACGATCCATCTCCTTCCATTCCATATTTCACTTCATCCATATTTCATTCTATTCCATCCATTTCATTTCATTCCATTCCATATTTCAGAGTTTTAACAGGTACATTCTGTAGCTATTTGTTCTATAACCAAGCCTGTTCTGTAGCCAATTGACTATGCAAGCCTGCTTCAATGAACAAAGGATGAGTCAAAGAAGATTATGGAGCTTAAAAGATCAATATTTTTCAAATGAAGGACAAGCAGAAAAATCAAAAAGGCTAAGGTAAACTGTGTCAAAATTATTTTTGATAGCAAAACATGAAAGATATAATATGGTTAAATCATATGCTTCCTAAAGTTATTTTATCATTCGAATTGATCATTTCCTATCATAAAAACTCCTTGACTAAATCCCTTACATTACACTCCATAACAATTCATCATTAATTAAAATATTAACAGACAAAACATTGATGTGACCTATTAGGTCACGTCCTTAGATCATATCATTTATTGATGAATTTTGAAAATCATCATAATATCTCTTCGTGGTCTTTTATCCCATATCAAACTCTTTAGCTGATCATTTTCATGATTTACCACTACCTTATTCAGTTGTCCATATCCACTCACTGCCATTACATTCTGTAGCCATTTTTCATCTACAGAGAAGTCATTTTAAGGGTAAAACAACCTTCCACGACTACTCTTTCTTCATACAGGAGACTAAAAACAGAGCAGTGGATATAAGTCAAAGAAAGGAAGCAATTTGTATCAAGGAGAGAAATGGGGCTTATTGTGAGATTAGAGCCAATTGGGACCAAATATTTAGAAGGATACCCTCAGGTTAAGGGATTATTACAGTAGGTTGGTTGGCTAAGCTTTATAAAGAAGTTCAATGGATTCCACAAAGAACTCACGAAGTCATTTGTAAGGTCATTCGATGGATCAGAGGTAGAAATTGGGGGTATCAAGTTCACCATCACATAATCATTCATAGCAGAAGCAATAGAATTACCAAAACAGGGAGAACGTTGGTTTAAAAACAAAGAGTTCCATAATGAAACCTGGAAACAAAAGCTAAAAAAACTAGGTATGGACATTTCAGTGTTTAGAAAAGGTATTCCTAGTACAAATTTGAAAAATAAATGGAGGAATGTGTTGTTGATTTTACAAAAATTCATATCCTGTGAGGGTAGATTTGGCACTTTGTATGTCTATCATATTAGACTGATGATGAATTTCTTAGAGGATGAAATACATATACCCTTCTTCCTGCTTCATAGTTTTAAAAGGATGGTTTCTACTATTCAGAAAAGACTTCAGTTCCTATAAACTACTTTGCATCATCATGGCCTAATTAAAATATTAATTGAGTTTCATTTGAAGAAAGTAGGAGATAGCTGGGATGAATTCCTCCTAAGAAATCATTTTGAAGAACCAGAAGAAACACTGTCTAAAGAAGAACCTGTAAGAAGTAGGAGGAGAAAAATTGTTAAATCTGTTGAGATCAAACCTGATACATCAATACAGGAAGATAGTGAAGAAGTAATCTCTGAAAAACTAATAAAGATCAAGAAACAACTCAGGAATAAAAGAAAGGAGAAATTAACAAATGAATGTGCTGAAGAAAAAGACGAAAATCCACCTAAATTGAGAAGAATCTCTAGGCTTAAAGGCATGGTGAAAAAGACAGGGATTAAGGAAACAGGAGTTATGAATATTGAAGAAGAAGAAGCTCCAATCCAATCTCCAGTTGATAGATCTCCTTTACACCAATATGAAGAAAACCCTAACAGAAGAACCCCAGATATAGATCCAGTTCAACAACATATTTATGACTATGTGGAATCATTAGAGAAAAGGGCCTCAGAAAATCGAGAAAGATCTCTCAGTCCACAAGAAACTCCAATAGAAATTTTGAGAAGAGACAATTATGAATTGGAGATACTGAATAACCATATCAAGAATGAAAATGAAATCCTAAGAGAGCAGGTCAAATTGAAGGTTAGCATGAACAGCACTCTCTCTCGGCAAATGAAAGCACTATATAAAGCAAACAGTAAGCTAAAGAAAAGAAACAATAAATTGAACAGGGCACTCATTGATCTTAGGTTAAAATAATTTATGAGGAAACCCAAAATGGCATTGACTACCAGAAGAAGCAGAAAAATGAGGCTAGATGTTCTTGTAGAAGTATCAATGCAAATGGAATAAAGTTTTGATGAAATTGCATGAGGACATGCAAGAGTTTTGCAGTGGGGGTATGTTAAACCCTGAAATTGTCTTCTATTTTGCCAAACTTCACTTCATTTCATCATTCCTGTATCATTTTATAAACCTAAAACTCAATGAGAATGACTAATATTACTTAAAGGTTGCATACAATGATTAACTTATTGTAATTTTGTGATTTTTCTGTCTTAATGATTTTTGAACAGTTTTAGCTATAGAATGCAGTCATTCTATAGCTAGTCAAGTGTTTCATAGATGTTTTGATGTTTACATATGTTACAGGTGTCATCTGGAGAAAAGGCACACATAGGTGGATTCCAAATCTTTCCTACATCATTCGTTCCCTTCCACGAAGACTGGATCGATAGTTGGAGGTACATATGCATGTGGTCAAAGCAAAATTCAAGCAAACTGTCTCCTACAGAAATCAGGACTCCTGATTTTGCTTTACAGCAAATCAGGAATCCTAAAAGAGTTTCAATTAGATTTTGACTTTAAAACTACACCTGTGCCTACTTTTGTTCAATTTTATTTATGCAATTTCATATAAATTTAGCTCGGTAATTCCGAGAAAGAAAAGTTTGATACATATTTTATCATTACTGTGATACTCTGTTTTTAAGCATTTTTTATAATAGAAGGAGTAAAACTTTGATGTTGTTTAGAATACAACCTTGAGGAGTTAAAGGATTAATGTTGAATTGATAGCAGAGGGCCCCTGCTATTCGAGGAAGCCTTACATGTTTTCTAGATAAGTAGTTTTCAATTATGTTTTGTCATATTTCCTTACTTAGACTGCTTTCTGAAATTGTATCTTTTAGCATTATGTTTCATGTCATTTTCTTAGATAAAAGATCCTCATGATATTACAGTTAGTCTTTTTCTGAATTTCTTCCAATATATCTCTATTAAATGAATGGGATTTAATTGTAATATTCTGAGTTACTAGCATTTTAGTTTATGTTATTTAGATTAAGAATATCCTCATTATCTTACAGCTATTCTCTTTCTCAAACTCTTCCAATATATAACTACTATATGAATAGGTTTTAGTTGTACTATTTTGAGTTATTAGCATTTTCTGCTCTGCAATTAGATAGAAGATCCTCATCATATTACAAATAGTCTTTTTCAAAAGCTCTTCCAACAAACCTCTAAATCATGAATAAGACTTAGTTGTAATACTGTGGGTTACTAATTGTTTCTTTTATAGAATATCCTTATCACATTATGCCTAATCTCTTTCAAAAAACTCTTCCAACAAACCTCTAACTCATGAAGGAGATCTAGTTGTAATGTCATAAGTTGTTTCAGCATTTCATAGGAGATATTTATTACATTATATTAATCTTTTTCTCAAGCTATTCCAATACACCTCTATCATATGAATGAGATTTCACTATAATGTTCTAAGTTATTTTTTGTTTTAATATTTCTTTTATGTTTTAAGAAGATCCTCACTGCATTAGAATTTAATCTCTTTCAAAGCTATTCCAACAAATCTCTAACTAAATGAACCAAATTAAGTTGTAGTGTTTTGAGTTACCTTTCATTTTCATGAATAGTTCATTTGAAAGCTATAATATCCATGGATTAGGACTCTCTATTTTCATCATTTTCTAATTAGGGACAATACTTGCAACTAAACTCTATTTTGATTCATTAAGATTTCCTTTTTCTTCCTTTTTGACATAGATTTAACTTCATCTTCTTAGCATGGAATAGCATACTAAGAATCAAACATAAAAAAACCTAAAACATCAATAAAACACTGAAAACAACGAAATAAGAAAAGGGATACTTAGACACATATAGTGCAAGTACACTTCATCAGTTTACTAGCCCTGGTCGATAATTTATGCTATCAATTTAGGACACTAAATTGACTAAACAGTTCCCTTTGGAGACGTGCCCTCCCACCCCACTTTAGTAGGCACCTGCTTCACATTCATCAATTTCAGCATAACAGCATCCGACTTGGTTTCTTTGGAGATGTGTCCTCCCACCCCAGGCTATGTAAACACCTGCTACTTCATCAACAATCAGCATCACGGTTATGGGTCAACCGCACAAAATCTTTGTCATCGAAATCCATTTACTAGGCCTCACATTGCTAGTATCACAATTGGTCACAAGCATTCCATGGTATATCTATCATCAGATCTTCATTTGTCATGGTTTTGTGTCATTCACAAACCCACACTTCATCGAATTCCATTTGATAGGCCACACATTGCTACCATCACAATTGGTCACAAGCATTACAGGGTATCTCTATCCTCGGATTTTCGTTTGTCATGGTTATGGGTCATCCACAAACACACACTTCATCAAAGTCCATTTACTTGGCCACGCATTGTCAATATCATAGTTGGTCACAAGCATTACGGGGTATCTCTATCCTCGGACCTTCGTTCATCATGATTATGGGTTAACCACACAAAACCCTTCTCTTCAGTGACTCTTCATATTCAACAAAGGCTTCTCAGGACGAAACTTCATGCAATGGGGACCATTGCTTCTTAAGGAGGGGAGAATGATCTGAATGGAAAATGGCATCCACCCATGTTATTGTAAATGGCATCCACCGGTGGAATTTACCCATGGTATTGTAAATGGAATCCACCCATGGAATTTACCCATGGTATTGTAAATGGCATCCACCCATGGTATTCATCCACCCATGGAATTTACCTATGGTATTTTAAAAGGAATCCACCCATTGTGTTCATCCGCCCATGGTATTTTAAGTGAGATCCACCCATGATATTCATTCACCCATGGTATTTACCCACACATGGAATTTACCTTTGGTATTGTAACAAAAAAAAGGCTATAAGTAACAAGTCACATTTTGTAAAAGGACACATTGTCCATCACAATGTAGCTTTAAAATTATTCTCTATTTTAATAAAAAAATTCTTTGTGGTTTTATTTATGATGTGTTCTCTCCTTTTTCTGGTATTCTATTCTTTTCAGATCGTAGGGGACTCGCCCCCCAAGGTCAATTTCAAATTTTTAGATCTTGGGGGCCTCCCCCCAAGATCTGGATCAGTGGTATCAGATTCAGGTTACGACTCCATGGGAATGAGGTTTTGAATCATATTTCAGTTTCAAATTTTTGCAACAATCTTCAGCAAAATTCAATCAAGTGCCACAACGTCCACGGAGCATTTTCTTGGGCCAAGCGAGAAAAAATTTTATTTGTTTTTTTCATTTTTTGTAGGAAATTTTTTTGGACGACAATTTTCCAGATCAAATATGAAACTTTTGGTACAAATTTTTCACAAAAAAACAACATATCTGGATTCCTTGTGAAAAAATACCCAACTTCAAAAATCAAATCAGTCGAATTGGAGTCTGGATGAGAGAGATATCGTTGATTTAAAATCAATTGTGTTGCAGAAATTTTTCTGGCGTTAATTCGTGGAGGCCAGATATCCTATCATTTTTTGCACTTTTTGTGCATCATTTCAGAAAATGGATAACATATATGAGATCATCTTGAAAAATCACCCAATTTCAAAAAAAAAATTGGTCGAATCGGAGTTCGGATGATGGAGATATTGTTGATTTAAAATCAACTATTTTTTCATGACTTTTGTGACGGCGAGACAATTGCAGCACGAATATGGGTTTCCAGAGTGTCCAGATAGGGATTTCAATCACATAGGAAGATGTAGAATGGTCATTATGTTTCCAAAAACAGATTATAATAAATATTCTGAGTTATTTTGACCAAGTTATGCCCATTTTAAATTATATTTTATATATAGAGCAACATTCGGAGCAGGTTCCCTTTGGAGACGTGCCCTCCCACCCCACTTTAGTAGGCACCTGCTTCATATTCATTAGTTTTAGCATAGCAGCATCCTACTTGGGTTCTTTGGAGATGTTTCCTCCAACCCTAGGCTATGTAGACACCTGCTACTTCATCAACAATCAGCATCATGGTTATGGGTCAACCACACAAAATATTTGTCATCAAAATCCATTTGCTAGGCCGCACACTGTTAGTATCACAGTTAGTCACAAGTATTCTAGGTTATTTCTATCATCAGATATTCATTTTCATGGTTTTGGGTCATCTGCAAACCTGCACTTCATCGAATCCATTTGATAGGCCGCATATTGTTAGCATCACAGTTGGTCACAAGCATTACACGGTATCTCTACCCTCTTATTTTCGTTTTTCATGGTTATGGGTCATCCACAAGCCCACACTTCATCGAAGTCCATTTGCTAGGCCACACATTTTCAATATCATATTTTGTCACAAGCATTATAGGGTATCTCTATCCTTAGACATTCGTTCATCATGATTATGGGTTAACCACACAAAACCCTTCTCTTCAGTGGCTCTTCATATTCAACAAAGGCTTCTCAGGAGGGAACTTCACGCAATGGGGACCATTCCTTCTTAAAGATGGGTGAATGATCCAAATGGAAAATGACATCCACATATGGCATTCATCCAACCATGGAATTTACCCATGGTATTATAAATGGCATCCACCCATGGTATTCATCCAGCCATGGCATTTATCCACCCATGGAATTTACCCATAGTATTTTAAATGGCATCCACCCATGGTATTGTAAGTGAGATCCACCCATGGTATTCATTCACCCATGGTATTTACCCACCTATGGAATTTACCTGTGGTATTGTAACAAAAAAAAAAGGCTATAAGTAACAAGTCGCATTTTGTAAAATGACACGTTGTCCACCACAATGTAGCTTTCAAAGTCATTCTCTATTTTAATAAAAAAAAATCTTTGTGGTTTTATTTACGGTGTGTTCTCTCCTTTTTCTGGTATTATATTTTTTTTAGATCTTGGGGGCCTCACCCCCCAAGGTCGATTTCAATTTTTTAGATCTTGGGGGTCTTCCCCCAAGATCCGGATCAGTGGTATCAGATTCAGGTTACGACTCCATAGGAATGAGGTTTTGAATCATATTTTAGTTTCAACGTTTTGCAACAATCTTTAGCAAACTTCATGCAAGTGCCACAATCTCCACGAAGCACTTTCTTGGGCCAAGTGAGAAGAAGTTTTATTTATTTTTTTCATTTTTTTGCAGGAAATTGTATTGTATGACGAGTTTACAGATCATATCTGAAACTTTTGGTACAAAATTTACACAAACAAACAACATATCTGGATTCCTTATGAAAAAATACCCAACTTCAAAAAAAAATTGATCGAATCGGAGTCAGATGAGGGGGATATCGCTGATTTAAAATCAATTGTGTTGCAGAAATTATTCTAACAAAAATTCATGGATGGTGGCTCTCCTATCATTTTTTTGCAAGTTTTGTGCATCATTTCAGAAATTGGATTATAGATATAAGATCCTCTGGAAAAATCACCCAATTTCAAAACAAAACAAAAAATTGGTCAAATCAGAGTTCAGATGATGGAGATATTGCTAATTTAAAATCAACTATTTTTTCATAACTTTTGTGATGACAAAATAGTTGCAGCATGAATATGGATTTTTGGAGTGTCCAGATAGGTATTTCAACCACAATGGAAGATGCAGAATGGTCATTTTGTTTCCAAAAACAGGTTATAATAAATATTATGAGTTATTTTGACAAATTTCTGCCCATTTTAAATTAGATTTTATATCTGGAGCAACATTCAGAGCAGGTTCCCTTTGGAGACGTGCCCTCCCACCGCACTTTAGTAGGCACCTGCTTCACATTCATCAATTTCAGCATAGCAGCATCTGACTTGGTTTCTTTGGAGATGTGTCCTCCCACCCTAGACTATGTAGACACCTGCTACTTCATCAACAATCAGCATCACGAATATGGGTCAACCGCACAAAATCTTTGTCATCGAAATCGATTTGCTAGGTTGCACACTATTAGTATCAGTTGGTCAAAAGAATTACATGGTATATCTATCCTCGTATCTTTGTTTGTGATGGTTCTGGGTCATCCACAAACCCACACTTCATCAAATTCCATTTTATTGGCCGCACACTGTTAGCATCACAGTTGGTCACAAACATTACAGGGTATCTATATCCTCGGATTCTCATTTTTCATGGTTATGGGTCATCCACAAACCCACACTTCATCAAAGTCCATTTGCTAGGCCACACACTTTCAATATCATAGTTGGTCACAAGCATTACAGGGTATCTCTATCCTCGGATCTTCGTTCATCACGGCTATGGGATAATCACCCAAAACCATTCTCTTCAGTGGCTCTTCATATTCAACAAAGGCTTCTTAGGAGGGAACTTCACGCAATGGGGACCATTGCTTCTTAAGGATGGGGGAATGATCCGAATGGAAATTGACATCCACCCATGGTATTGTAAGTGAGATCCACCCATGGTATTCATTCACCCATGGTATTTACCCACCCATGGAATTTACCTGTGGTATTGTAACAAAAAAAGGCTATAAGTAGCCATTCGCATTTTGTAAAAGGACACATTGTCCACCACAATGTTGCTTTTAAAGTTATTCTTTGCTTTAATAAAAAAATTCTTTGTGGTTTTATTTGCGGTGTGTTCTCTCATTTTTCTGGTATTCTTTTTTTTTTTTCAGATCTTGGAGGCCTCGCCCCCAAGGTCGATTTCAATTTTTGAGATCTTGGGGGTCTTTCCCCCAAGGTCAATTTCAATTTTTTAGATCTTGGGGGCCTCCCCCCAATATCTGGATCAATTTAAGACTATTCCCACTCAATCATACAACGCTCCTCAAAATGCATCAGGGGCTCGAAGAGCTATTGAATTTGTCGTAACAAATGCCAAGACAATATGGAGCTAAGGGATAGGAACAATTATGAGGAAAATAGTAGGAAAAATAGCAGATAAAAAGAGTTACAAATCTAATATGGGACTTGTGCTCTGATGCCATTCCAGGCCAAAGGTAACTCCATGAATGAAATTGTGTTTTTAATTAAGAGAAAATATGAATATATACAAGGAGAGGGAGACTAATGGGATTCATCTACCAATATCTCTTCGTCTTCCAATATCCTTTATTTTTCTATTTACGATATTTACATGGATTTTCCTAATCCCAAATATTATGTGTCAACATACGCAAACAAGAAAATAACTCAATCCAAAAAATTATAGTGAAAATTGGATCTCTATCACTTACAATAATCTTAGATAGTGTATGTATCTTTTGGATTGTTGCCATAAATACTTTTATCAATGTAGCTGATTTAAAAGTATGAGAAGGAGTGCATAAATGGGCATACTTTTCCATTCATTATACCACTACCGTAATGACATTCTTTCCTTAAAATTTGGGTAAAATTATAATAAAATCCATTGAAGCTTCTTCTCAATGTTGTTTGGTAAGGACGGGGAGGTGGGAGCGGAAGGGGTGATATTTAACCTCGAAGAAAAATATGAAACAAAGTATGCATAGGGACTTGGGAAAGCCTATAATAACCAAGTCGAATCGCTCTCTCTTTGGTAAGGTCTAAATATAAGTATCTCCAAAGGCATAAAAAATTTGATTATTGTTGGTGACTCATTGGTGGTGATTCAAAATTGCATAAGGCTATCTAGAAATGAGCAACCTTTTGACACTGACCCTTTGCCATTGATAACAAGGATTATTTTTTTACTAAATAAGCTCGATGATTTCAAATTTTATCATGTAAAAAGAGGGAATAATCAAATGGCGTACCTCCAAGCAAATATTGGAGCGAAATTACATATTGATCTCGATGTTTCAACTTCTCACGTCCCATAATGAGCAGATTAAATAAAATTTCAATGGTGTACATGTGGTTCATTGGGTTAAGTGCAGTTCAGAGGCAGAATAACTTGATTAACACCTCGGGGATGGTTATAGGAATGTTGGTAGTTGCAAAGGGACGTGGTGTAATAAATAGCAAGTGTGCATGGTAGTGGTTAGAAACCATGAAACAAGACAAGTGTAAATTTCCAAGTTGGTTATTAAATGGTTTCTTAGGTGAGATTATAGTCAGTACCTTGGCATATCAATTCAATTGTAGTGTGATGGTGCTTCGACTCAAGGAGTGTGCCATGAAGGATTTGCAGGTCGAGAGCTCATTTAATTTTGAAATTATGGGAGTCTCATTGCACTTGTATCTCTTTGTTATAATAAGAGTTGGGTAATGCATATTAGGAACATAATTGTCTTGGTGCATGCAATAATTGCGAAGAAAATGGAATTTGAAAACTCAGGCAGCAGAAATGAAGCTGAAAACTCCGGGAGCAGTGGGAACATAATGCAGTTGATCGATAAATCAACCAAGCAGGTAGTGAAATAGATTCAATAACATATAATGGTGGTGCTAGCTCATCTGGCTAGGTTTGTAAAAGATATGTAACTTTTGCAAAAGGAAATGGAAACATTGAATATGGGCATGATAAATCTGAATTTTAAAGTGGAAAATATAAAATTTGAGGTCAAAACGACAACAGTGGGAGTGTTGAAGGAGGTGTTCGGCCTGTGCAATGCACTTGGACCAATGGCAGCGGGAGCTAGGGATGCTGCGAACAATAGTCAGGTTCCTGATGCTATGGAAATTGTGAAACTGAACAAGTCGATGGAAGTTTCTCACGATACCAAGGAGCATGATGGTCACGGGTAGTTTTCCTTTTAATTTTTATGTAATGTCGAACAATTAAGCTCTACAGGGTTTTTTTGAATATATAGTATATGTAATTTAATATTAGGAAATAGAAATAAGGAAGGTAGCAATAATGTCTCACTGGAAAACTATCTGCAAATCTTTGAGACTACTCTTCTTATGAATGTAAGGGACCTGGCTTGTTTCCAACTTTTACTATAAAATTTCAACCTGTTTCTTAAAAAAAAAAAAAATTGTTTCTTGGTAAGGCTAAGGGTTGTAGGATCCCTAGGGTCCTTATTGTCTCTCCCTTATTCTAATGGCATACCACACATTCAACCACAAAATTTAGCACATCTACGTTAAGACCTTCCCCAAAAATCTTTCTTGATCTTATGGTATGTTTTAAAGAACCCTTGATGTCTTCTTACAAGAGAAGTGTGTAATTCCAAAAAGACCCTCTATTTGAGTTGAGAATTATTACATAATTATAAGTGACCTTTATACCACAACTAATCATTCTTTCACATAAATATTTCTACTACATCGGGGTCTTCCTGTAGTTGTTGAATGACATTACATACCTTCTCATATTGTTTCCATTCTATCCTTGTTTCTTCCACGCAACCAGATTGTGGAATGGAAATGATGCATAGTAAATCCTCTATGTATTCCTCTTTCCTTGAGAGTGAATCTAGCCCAATACTTTTTTTTCTATTTTTTTGGATAATTTAAAAGCCATAATCCAACATCTTTGTAACCCATTTTTTCTCTTTTAAAGATAGTTTATTTTTAAAGAAGTGCTTCAAACTATCATGATCTATTTTTACTTTGAATTGTCTTCCTATTAGGTATGGATGTCATTTATTAATAGCATGTAACATGGATGCCATTTCTTTTTCATAGATGGGTTTGAGTAAGTTATTTTCTTTAAGTTCATTATTTTCAAAGGTTGGGGGTTTTTCTTCTTGCATCAAAATTGCACCAATGCCATGACCTCAGGCATCACACTCCACATTGAAGGTTTTTGTGAAATCAAATGTGGCGAGGAAGAGAGTTGTATACACAACCTCTTTGATTTTTCTTTCAAAATATTTGGTTACTTATTTAGCCCAAGAAAATGCTTCTTTATTCAATAAATTTTTTAGAGGTGCCCCTATTTGACCATAATTCTTTTCAAACTTGTGGTAATATCCTGTAGATCTTAAGAATCCTCAAAGTTTCTTCAAGGTCTTGGGGATTGGATATTTCCTCACAACTTTGATTTTGTTAGGGTCCACTTTGACTCCTTCATGAGATACAATATGACCAAATATTACACTTCATGAACACCAAAGACACACTTGGAAGGCTTTGCATATGGTTATTTCTCTTTTAATAGTGCTAAGACTTTGTCAACATGTTGTACATTCTCTTCCAAAGATCTGTTGTAGATTAATATATCATCAAGAAATACCAACGCAAATTTTCTAAGGGTTTAAAAATATAATTCATTGAGCTTTGATATATTGAAGGTGTAATAGCAATAACATATGACATAACAAAAAAACTCAATATGACCTTCATGTGTTCTAAAGGTTGTGTTTAGAATGTATTCTTGCTTCATTTGATTCGATGATATCCTTAACATAGATCCAACTTAGGAAAGAAAATTTGTCCATGCAATTCGTCTAATAGTCCATTAATGACATGAATAAGAAACTTATTTTTGAATGTCATTTTATTGAGTTGTCTATAATTTGGACACTTACGCCATGGACCATCATTTTTTATAGCCATCACCACTAGTGAAGAGAAATCAGTTTGGCTAGGTTTAATGATACTAATCTCTAACATTTCTTCAACCATATGCTCTATCTCACCCTTATATACATATGGATACCTATAATGCCTAATATTAGGTGGTCCACTTCCATTTTGAAAATGAATACCATGGTCATGATCTCGTGTAGGTGGAAGACCCTTAGGCATCTTTCCAAATAGCTTGGAATTATTTTCGATAACTTTTTGGAGATCCACTAAAGAAAATGATATATATGTTTCAACATCTAATGACCACAATTGTGCAATTACACCATGGTGTCCCTATTTTAGCAATTTTGTAGTGCTATTAGAAATTATCACTTTAGAGGGCTTCCCTTGGATACCTCTAAGCTCAATTTCCTTTCCTTAAGAGGAAAATATTATGAAAAGATCTTGGAAATAAAGGTCTATTGTTCCCAATGGTTGTGATTGTAACAATTAGACCTTAATATAACATAAACACCACCTATTTGGATTGTAATCATGAGACTATCCAATAAATACTCCCCCCATATTCAACTTGATGTTATAGCAACTTGTTGGACAATGTATCGTACTACCATCTACAATCATTACTTGAAATCCTAGTATTGGATATACAAAGCAATTAAGAAGCTTTTCCAATTTTTTATTGATGAAGTGATGGGCACTAATTGACTAAATAAGCCGTGTTACCTTTTATTTTTGATATATCCTTTTACCTTGAGGTTTTGTGGACTATTGATGCCAGCCAATGCATGAGAAGATACTATCGGAGTAGTCTCTTCTAGATTTATATCTTGAGATGGTTCTAATTCTTGATCTTATTCATCTTCATAGTCTATGTAGAATAACTTATTCTCATCACGTTTATGCCCCTTACTATACTTGTTATCACAGTTGAAACATAGTCCCTTCGTTGTTATTTCATCCATTTCTTGAGGTGTCAACCTTGTCAATTTAGGAGAGGGAGCATGATTTTTTTTATGGTTATTAGTGACCAATTTATAGCAACCATATTTTTACTTTCAACCTTGGATGATTTACTTTAAAGTCCCCATAAAGAGGTGTAACAAATTTTCCTTCAAAAATTTCTTTACCCTATTAATCAACTTTTGAATTTGTTGAATGTGCTTTGTAATTGGGTTGATTCGTCAAAGATTTACTAATTTATTAAAGAACATATTTCTCTTAGTATCCCATAATGTGCTATTAATTCCTCCATAAAAATAGACCAAGATACAGTAGAAATGTGTTTTTTTAAGATTTGATACTTCTGCAAGATGAATTATGTTGAAATACTTTTGGATCCATCGCATAGGTTTTTTTTGTTTATCAACATTTCGAACCATCTTATGTGGTTCATCACCAGGATGAATGTAAAATGAGAAAGATTGATTCATCGGAAATAATATATATAGCTAACCTAAAGGAATAATGAGAAAGGAACTAACAAGGAACCATACACTCCAAAAAAAACCCTAACAAAATGTATGGTAAAAAATATTTGATAGTAAAAGTTAATATTATTAATATTAAATATTTATATACCAAATATTATATTATGATAAAAAAGAATATTATATTCTTTAGTATATTAATAAAATATTATATGAAAAAATATAATATAATATGATATTATGTAGAAAATATAATATAATAGTATGATGCAACATAATATAACATATAATATACTATGAAGGAATGTAATATGATATATTGAATATAATATAATATAATTTGATATATTAAATAATACAAAATATTATACTGTAGAAAATTTAACCACGAGATTCAAATTGATCTTATAATGTACTAAAACAAGATAATGAATCCTTCTACAATTTGTGGAAATAAAACAAGATCGCACAATCACATAACAAGTAAGAGAAAGAGAAAATAAATCACACAACACAATATGTATTTGGGGAAAGCATATTGCCTAAAACCCTGCTATCTGTATCTTCTATAAAGTTAAGATCATGAAAAAATACAATGTTTTTCTCTCTTAGAGAAATTATTGCACTCTACCTGTTGTAACATTATTTGGTTTTGATAAGTTAGAATATTAGACAAAATTAAAAATTAAAATGTTAAGTTAGGATATGAATGAAAAAGAAGAGAATAAAAAAATGTTAAGACTATGGTTATTTCATTATTCATATCAATAAAATGTTAGAGGTAGATTGCCCTAAAAAATGAAGGCATGAATAAAATGTTAGGAAAGCAAATAAAAAATGGATGCTTTAGCCTTAAAAGAATAAATTTTTCAAAAGTTGCTTGTTTAAATGCGCCATAAAAATGTTATTTTTTATTAATTTGTGATTAATTTGCTTAAATAAGCATTAATCCTTGTTTTTTATAATTGGCATAAAAACATTATTGTAAATATGGCGCATATTTTTATCGTAAGGTCACTGAAATTCAAAAGGTCATTTGTTGTTTGTAATAAAGATCGCACATCTTTCGACGGCAGATCTCTTCCCTGCTCAAATCAACGATGGGGAAGCTTTTCGTACCCCCCTCATCCATTTCCCATTAACACCAGGGAGGGTGTTTTGGGGGGGTCCGAAAAGCGGTATTAATGGCGAGCGGGCCCTCACATCACTTCGCAACACCCCCCCCCCCTATCCCTCACTCATGGTTTTGCTTCCACCAACGGCTAATTGACCCCGCGCTTCAACCAATGTCCAACGTCCAACCATATGTCGCCACCTCATCTGCTCATTGCCACTACTATTTTCCCTATTGGTCCGTTGTGATCCCGCTACCAGACAGTTGATTGGTCATTTCATCATGCAGCTCCCATACCATTAACTGTTACGATGTTTAATCAAATGGTTATCATAACCTTCTCAGCTATAAATAAACCCAAGTTCACATGTTTATCACTTTTTCTTAATTGATTCACTGTTTGTGCAGGTATACAGTTTCCATCGCATACTGTTTTCAAAAAATTGTTATTTCTCTCACAACAGATCATCTTTTCTTCCCTCTGTCATCTAATTCCCCATTCTTTTCCCTTTTTTCTATCAATGTGGCTCCCAAAGGAAAAACCAAGAAACCAGCTTCAGAGGAGAACCCTTCCATTGCCACCCCTGTCGACCTCGACCATATTCCTTTTGCAGACTCCTTCTACAATAATGCTAACACAGAGTGCGAGTTCGAGTTTCATGAACTGCACCTGTGGTTGAAGCAAAATTACCTTGATAAGAAATATCGAATCAAATTATGGGAATCCTTTTGCCCCTCTTTTATTTTCCAAAAACCTATAATTTTCCAGACCTGGTTATCTGGTGCCAAACCAGATATGATCTTGTTAAAAGAGCAGTAGTGGCTCATAATGGAGACATTTTGATTTCCATTACTGTTGAAACCATCAACAACATGTTGTTAATTCCCCAATCAGATTCCATGAGCCTATTTTTACAAGCAATCGTTATGGAATCGTACCATAAGTTGACCTTTCCCCAAAGAGCTCAGATTTTTGAGACATTCCTACCAGAAGATATTGAATTTCTCAAGAGAAATCCTTCCTATCCATATTTAATGTTCCCTGAAGCCTCTAGGAACATCATCTCCCTACTGTCCTGTCTTCTAGGTTACCAAGATGATAAAACAGTTGATGAATCCATTTTGGATTCTTTTCTATCTTTAATAAAGATCAGAAACCTGCTTTCATGTATAATTACAGTCAATTTTTGGCTGATAATATACATGAGCAGTTTATGAATTTAACTACACAAGGGATGTTCAGGTACACTTATGTACTTGTTCACATGTTTCTATTTAAGTAGGGAGATTCACTGCCAATCACACTCAGCAAACAAGATGAACAGGGAAAAATCAATCAGTCATCCATTGGACTGAGATGGTCAGATTTGTTTCAACTAAATTTACCTTCTCAAACTTCATCGACACATTCATACATCCAGTGGCACAGCTTCTCAGTAGCGAGACTAAGCCTAGAATTGGTGAAGAAATAAAAAGGATTCTATATTTAAGTGATCAAGTTAAGACTCGTGACTGGTATTTATACCATAGTAACACATAAATAAGGATATATGGTTGTGAACTTGCACCATATAAGCTGACAAAGTATGTTCCAATGAGAATTTTCTCTTTGTAATATATTAGGCAAATGATCAACATGGATGACCTTCATTTTGTATCAGGGAAGAGAAAGTCACAATTTAAGATCAAATCTAAAATTGGCTCATTTATCTGCAACACCATATCAGTTGGTATTGAGGTAGATACACTCTTAAAGAACATGAATTTTTAGACTGGCTTCACCTAGTCTTATGACCCTTTTGGTATCATTTCAAGTTTAAGGGTTGAATTAAAAACAACTCCTTACAATCACACTCCAAGGCCAGAAATAGAGAAATTTATGAATCAGGAGCAGTGGGTAGAAAATACACTTCAAGAAGTAGAAGAACAGATTTTTTCTGCCTCTACTGTTCAGACTCCAGTTGCTCAGAGTAAACAACGGAAAAGGGTAAGAGAAGAAACTTCATCTACTATGGAGATGATTAAAGAATTCATAATTCAACAGAAGAAGCCAAAGACTAACTTGACAGTCTCTACAGAAGAAAATCAAAAGAAGCCATAAATTATTGATCTTGGATATGCAGAGGTGTCCACATTAGCATGAACAAGTGTTCCTAATACTCCTCCCACATATTCACCTTCTCAAGAGCCTCTAGAGATCATTTATACTACTGGAACCAGCTCACCTGATGATCAGAATATCTTTTCAAAGTTCCTGGAGATAAAGAAGAAGAATGAGACATTGAAGTCAAATGTCTACAGTCAATTCTAGAAGTAGACCTCCACTTCTCAACACAGACTTCTCTCTGCTTTTGACAGTGAGAAATGCAGGATGCAAATGGCTTTCTTACAAGCTCAAGTTCCATTTCCAAAATCTCCATTAGACTAAAAGAAGACCATATTTTCATTTGATACTAATCAAATTCATCTAATACATCAAATGGACATGTACAGACAGTCTGGTGAGATGTTTTTTTCCACCATGAACATTACAGCCATGTCTATGTCTAAGCTTAGGATTTCTTTATCTAATGTACAATCTCAACTTAAGATTGAAAAATTGTCTTCTCTAGCAAAGGATAATAAACTAAAGTCTTTGGAAGTCCTTGAAGTTAAAATTGGATATGATCCAAAAGACTGTAAGGTTGTAGAAGATATACTTAAAAATAAAAATGCAGACATTGCAGCTTTGCGAAAACAGTTAAAGTTGCCTTATACAGAAGACCCACAGACCAAGGATATTGAAGAAAGTGAGCAGAATAGAGAAGAAATGCTCAAGTTAATTATTGGGAAAAGTATCCAAATTAAGAAAATGGAAGAGAAAATTGAAGGACTTATTAAGGAGAAAGAATCATCTCAGCTTTCCATGATTCTAGTCATAGCAGTCCCTATAGAAGTTGCACGTATAGAACCTAGTTCATCATCGACAACCATTGAGTCTACATCAACAACAGGTGATCCAGCAAGGATAGTACAGTAATTGGTCACACAAAAGCAGGAAAATGAGAATTTGCTAGAAAATTTTAAGAATTTAGAAACACAGAAGATTAAAAATGACACTTTGTATATGGAGGAAATACAAAAGTATCACAAATTGGGACTTAAGATTGTGAAGTTAGAAAGTGAGTTGTTAATGGCAGATAGCTTGGCCCAAGCCAAGAAAAGTATCTGGACAGATATCAACCAATCAATGACAGATGTATGGCCATCCATACAAATCATTTTTGAATAGCAAGAATTGACTACCATATGCAAAGCAGTCATAGAAAAGGAGAAAGCAGCACTTAAGACTAAACCAACAGAAGCCTCAGATATGATAAAGGTGCTCAATTCAAAGAGCAGAGAAAAATTAGAAAAAATAAATATTGATGATAGAACAACCAACATTTTGGAAATAAAAAGGCTCTACAGAAGAAGAATTTGCTTAATCAGCTGGAGACAAAACATCAGACCTTGGACATTTTTGTCCAGAGGTTTCAATCAAAGTTCATTGTGTTGAACCAAAAATGACTACCTGGATTGGTAGTTCCAAGTGATAAGCTCGTTAATCTATAGGAATATTGCAAAAAATTGTATACCATTGCAATAGAAAAGGCCAAGTTTGCAGGAATTAAAGGACATATAATGGGGAAGGCCTTTCTTCAAGCCTTGGAGTTTGATTTGATCATAAAACATGAAATCAAACATCTATTTATCAACAAGACAACTTTCGAAAGGTATACAGAGGTGGATGAAGTATTTAGAAAGGTGGTAAATCTGGAGATTCCAAGTGAAGAAATATGGGATAAACTATGTGAAACAATCGAGTAATTTCTGATCCCAACAGCATGACAGCACAGCAGCATTTTTGGAGCCAAATCATCAACTGTTTCCTTCAAAACAGTGACAGATCATTCAACAGTTTTTTTTTCGTATTATTTTAATCAGTTTTAGATATTTTCTTAGTCATAGAAACTAGTATAAACAACTCTCCATACGTGTTAGTAAGTGTTGCACCCTTGGCTTAGCATTTTGTAAGCAGAAGTGTACAAGATTTTATCATTGATGATAATAAAAGGATTCTAGATTTGTTTCATTCAGTTTTTTCTCTTGTAAGTTTTATAGTTTTCATTACATCTTGCTTTCTGCATATGTTTAATGTTTATGAAGATAAATAGGTAAGAAAAAGTTGTATTTCAGTCTATCTTAAATCCCCTGAGGTTATTATCTATATTAGAGAATGACTTATTGAACTGTTTGTTTATTTAATTCCCTCTACATCAAATTAATTATCAACATATTCATAATATTAAATATGATTTGTTAAGTTGTTAAACATTTTTTGACACTCTTTCACACTTATGATTATTAAAATATTCAGTTTGAATATTTAATTAATCATACCTTCTTACATTTTCTGCTTTAACACCTGCAATCTCAAACCACTGTTTGAAGTAAAGCAACAACCCTTTCCTTATTGATTAATATTATCTAAAGTTTAAGCACAGCTGATTGAATTTTTTTTTATACAATGGTCATCCAAAAAATCCAAACTTAAAACAAACAAAATATTATAGATGCTCCGGCATAATTAATTGACCCCAATTATCTCAAAGGACAACATCGGACTGGCACCGTTGCCGGGGACCGAAATTGATTTTTTTTTCCCTAGGAAAACGATAATCATATTCCTTTAAAGGTGATTAAAGATCTAATTAGGTCAAAATATTTCACCTGACGACTTCACTAAACCCAATTTGTCTCTGTCAAAGCATACCAGGTCTCATTCTTATTCTGAAATTGTTTTGCCTCTATCAGATCCAGAGAGACTTGTAAGGCAAGCCTCTTCCAGAAGAATACATCGAACTCCTTCTTCCATTCCTCAATAGAAGACCACTGCAGTTCCTGATCCTTTTAGATCTGGACCTATTCCCTTTATTTGAGAAGATCTACCTCCAAGAGTGCAAGAATTAGTATCCAAATGGGTTGATTTCCAATCTGCTTTGTTAGTTCATTCTTTAGAGTCTTATAAACTACCTCAGGTACCTTATGAATCCCCTACATCATAATAGGAATTAGATTTACATCTACCTGAATTCAAACCTACTGATTTCGTATCCCCTACCTCATATTCTTTTCCATCCACTTCTGCATAACCAGAAGATATATTTTCCCTCTATTCAAACCCTTTATTTGAACACAAAGAAGGAGAAGAAGAGGTCCAAAAGTTGGTCATTCGAACACCCTTGAGATCTGTAAAAATATCTTCAACTCCATTCATCCTCAACCTTCTTTAACCCCTCCAACTTCACCTCCTTCCCCTACTTCATCTTCTACTTCTACAACCACCACCACTTAATATTCTTCATTTTCATCACTAGGTATGTCTGGTTTTAGGCCTATTGTTCAAGAAATATATGCTACCCTATTACCCCCAAACATGCTTAATGATTTTCCTGCTGGATATTTGAAACATCTTCCAAGATTCAATGGGGAAACTAGTCTGTCAGTTGAAGATCATCTAGCATCATTTCTAGATTTTGTTGATAACATGAACATAGAACATGAAAATGTATATATGAGATTGTTTGTGCAGTCTTTAGAAGGCAATGTTAGGATCTGGTTTAGGTAATTACCAGTAAATTCCATTGGATATTGGGAAGAATTAACAACTATTTTTATTTGTTGTGAAAAAGGATCTTGTTTATTTCTTGACAAAATTTGAAGAGCTTAAGAGAAATTATGGTGAACCAGAATCTGATTTCATCAAAATATTTAACAAAATTTATCATAAAATGCCTCATGACTGCAAACCTCCAGTAGCAGCAGCAAAGGTTAGATTTTCCAAAGTGTTTGAAGATGACTTTGCAGTCATGTTAAGGGAAAGAACAACTCATACCTTAGAAGACATGCAAACAAATGTTATTGAGGTTGAAGCAAATAGGTCTGCTTCAGCTAAGCTAAAGGCCAAAGCTGAAAAAGCCCAAGAAAATTAAAATCATATCAGGAAGCTTCTTCTTCTTCTTCTAGATCCAAAAATGAGGATAAAAAAATAGATGAAATCACATCATTACTTAGAAACCTTTCAAATAGGATTTCTAAAATTGAGACACAACCTAGGGCAGTTCAGAAAACTGTTGCTAGACCTCAAACACAAACCCAAGGTCAATTTAAGAAAGCTCCTCAGTTGCAAATTCTTCAAAGACCCAATAATGATCAGCAAATCCCTCCACTTATGTTGATTGATGATCAACAGCCTAATGATAATACTCTGTCAGTCACATAAGATATTAACAACCTAGATAATACATTTGTTCAGACTATTACTGTCCCTATCCCTCAAAATCAAATGTCCCAAGAGGATCTAGAAAAATCTCAAGTCTCTAAATATGAAGCTTTCTCTGAATTTTTAATTACTGAACTTAACATAAGGTATGATTTAAGACCAAGGGAAGGTCCTAGAAGGCCTCCTAAAGATCTTGTCATAATTGAACCTCAAGTGAAATATGTTGAAACTCAAACTACTACTATTAAATCTTTGAAGCAGCCAAATGATACTACTCAAATTGATATAATTGTTTTGACTACTTTTAATGTTGAAAGAGAGTTAGAAAGAGTTAAAATTCCTATTCCACTATCAGAACTCTCAAAGAATATTGAATATAAGAATCAAGTCACAAAATGGATCCAAAACTCAAGTGTAGATGTTAAAGGGGATTTTATCAGTCTTCAAGATGAAAAACCATCCGTAGTTTTTGGTCCAAGTTCTAATATAATAGATGAAACAGTGCCACCATTTAATGTAACTTTGAAAGCCCATGATTCATTGCTATATAATTGTATGTTATATTATGAAGCCTCACGTGACCTTATGCCTAAGGTTATTATGGATCAGTTAAATCTTGAAATCAGTCAATTGTATCATGACTTATACACCTTTGGTTCTAAAAGAGTGCCATGTTTAGGACTTATAAAGGACTTAGTGGTAAATCTAGCACAAATACCATTGAAAAGTGTAGTCCTAGATATTGTTGTCATTGATATTCCTCCCAAGTTTGGAATGATTCTTTCAAGATCTTGTTGTGTCAAACTAGGAGGGAGTCTTAAGATGGATATGTCTTTTGCTACAATTCTTGTGTATGGGGGAGAAAATCTTAGGTTGTATAGAGAGGTCAAATTTATACATACTGTTTGTAAAGAAGACCAGGCTAGAAATCATCCCATTTATGTAGTTGACCAAGATTTTGGTTGTTTTCAATTATCTTCAAATATTTCACAAAATTCCCAACTTAAAATTGAAGATGTGGTTGAAACTCCTAAATATGTTCAAACTGATAGTTGGAAACTTTACTTTGATGGATCTTGTACTAAAGATGGAGCTGGAGCTGGTGTTGTTTTAATTTCACCAAAGAAAGAGAACATAACCCAATCTTGCAAGCTGGATTTTGATGTCGCTAATAATGTTGTAGAGTATGAAGCTTTCCTTCTAGCTTTAGAACTAGCTAGAAGCCTAAAAGTGAAAAATTTAAGTGTTTTTAGTGATTCTGAACTCATAGTTAGGCAGGTTAGGAATCTTTGTCAAACAAAGCATCTTAGGCTTAGGTCTTACATAAATGAAGTTTGGGGTTCAGTTGAAAATGTCTTTCATGAATTCAATACCACTGCCATCCATACAAATGAAATTATTCATGCAGACTCCTTAGTTGTTTCTTCAAAATCTTTCAAAATACCAAACCAAATGTAGGTACAATACCAAATACAAGTCAAATATAGGCCATCCATTCCAAATAATTTAAAATACTGGAAAATATTTAAATATGATGAAGAGCTTAAATATTTTCTTCAATTCATTGATGAATTCTCTATTTTACAAATTGAAGAAGATCAATCAGATATGGATGAAGTTGCTAAAGAAACTGAAAAATATGCCTTAAATTCAAAAATGGTTGATCATAATATTATCCAATTGTCAATAAATTTCATTCTTAAAGGCCTTGTCCCTTTAGAAAATTTATTCGATCAAAATGATGTCCTTAGAAATCCACTGTCAATTTCACCACACGATGATATCGGAGAATCTAACATTGGAATAGATGAAGATAGTAAGAACTTTAAAATGTGTGCATCTCTACCTCCTAAAGTGATCGGAATCTGGATTGGGGGCAAAAATTTGCCAAAAATTCAAAGTGCTCAGAATTGCACCTAACCAGAATGACTGGATCCGGTCTGTCGCCAGGAATCCAATGCAATTTGTTTCACTCAAAACATAGTTCGTATGAGGAAGTTAGAGCCCATTGACCGTTGTTCAAAACAAGCAAATTTTCAAAAAAAAAATGGTCAAAGGAGTCAATAGAAGTCAACCATAGTCAAAGGCCCTTTGAGGAAATGACACTGTGACAGGTGTCACTGCAGTATTCATTGGTCAAGGTTTGAAGGTGAAATTTTTTTTAAGTTTTGGATCCTAAGGGTGAATTCAAACATTTTTTATGTGGATGGATAGCCCAACCAGAGGCTGACACTAGGTGCAGCCAGGGTCCGCCACGTGCCCCCTCTGGCGGACCCTCTCCACTAATCGATTTTCATATTAACCAATGTCAAAGTTTAATTGATATGATGGCATGAAATTTTATCCAAAGTCCAAACTCCGAATCCAAAATTTAATTAAGCCAAATATTTTGATATAATACATTCAGGCACATTATATATTGCAAGGTTGGCATTACGTTATTAACCAAAGTCCAAGACTATGGTATATATATTTGGTATAGCGTGCATTTTATTTAAAAAAATCCAAAGGTTTCAAAACTTAGGGATTGGATGAATCAATGTATTTTGTATATGGCGCATAATATATCTGTTATCAAAATTA
Organism: Pinus albicaulis; assembly: GCA_034641835.2. Lineage (NCBI taxonomy): Eukaryota > Viridiplantae > Streptophyta > Pinopsida > Pinales > Pinaceae > Pinus > Pinus albicaulis. The sequence continues at coordinate 303,008,222 of CM076569.1, forward strand.
TGTATGGAGGGGAAAAGGTCTGAGTTCGACCCCATGACCTCCCCCTAACAACTGCACCATTTTACCAACCAGCCACTACGATGGGTCTTAATAGACCAAGGCTTCGATCGCTATTTGAAGTTAAAAGAATCTTCATCGGGGGTTTGGAGTGGGCCAACCCCCTACCCATACATCCATGCTACAAGGACCAAGGGCAGAGCAGAATGTTAAATGCGGAGGTTAGTGCTAATTGTGGGATTATCACACTAATCTGGTGTTTAAGTTAATTAAACTATGTCATCTGAAAAGCGCTTATGCGCAGTTAAGATAGACTTATCCACTAGCTAAGCACAGTTAACAACTAATTAAACCTGGATTTAAATGGCGGGATTTTCAGCAGACCCGCTAAATCAGGAGCTGCCTCCAAATTTGGTGCTCTAACTGGAGTCCTCTCCAGTTTTAGAGGCAAATTTCCTAAGAAAATTAAATGAGCCATATCTAGACCAATTTTGGCTCAAGAAGGGTCATTCCTAGCATATTGGCATGCTCTGAATCCAATGGTACATTTTGCAAAGGTAGAGGAGCAATTCTAAAAGTATTTTTGTCACTTTGAAGAAAAGAGAAGCCTAGGGCCACCAGGAGGGAAGGCCATGCCTAAATCAGTTGAAGACCAAATTGGGCTCAAGAAGAGTCATTCTTAGATTATTTTGACGTTCTGAACACAATGGAATAGGTTTCAGAGGTGTTGGAGCACTTTTGAAAGTGTTTTTTCCACTTTTAAGATAAAATAAGCCCAGGGCCACTAGGATGGGAGGTCAAGCCTAGATTAACTAGAAACCATTTTTAGAGATTGAATAGTCATTTTTGGGGTTTTTGGGTCTTCTGAAGCCAATGGATCAAGTTGAAAAGCCATTGGAGCACTGCAGGTGCATGTAATTAGACATTTGACTCTTAATCCCAAGAGGGCCTAGCCAGTTGAAGTAGGTCCATGGAGATGTATCCCATGAGGGGTGAACTCTATTATCAGCCATTGTGTAATGTGATTGTCATGTATTATTTATCTACATTTTATTTGTTGTACATGAGTTTTAACAACTAATTAACTCATAATTTTATCATCAAAGACACATTAAACTTGACACATAAGCCCCTTCACAACTAGTTAACTTGAGACGATCCTAAACACATTTTTATTTAACTGATGAGGGAGCTAGCACAAGAAAACTATTTTTCCTGTATTCATATCAAGTTGGTATCAGAGCACATTTTTGCTCATTTTAGCCAAGGTTAGCCTGTATAATTGGCTATTGGTTTCAAATTTGTGCAAGGATAATTTTACTGTGTGCAAGTTTATGTGTGAAGGAGAAGGTCAATATTGAGAGATCAGTTCTCAAATCACAACAAAGAAGCTTTGTATGCATTGTGGGTGTGATGGCAGCTTCATTAAGTGATGTTTCAAGTCAATATTCCTTAGCAAAACTCTTTGATAAAGAAATGTTGCAAAAGCTCTACATCATGAATGCTATGGTGCAAGAGATGTATGAATATAAGAGGGAGAGAATTATACTTCAAGAGGAGTTTGTTGCCATGAAGGAGGAGAAGCAAGAGCTTCTTGAAAAGATGCATGAGATGGAGACTCAGCTCCAAATTGTGAATGAGAACCTAGTAAGGATGCATGAGATGGAGACTCAACTCCATGATGCCAAGGAAACCTTAGCCAAGCATGTGCTTGAAAAATAGGTATGCAATTCAAGTTTATCTTCTAATTCTTCTCTAGATAAATGTGTAGGTTCTTTTGAAAGACACACTAGAGGAATAGGATCCAAATTATTGATTAAAATGGGTTATGAAGGTAAAGGATTGGGAAAACATGCACAAGGCATAGTTGAGACAATTGTTGTTGAGGAAAGGCCTAGATATTTGGGTCTTGGTTATGGACAGCATGATGGAGAATGCTCCAAAGCCGTGAAGGCACATGAAGGTGTTCCAAGAAGGACTTTCATTTCATGTTCATTACCTCAAGCTTATGAAGATTGTGTTCATGATGAATGCAAAAGTTTTACACCCACTTTTCAAGAAGATGCTCATAAGCATGCAGCTAATGAGAATGGTGAACAAGAGGATGTTGAAATCTTTAAATTCATTGAATGCATTCTTTGTATTACGAAGAGAGCCATTAACTCATCAAATTCACCTCCTCATAAAGGCAACAAAGGTGAATGTTCAAGGTAGAAATCTGCCTTTAATCAAGTTGCTTTTGATTATGATAAACATGGCAAATTCTCACATAAGATTTGGAGAAAATTTGCATGTCCCTTTTGTGGTTTGAATAACCATAATGTTTCAAGATGTTGGAAGAAGATAGCCATGCACAGTAAACTTTCTAAACAAAGGAGGCAGAAATCCAAAGGTCCATTGGATAATGCAAGCCATGTTGAAAAGAAGATGCAATTGTTTTGCACTCATTGCCATAATCAAGGTCATCTTGTAGAAAAGTGTTGGACTTTGTGTCTAGCAAGTCATCCATGACATTTGAAGAAGGTGGAGAGAGATCTTGACAAGAATGGAAAAGAGGATTCCATAATTGATGTGGATCAGGATGATTCACATGATGATGTGCAGTTGAAAGAAGCGTCATTGAAATGGTTTGGTAAGAGATGGTTAGATTTCTTATCCAATTGAGGCCTTGCATGTCTTTTGATGTTTGATACATTTATTTACCAATTGAATGCATGTTGCATGTTTACACCAGGAAGGTGTTTGAAATTGGAGTTTGTTAACTCACTTTGTTTTTTCAACTTAAGGATGTTGATTATTTTCACATGCATGAGTGTCGACTTGTTTGGTCGATGAGTTTTGACACCAATATGTAAGAGTACATGGTGATGTTCACATGATGTGAGATTTTTTGCTTTGAAGGATCAAATATTTCGTCCATTTATCTTTCTTGCATGATGTTTTTTTCAGATTGATGGTTGTGTTTGTGACAAGATGTCGTAGGATTTTGGGAAGGTCCACTCTTGAGAAGAGGCTCATGTTTAGCCTTCATTCTCAAATCCATGGCATGAGTAGCATGTCAAACTGGAGGATGATGGAAAGAGGGACAAGATGTTAAAAATATTATAGCCAAAAAATTTGCAGCCATTGTAGACCATTTTATGTGTTGACGCCAAGAAGAAAAGGAGATGGCGCATGCATTCTTCCAGATGTGGAATTTGGAACCGTGGAGGTAAAATAATGGTCATTTCTTTTCTTGTTATTACTAATGTTGGAACTCTTTGTTTTAGTTCACTTAGATGGCCTTAACTTGGAAAAGTGGTTTCCAAGGAGAAGCTTGCATCGAATGCATGTTTGTGCAACAGAGGAACATGATTCTTAGTGGGAAGGCCATCAGTTAGTTTTCCAAGCACCGAAGGATCGATTTGGTACAGAAAAGTGTTATATCAGTCAGCAAACAGCCAGCAAGTGTTGGACTGGGTCAGCAGAAAAAGGAGGACATTGGTTGAAGTGCCAAACCATTTGCAAGGCAAGGCATGTCAATGAACCCAAGTGGTTTTCATGGCAATTTTTCCAAGTAGAATCAATATGATAAAACTTGGGAAATAGAATAGTATTTAGATCTTATGAGATAACCAGCTTTTATGGGTCCAAAATCATTTCAGTGGGAAGGAGTGATTAGAATCTAGATTGGGGGCAAAAATTTGCCAAAAATTAAAAGTGCTCGTAATTGCAACAAACTAGAACAACCGGATCTGACCCGTCACCAGGAATCTGGTGCAATTTGTTCCACTCAAAACGAAGTCTGTATGAGGAAGTTAGAGCCCACTGACCACCATTCAGAACAGGCAAATTTTCAACAAAAAAAAGGTTCAAAGGAGTCAACAGAAGTCAACCATGGTCAAAGGCCCTTCGAGCCAATGACACTGTGATAAGTGTCACTGCCTATTTGTCGGTCAAGGCTTGAAGGTGAAATTTTTTAAGTTTTGGCTCCTAAGGGTGAATTCGATTTTTTTTATGTGGATGGACAACCCAACCAAAGGTTGACACATGATGCAACCAGGGGCCACCATGTGCCCCCTCTGGTGGATCCTCTCCAGTAATCGAATTTCATATTAACCAAGGTCCAAGCTTAATTTATATGGTGGCATGAAATTTTATCCAAAGTCCAAAATCTGAATCCAAACTTTAATTAAGCCAAAGGTTTTAATATAATACATTTGGGCGCATTATATATTGCAAGGTTGGCATTACGTTATTAACCAAAGTCCAAGACTATGGTATATATATTTGGTATGGCACGCATTTTATTTTAAAAAACCAAAGGTTTCAAACATTAAGGATTGGACGGATCAATGTATTATGTATATGGCGCATAATATATCTGTTGGAAAACCTATGTATGGAGGGGAAGAGGTTGGGGTTCGACCCTGTGACCTCCCCCCAAAAACTGTGCCATTTTACCAACCAGCCACCATGATGGGTCTTCATAGATCAAGGCTCTGACCGCTATTTGAAATTCAAAGAATCTCCAATGGGGGTTTGGAGGGGGCCAGCCCCCTCCCCATACAACCACGCTGCAAGGACCAAGGGGGGAGCGGAATGTTAAACGCGGAGGTTAGTGCTAATTGCGGGATTATCACACTAATCCGATGTTTAAGTTAATTAAACTATGTTATTTAAAATTCGCTTATGCGTAGTTAAGATAGACATATCCACCAAATAAGAAAAATTAAAATCTAATTAAACCTGGATTTAAATGGTGGGATTTTTGGTGGAACTGCTAAATCAATAGCTGCCTCCAAATTTGGCGCTCTTACTGGAGTCCTCTCTAGTTTTAGAGGCAGATTTCCTAGGAAAAATTAAATGAGCCATATTCAATTTTGGCTCAGGAAGAGTCATTCCTAGTAGATTGGCATGCTCTGATTCCATTGGTACAGGTTGTAGATATAGGGGAGAAATTCTAAAGGTGTTTTTTTCACTTTGAAGAAAAGAGAAGCCTAGTGCCACCATGAGGGAAGGCCATGCCTTGATTAGCTGAAGACCAAATTGGGCTCAAGAAGAGTCATTCTTAAATTATTTTGATGCTCTAAACACAATGGAATAGGTTGCAGAGGCATTGGAGCACTTATGAAAGTGTTTTTTCCACTTTGAAGATTAAAGAAGCTCGGAGCCACCAGGATGGGAGGTCAAGCCTAGATCAGCTGGAAACCATTTTCATAGATTGAATAGTCATTTTTGGGGTTTTTCGGTCTTCTCAAGCCAATGGAGCAGGTTGAAAATCCATTAGAGTACTTCATGCGTGTGTAATCATACATTTGACTCTTAATCCCAAGAGGGCCTAGCCATTTGAAGCAGGTCCATGGAGATGTAGCCCAGGAGGGGTGAACTCCATTATCAGCCAAACTGTAATGTGATTGTTGTGTTATTTATCTTCATTTTATTTGTTGTATATGATTTTTTAACAGCTAATTAACTCATAATTTGATCATCAAAGACACATAAAACCCTTCACAACTGGTTAACTTGAGACAATCCTAAACACATTTTTATTTAATTGATGAGGGAGCTAGCACAAAAAAACTAATTTTCCCATATTCAAATCATGGAGTTAAAACTAAATATCTGAAACTTCTGAAAATTATAAAGATGAATTAAAAACTTATGACACATCTCTCATAGAGCATAAAATTCCACTAAAACCTGAAGCAAAACCTTACAAACAAAAACTATGAAGAATTAATCCAGTTTTGATTCCTACCATAGAGAAGGAACTTAAGAAGTTGCTTGATGCCCAAATAATTGTTCCCTTAAGATACTCAGACTAGGTAGCCAATTTATTTATTATTAGGAAGAAGAATGGGGAAATCATACTTTATGTAGACTTCAAAACCTAAATAAATCATCTCTAAAAGACAACTATCCATTACCCAAGATGGACCAGTTTCTCCAAAAGGTTCCAGGTGCTAATAGACTTTCCATGCTTGATAGTTTTTCTAGTTATAACTAGATAATGGTGAATCCAGAAGACAGAGAGAATATTGTCTTTACCACTCCCTAGGGCACGTTCATGTATCCCAGAATGTCATTTGGGTTATCAAATGTAGGAGAAACATTTCAAAGACCTATGGACTTAGATTTTGTGGGAAAGACAAATAAGTTTATTGTTATATATCTTGATGATCTTACTTTTTTTCTAATTCGGATCAAAAACATCCAAAACACTTGATGAAATTTGTTGGCAGGTGTAGAAAATTCGAGATATCTCTCAACCTTGAGAAGTCTTTGTTTGTTATCAAAGAAGGAAATTTTCTTGGTCATATCATTTCAAAGGAAGGGGGGTGATTGATCCTAAAAGAGTATCATCAATTCGATCACTTTCATTGCCAAGGAATAAGAAAGAGATCCAAGCTTTTTTTGGAAAATTTAACTTCCTGAGAAGATTCATTCCTAACTATGTTGAAATAGTTAAAGACAAAACTGACATGCTTACAAATAATCATGAATTTAAGTGGACTATTCCTGATAGATATGATTTTGATCAGATTAAGAAGGCCATCTTTGAATCACCCACTTTATCTAGCCCCAATTATTCTGAACCATTTGGTATACTTTCCTTTTCCTATGAAACAACTCTAGCTAATGTTCTTTTGCAAAAAAATGAATATGGTGATGATCAACCCTTAGAATTTTTCAGTAAATTCATGCAAGATGCAGAACTATAGTATGACATTATTGAAAAGCAAGCCTGCTCTCTAGTTCAAGCCTTAAAATCATTCAGAATGTATGCCCTTCACTCAACCATTACTGCTTATGTTCCTAACAGTGTTGTAAAAATTGTTCTTACCCAACCAGACACTGATGGAAGAAGAGGAAGACCGATCACCCAAATCCTCGAGTTTGATCTCAGTATCAAAACCACTAAGCTATTAGAAGGTCAAGGTTTAGCCAAATTTTTAGTTGAATCTAATTGCAAGGTCCTAGGAATAAATTGTGTTTTTGAAATCTCAGAGAAGCACAAGAACCTCTTTCCAACTCTCATGGAGAGATTACACAAGAACCTTCCTTAAATGCAGAAGGGGAGAATCCACAAGAAGCTTCCCACGATTCTAAAGGGAAGAACACACAATAACCTTCACCTTCAAGTCAAACAATCCCTATTCATATTGATGAAAATTTTTTACTATCAGATTGGTATGCAAATATTGTACATTTTTTGATTAAATTTGAGTGTCCTAGTCAATTTTCAAGAAATCTGTGCAAGACACTTAAGTTGAAATTTGTGAAGTACTGTATCATAAATGCTAACTTGTACTGGAAGGATCCTCTCAACATTTTTTTACTTTGTTTAATAGAAACTGAAACTGAAGGAATCATTGAGCAATTTCATGCAGGAATATGTGGAGGACACTATGCCTAGAGAGCCACAGCATACAAAATACTAAGGGTGGGATTCTATTGGCCTAATTTTTTTTCACAAGTAGGAGAAAAGGTTAGAAGTTGCATTCCATGTCAGATGTTTGTTGGAAAGCAAAAACTTGCAGCCCTTCCACTAGTTCCAGTGATAGTTTCAGCGCCCTTTGTTACACCATTTTTTGGTCATCTAACCCATTATCGTTAGATGAACCCAAGTACATTATGTAAGACTAATTTTACCCCAAGTAAAATCGCTTTCACCACATTCGTTTACATTTCTTGGTCATATTTAACCCAAAACAAGGTAATCAATTAAATAAATCATTATTTATTTAATTATTTCCTAAGAATAAGTTATTTAAATCATTATTTAAATACTATTCCTAGTTAAATTTGACTAAATCATTTTTAAATAATTAAATAAACCATTATTTATTTAATTATATTCCCTCATTTCCCTTAAATAATAAATAAATCATTTATTTATTTATTATTTATAAATAAAGGAATTGACCCAAGTCAAAAACCCTTTTCCCTCCAACAAATATAATAAAATATTCCTAAAAGGTGATTCTAGAATGTGATTAATAATATTTTATTTATGCACCGAGTTCTAGAACACCCCAATGTTTTGTTATAAATAGAAGGGTTTTCCCCATTCATTAGTCACCTCCATTGCATTAGATCACACTAGATCTACTCTTGGTCACCATTTCCATTTGTTTGCATTTTGAACTCCCGTTGAGTTCCATGTTTGTTAGGGTTTTCCACATTAACCAAAGAGAGGAATTTTAGATCTGAAACACTGAGGACTTCCAAGAACCCATCCCACTGAGGAGAACTAGAAAACACCTTTCTTGTTTTCCTCTTGGGTGCCCCATTCTTTAATATAATATAATATTCTTTTTATACATTGTTCTTGTCTTGTTCATTGGATGCATGGAGCCATTTTATATCTTATCTGCTTAATATCTTTTATGCTTAGATCTAATTTTATGCAGCAAACTTGAAGATATTTTGCAGCCATACTTGATGTTAGGGCTACTTGATATGCATAGCTAAAGTGGTCTTTTACGACGAAAGAATCATACTAACACCCTTCTTACAATGGGGTCTAGATTTTGTAGGAGAGATTCACCCTGCCTCAAGTAATCAACATTTATGGATTTTAACTACCACAAAATACTTCACTAAATGGGTGGAGACCATTATAGTCAGAAATGCTACAGATATAGTAGTGATTAAATTCATTGAAGAAAACATTATGTCCAGATTTGGATGTCCTCAACAGATAGTAAATGATAATGCAACAACATTTAGTAGTGTGAAAATGATTGATTTCTATCATAAGTATCAATTTTTACTACATCATTCTACTCCTTACTATCCACAGGGAAATGGTCTTGTAGAGTCATCAAACAAGAGCCTGGTCAAGGTAATTAAAAAGACTCTAGAATACCATAAGAAGAATTAGGACAGTCACCTTATCTATGCAGTTTGGGATAACAGAATATCTCCCAAGAGGTCAATAGGTAAATCTCCATTCCAGGTGGTCTATGGTAAAGAGGCCATCTTTCCTACTAATTTAGCTTTCCCTATTCTTGAATTTTTACAAGAGGCTACTAAAGAACCTAATGATTTTTGTAGAAGGATAAATCAAATACAAGCTAATGAAATATCAGAATAAGATGAAAAGTATTTTTGATAGGAAGGAAAGGGAAAGATACTTTAGGGAAGGAGATCTAGTTTCGATATGGGATGCTAGGAGGGAGGACAGAGGTAAACATGGAAAATTTGATAACCTTTGGTTTGCACCTTCCAACATTGCTGAAGTAAAGGGTAACAATACCTTCATTCTACAGAATTTGGAAGGACGGTTTTCTTCATTGCCTGTTAATGGAAGATTTATGAAGCATTAAATCCAGTACTGAAGACTCTGAAGAAGATTCAAAATCATCATCGTACATTACTGGTTTGTTTACAAAAATTGCAGTTCTAATTTGTTTTCACAGCAAAGACTCCATTAGCCCGAGGAGAAGGCACTTGGATCTGCTTGTTATTTGCATCCTATAGGAGGAAGCAGTCCCTAGTTGGAGCCAATTTTGTAACATTATTTAGTTTTGATAAGTTAGAATATTAGACAAAATTAAAAATTAAAATGTTAAGTTAGGATATGAATGAAAAGAGAAAATCAACAAATGTTAGGACTATGGTTATTTCATTATTCATATCAATAAAATGTTAGAGGTAGATTACCCTAAAAAATGAAGGGATGAATAAAATGTTAGGAAAGAAAATTAAAAATGGATGCTTTAGCTTTAAAAGAATAAATTTTTCAAAGGTTGCTTATTTAAATGTACCATAAAAATGTTAATTTTTATTAATTTGTGGTTAATTTGATTAAATAAGCATTCATCCATGTTTTTTATAATTGGCATAAAAACATTATTGTAAATCTGGCACATATTTTTATTGTAAGGTCACTAAAAGAGAAAATGTCATTTGTCGTTTGTAATAAATATCGTACATCTTTCAACAACAGATCTCTCCCAGATCAATGGTGGGGAAGTTTTTTGCACCCCCTTGTCCATTTCCCATTAACGCGGGGGGTGTGGTCCAAAAAGAGATATTAATGGCGAGCAGGCCCTCCCTAAGTGTCTCCATCACATCACTTCACACCCCCCCACCCCCCCGCTCGAAACCAAAACCGCTCACTATCCCCCTCCTTAAATCCACCTATCCCTCGCTCATGGTTTTGCTTCTACCAACAGCTAATTGACCCTAGCGCTTCGACCATTACCCAACGTCCAACCATATGCTGCCACCTCATCTGCCCGTTGCCACTTTGTCCCTATCGTTTTCCCTATTGGTCTGTTGTGATCCCGCTCCCAAACCGTTGATTGGTTGTTTCATGATGTCGCTCCCATACCGTTAACTACTACGGTCACTAATAAAATGGTTATCATAACCTTATCAGCTATAAATAAATCCAAGTTCGCATGTTTATCACTCTTTCTTAATTGATTCACTGTTTGTGCAGGCATACAGTTTCCATCGCGCACTATTTTCAAACAGTTGTTATTGCTCTCGCACCAGATCATATTTTCTTCCCTCTATCATCTAATTCCCCTTTATTTTCCCTTTTTTCTGTGAGCATGGCTCCCAAAGGAAAAACCAAGAAACCAGCTTCATAGGAGAACCCTTCCACTGCCACCCATGTCAACCTCGACCATATTCCTCTTGCAAACTCCTTCTACAAGATTGTTGACGCAGAGTGCGAGTTCGAGTTTCGTGAACTGCACCTGTTGTTGAAGAAAAATTACCTTGACAAGCAAGATCAGATCAGATTATGGGAATCCCTTCTACCCCTCTTTTGTTTTCCCAAAACCTATAATTTTCCAGACCTGGCTATCTGGTGCCAAACGAGATATGATCATGCTAAAAGAGCAGTAGTGGATCAGAATGGAGACATTCTAATTTCCATTACTACTGAAACCATCAACAACATGTTGTTAATTCCCCGATCAAATTCCATGAGCCTATTTTCACAAGCATCCCTTATGAAATTGTACCATAAGTTGACCTTTTTCCAAAGAGCTCATAGTTTTGAGACATTCCTACTAGAAGATGTTGAATTTCCCAAGAGAAATCCACCCTATCCATCTTCAATTTTCCGGGAAGCCTCTAGACACATCATCTCCTTACTGTATTGTCTTTTAGGTTACCAAGATGATAAAACAGTTAATGAATCCATTCTTGTATTCTTTCTATATTTAATAAAATCGACAACCTACTTTCATGTATAATTATAGTCAATTTTCGGTTGATAATATACATGAGCATACTATGAATTTAACTTCACAAGGGATGTTCAAGTACACTTCTGTACTTGTTCACATGTTTCTATTTCAGCAGGGAGATTCACTGCCAATCACACTCAGCAAACAAGATGAATAGGGAATCAATCAATCAGTCATCCATTGGACTGAGATGGTCAGAGTTGTTTCAACTAAATTTACCTTCTGAGACTTCCTTGACACATCCATACATCCAGTGGCACAGATTCTCAGTAGCCAGACAGAGCCTATAATTGGTGAAGAAATAAAAAGGATTCTACATTTAAGTGATCAAGTTAAGACTAGTGACTAGTATTTATATTGGAATTACATAGAAATAAGGATATATGGTTGTGAACTTGCACCATATAAGCTGCCAAAGTACGTTCCAATGATAATTTTATCTTTGGAATATATTAGGAAGACGATCAACATGGATGACCTTCATTTTGTATCAGGGAAGAGAAAGTCACAATTTAAGATAAAATCTAAAATTGGCTCATTTATCTGCAACACTAGATCAAGTTTAAGGGTTGAATTAAAAGAAACTCCTTACAATCACACTCCAAGGCCAGAAATCGATAAATTTATGAATCAGGAGCAGTGGGTAGAAAATACACTTCAAGAAGCAAAAGAATAGATTTTGTCTACCTCTATTGTTCAGACTCGAGTTGCTCAGAGTAAACAACAGAAAAGGGTAAGATAAGAAACTTCATCTACTATGGAGTTGATTAAAGAATTCATAATTCAATAGAAGAAGCCAATTACTAACTTGACAATCTCTACAGAAGAAAATCATAAGCAGCCATAAATTATTGGTCTTGGAGATGCAGAAGTGTCCACATAAGTAGGAACAAGTGTTCCTAATACTCCTACCATGTCTTCACCTTCTCAAGAGCCTCTAGAGATCATTCAGACTACTAGAACCAGCTCACTTGATGATCAGAATATCTTTTCAAAGTTCAAGGAGATAAAGCAGAAGAATGAGACACTAAATTCAAATGTCTACAGCTAATTCTGGAAGCAGACCTCCACTTCTCAACACAAACTTCTCTCTACTTTTTAGAGTGAGAAAGGCAGGATGCAAATGGATTTCTTAAAATCCCAAGTTCCATTTCCAAAATCTCTATTAGACTACAAGAAGACCATATTTTAATTTGATACTAATCAAATTCATCCAATAGATCAAATGGATATGCACAGACAGTCTCGTGAGATGTTTTTTTCCACCATGACCACTACAACCATGTCTATGTCTAAGCTTAGGACTGCTTTATCAATTGTACAATCTCAGCTTAAGATTGAGAAATTGTCTTCTCTAGCTAAGGATAATAAACTAAAGTATTTGGAAGACCTTTTAGTTAAAATTGGATATGATCCAAAGGACCATAAGGTTGTAGAAGAAATACTTAAAAAGAAAAATGCAGACATTGCAGCTTTGCAAAAACAGTTAAAGATAAATTCTACATAAGACCCACAGACCAAGGAGATTGAAGAAAGTGAGAAAATTAGAGAATAAATTCTCAAGTTAATTATTAAGCAAAATATCCAAATTAAGAAAATGGAGGAGAAGATTTAAGGACTTCTTAAGGAGAAAGAATTAGCTCAGGTTTCCATGATTACAGTCACAACAGTCCCTATAGCAATTGCAGGTATAGAACCTAGTTCATCATCAACAACCATTGAGTCTACATCAACAAAAGGTGATCGAGCAAGGATAGCACAGGAATTGGTCACACAAAAGTAGGAAAATGAGAAGCTGCTATAAAATTTTAAGAATTTAGAAACACATAAGATTAAAAATGACACTTTGTATATGGAGGAAATGCAAAAGTTTCACAGATTGGGACTTAAGATTATGAAGTTAGAAAGTGGTTTGTTATTGGCAGACACCTTAGCCCAAGCCAAGGAAAGTATTTGGACAGAGATCAGTCAATCAATGACAGATGTATGGCCATCCATACATATCATTTTTTAACAGCAGGAATTGATTACCATATGCAAAGCAGTCATAGAAAAGGAGAAAGAAACACTTAAGACTAAACCAATAGAAGCCTCAGATATGATAAAGGTGCTCAATTCAAAGAGCAAAGCAGAATTAGAACAGATAAATATTGATGACAGAACAACCACCATTTTGGAAATAAAAAAGGTTCTACATAAGAATAATTTGCTTAATCAGTTGGAGACAAAATGTCAGACCTTGGACATTGTTGTCCAGAGGTTTCATTCAAATTTTAATGTGTTAAACCAGAAAGGACTACCTGGATTGGTAGCTCCAAGTGATAAGTTGGTTAATCTGGAGGAATATTGCAAAAATTTGTATACCATTGAAATAGACAAGGCTAAGTTTGCAAGAATTAAAGGACATATAACAGGGAAGGCCTTTATTGAAGTCTTGGAGTTTGATTTGATCACAAAACATGAAATCAAACATTTGTTTATCAACAAGCCAACTTTTGAAAGGTATATAGAGGTGGATAAAGTATTCAGAAAGGTGGTAAATCTGGAGATTCCAAGAGAAGAAAAATGGGATAAACTATGTGAAAAAATCGAGTAATTTCTGATCCCAACAACATGACAGTACAACAACATTTTTGGGGCCAAATCATCAATTGTTTCCTTCAAAATAGTGTCAGATCATTTAACAGTTTTTTTTCCTATCATTTGATACTATTATTGTAATCAGTTTTAGATATTTTCTTAGTCAGAGAAACTAGTATAAATAACTCTACATATGAGTTATTAAGGGTTTCACCCTTGGATGAGCATTTTGTAAGCAAAGGTGTACAAGCTTTGATCATTGATGATAATAAAATGATTCTAGATTTGTTTCATTCAGTTTGTTCTCTTGTAAGTTTTCCAGTTTTCATTACATCTTGTCTTCTGCATATGTTTAATGTTATGAATTTAACTAGGTAAGAAAAAGTTGTATTTCAAACTATATTAGATACCCTGAGGTTATTATCTATATTAGATAATGACTTATTGAACTATATGTTTATGTAAGTCCCTCTACATCAATTAATTATCAACATCTTCATAATATTAAATATGTTTTGTTAAGTTGTTAAACATTGTTTGACAATATTTCACACTTATGATTATTAAAATATTCAGTTTCAATATTTAATTAATCATACCTTCTTAAATTTTATGCTTTAAAAATTGCAATATCAAATCACTGTTTGAAGTAAAGCACATCCCTTTCCTTATTGATTAATATTATCTAAAGTTTAAGCACAGTTGTATGCAAATTTTTTTATACATTGGTCATCCAAAAACTCCAAACTTAAAAGAAACAAAATATTATAGATGCTCTAGCATAACTAATTGACCCTAATTATCTCAGAGGACAACACTACCAACTGTATCACTCTAGTCTGGGAAAAATCAGTCAATTGATTGTGCAATGGATCCTTCGCCTCCACATGACTCTATAACTGACCTGTACAATTTTCTAATTATACAACTGATAGCTATCATCCCTTTAACCTCAGTCTCAACTGGGCCTTCCTTATAACTGACATGAAACAACTATTTATAGTGAATTATCAGTTAACTGATTGATCACTACTTATGAATTAAATCAGATTTAATTCACTGGACCTCTCACTAGCTCATCACTTATTTAGGACTAGTTAAATTGATTTTAACTCAATTTCTTGAGTTAACTAATTACAACTCACAAATAACTATAACTGGACCCCCTTAAATCATGGGATAACTCTACATGCCTACTCTCTGACCCTCAACTCAAATTTACTAAGCTAACTCAGTCATTCTGACTTAGTTAATGAATACAAGCTATGATGAGGTGAAATTACAATTCCTCTTCCAATTTAATTAAGGGAAAATTAAATTAGAAGCCCCCTTGGGGTGCCATTTCAACATATACTTTAATATAATCTAGAATATTATATTACATTAATGAACAAAGAGTGAATATAAATATTATATTCATTAATATAGTCTAAAATATTATATTAAATTAATAACTAAAGCATTAATGTAGTGTAGTTAATATAAAAGAGGAAAGGAAAGGGGGTTAGTTAGAGACATACATTGATGTTAAGGTGGGAATCCAATTTTCACTAATCTTCCAACATTCATCTCTATTAAGGCTATTAGGGTGCATACTTATTTCAATGGCTTCCCTAAATTATTCATGGTGATAGTGATCAATTTTGGCAAGGATGCAAGCATTTTCAATGAAAATATGGTGTTAATTCTTATTATAATGTTTACCTAATGCATAAGATATAGAACATTTATGTTTGATGTTAGCATAGTGTTATTAAATCCTAGTTTTTATGGAGCGTCCAATTTCACCAACATACAGAACCCCGAATGAACAAGGGATTAAATAAACTCCTTTTTTACTCCCGCTTACTCTCATTGACTCCCTCAATCGTGTTGGCTATCATACTCTAAATCATATTGCTGGCAGAAACCGTACCACCATTTTTTCACAAGGCTGGTTAAATCATCTGGATTTACAACTTCAACAGCAATGGGTGGTGACTTAGACCTCTTATCTGGATGCTTTAAGAGATTCTCATGTCAAAATCATTGACCGGGATGATGAACTCATCTGGACTATTTCAAAACATGGAAAATACACTCCAAAAGAGGGGTATCTCCACATATACAGTCCACACAGGCCTGAACCTTTGCTCCCATGGTGGCGCACTCTCTGGAAATTAAAGGGACCTGCAAAAGTGAGACTCCTCATGTGGTGCATTCTCACTGATAAAATACCTACGGGGGCCAATCTCCAAAAACGATCTCAAATTGGACCCAATAAATGCCCACTATGTGTTGTGGCTGCTGAAGACACATTACACCTTTTCCTCAACTTCCCAACCATACAAGAATTCTGGCACCTTATCAACTCCTCCATCAACCACAGACTTCGCTGGGAGGGGCCGTCTGTATCCACTGCATGGGAGACTTGGTGGCTATTTGCCAATCCCCACAAGCTGCATAATATACCTATCTTAATTTTCCGAGGCATCTGGATGGCCCGCAATCAGGCCATCTTCCATAATACTCCACATAATCGGCCCTAATTTGTTGCTCACATTATTTCCATTTATCATATGACTCTGGATGATCCTCCACCTACCCCTCCCCGGAATATCACCCATGAACATATTGATATGTCCCTACCTTGGGCATACTTTGATGGCTATGCACAAGTACATGGATGTGGAGGTGTTTTTCTTCTACATCTCACACCTCTCCATTTCTACAAAGTCAGGATCGGTCTTGGGCTTGGCACCAACAATTTTGTTGAACTTTCCTGTCTTCTGTATCTTCTAAAATTTTCTATCACCAAAAATTGTCATAATCTACAAATATTTGGTGACTCCAAAATTATCATTGACTAGTTCAACCAATACTCAACCTGTCATGTGCACACACTATAGAACATTTTGGAAGAGTTCATTCAGTACAAAACACATTTTGATCACATCTCTTGTCAACATATTTACAGGGAGAGGAATGTGATTTCCGATCTCCTATCCAAGGAGGCAGTGCACTTACTAAATGCCCACATGGAGATACAAGAGAAGAATGATCACATATTCTACCAGTATTTTCATCATCCTTTTGTACCTGATCATAGGATGGGGTGAATCCCCATCAGGGGTTGTTCCAGTTTATTTTTGTTAATGTTACTTATAGCATTTTTGTATACAGATATTTGATGGTTGTTATACATCATGTATTTATGCAGACACTTATCAGATTTATTTATTTTTTGCTACATTACTGCTATCTATAGCCAGCTTTATTGTTGATCTCAATATGCACTCTGCATATACAACATGTAACTTTTATTTTATTAATAGAAGCTACGATTTTTCCTGTGGAAAAAAAAAATGGGATCTTTGACGGATTTAAGGAGGTTTCAAATTACGTTAATGGGTTTAAAGGTGGTCGTCATGTTTTTATTTCTTAGAATGTGGGAAATCTTGCCAGTAATTCCATGAATGTAGGGGAGGTGGACTTTGTGATAGCTAAAATGGTGTGCAGGGGCTAAGGAGAGTTGGTCTCTCGTTCTGTGTCTAAGCATTCAATAAGGGAGCCTTCATAATTTTCATAATTTCAATTAATTGATCTAACATCATAATGCAACCAAAGAATAGGACCTTTGGGTTTTCCCTTTTTAACCACGCGCCGAGACTATATCTCCCTTTTTAATTAAATTATCTGACTCTTTTAATCAACAACCAACCTCATCTTATAATGAAACCTTAATACAATGTACCCCTTCTACCAAACCTTTGGATTTGTATTATTAACCCCGATTACACTACCAACGTGACATTTTATAACACACTGCGCCACGGGCCCCACACATCAAACTTATTAAATAAAATTTAAATCAATACAAAACCGCTGGTCATACCATGGACTATCCAACGTGCAACTTGTCGCGCGATTACCGTTTGATCTAAAATCCTCCAGATCGGATGGTGCAAGTAGCTCTCGCGTTTTTTCAAGGGCTGAGCATTAACATTCCAGAAAAATGCAAAATGGGCGGTATTAACTTGGTGATGTGTCGGGTTCTGACAGGATCGCGTTTTTTGTGGTGGTTTCGCCCCGAACCAAAAGCGGTGTGAAATGGGTTGTTTTGTTTCACAAACCCACTCCCGGTATTTTAACAAAGTTTTAACTCGGGTTCTCAGTATATGGTAGTTCCTTTCCTCGACTTAACTTCTTCACGTTAACTCTGTGGTTAAGTCTCAACACTATCGCTCCACTAATAACAAAACAATGTTATTTACTCCAACGGACAGGGATTACTACTTTCGACAGAGTTTCACTATTCTTTGGGTAAAAAAAGTGTGACAATGGTTCCACTCCTCTAACAGAGTCCTATTCAACCTATCCCGGAATTCAATACAATCTCAACACATTCAATTCAGGCGCCGAGAGCATGAGCTCAAAACTAGACAGAGAGAAACAACGGAGATTTAACACAGCATTATGCATAGAGTTCTCAATTCGAAGGAATGATTTCTTCGGAGAAATTCTAATAACACACACAAACAGATCATGAGCCTAAATACTGTTCAAAAGAGAGCAATTATTTTGATTCATTATTTCACTGTCAAATCCCCCCCTTCAAATGTATTAGGGGTTACAATTTATAATTCATTACATGACTGTTCGGTTCCTCCTTGAGGACTGTTTTATTCTTAATCACAAAAAGACTAATTACATAATATTACTATCAACAGA
Organism: Pinus albicaulis; assembly: GCA_034641835.2. Lineage (NCBI taxonomy): Eukaryota > Viridiplantae > Streptophyta > Pinopsida > Pinales > Pinaceae > Pinus > Pinus albicaulis. The sequence continues at coordinate 303,026,704 of CM076569.1, forward strand.
AATCAAACAAACTGACACGAATGAACCTATTCAACTTCTACAGTTACTGAACTAACCCTAACTGCTCTAAATGCAACAGACAGCTAAGGGGTTGACACCTTGTTGGTACATCTCAGGAATTTTCGAACTCTCCTAGCCACAACATGTGGACAATCCTCCTACATTGCTGGCTAGTGTCCAATGCCCCTGCATCAGACTCCTGAGAGCAATTTTCTTCATGGACTCTTATCCATGAGCTCTTTCACATAACTGCCTAGCTTCTACAACATCACTTCAGTCATCCAAGTGGCATCTTCATTTGGTTGGTCCTTCCACTTGATCAAATACTGGAAATACTCTTGTCCTCTAGTCCTCTTGAACACTGTCTTGTCCAATATCTTCTCTGGCTGCAATGGTTGTGCTGGAGGTAACTGCTTTACCCATTCAATATGTTCCTTGTCTGCTGATCCTTCATTTGTGCCACCATCTTCATACTTATACAAGTCTGCAACATTAAATATGGGAGATATTCCAACATCAGGAGGCAATTCAATCTCATAAGCATTAGCAAAAAAATTTCTAAGTATCTTGCATGGCCCTATCTTCTTGAACTTCAACTTGTTATACTGCTTCTTTGGAAATCTTTCCTTCCTCAAGTGTGCCAAAACCAAATCTCCAACTTCAAAATTGACTTCTCTTCTGCTCAAATCTACTCTGCCCTTGTATTTGATGCTGCTGCCCTGTAGCTGTTGTTTTACCTGCTCATGTATTGCTTGGATCTCTGAAGCAAATTCTTCTCCATCAGCACTCCTCATTTCTGCTTTTCCCAAGTTTCTTAACTCAGATATTCCTCTAGGGTGCATTCCATAAACAATATGGAATGGACTCTGTTCTGTACTTCTGTTTTGTGAATCATTGTATGCATATTCTGCCTATGGAAAATATGGTCCCACTGCTTGGGATGCTCTCTCGCAAGACTTCTCAAAAGATTTCCCAGACTTCTATTTACTGCCTCAGTTTGTCCATCAGTCTGAGGATGATAAGTTGAGCTGAAACTCAGTTTAGTACCAAGTTTCTGCCACAGTGTCCTCAAAAAATGGCCAACAAACCTGGTATATCTATCAGAAACAATACTCTTGGGCAACCCATGCAATCTAACAACTTCTTTGAAAAATAAGTTAGCAACATGAGTAGCATCACTGGTTTTATTACATGGAATAAAATGTGCCATCTTGGAAAATTTGTCAACTACAACAAAGATTACATCATTCCCTCTCTGTGTCTTGGGCAATCCTAGAACAAAATCCATACTCACCATATCCCAAGGCCTGTCTGGAATAGGCAATGGAATGTACAATCCTGCATTCTGGCTTCTCCCTTTTGCATATTGACAAATTTTGAAATTCTTCACAAAATTTTCCACTTCTGTTCTCATCCTTGGCCAATAATAAAAGTGACTCAGCTGCTCATAAGTTTTATCAGTACCAAAGTGTCCAGCAAGTCCACCACTATGCTTCTCTTTGATTAAATTCGCCCTCATGGAACATTTTGGTACACACAATTGGTTTCTTTTGAACAATAAGTCCTCCTGCAAGAAGTAATCTAACCACTAGCTTCTATCTGTCAAAACAGGGTTATAGCATGCTTCAAATGCTTCTTTAAAATCTGAATTTGTCTTATAAATATCTTTAAGAAAATCAAATCCTACAACTTCAAACTGGTTTTCTTGAACAAGCATGTTTCTCCTACTCAAAGCATCAGCTAGTTTATTTGCTTGGCCACTTATATGCTTCAAAACAAAATTAAAACTCTGGAGATCTTCAACCCATTTGGCATGTTTATGCTTCAATTTAGGCTGCTGCATAATATATTGTAAAGCATGATTATCTTAGTATAACACAAATTCCTTATACATTAAATAATGCCTCCACTTCTTCAGTGCCTGCACAATTGCATAAAATTCTTTCTCATAAGAGGAATACTTTCTTCTTGTCTCATTCAACTTCTCACTGAAGTATGCTACAGGCCTGTCATCTTGGCTCAGCATAGCTCCAATGGCTTCTCCACTAGCATCACACTTCACTTGAAATGGTTTGTTAAAATCAGGCAAAACTAGAACAGGCTTTTCAGTTATCTTCTGTTTCAAAAGCTTAAAATTATTTTCTGCTTCAGCAATCCATTTGAATGGTTGTTTATCCTTCTTTATTGTTTCAATGATGGGTGCATTAATATTGCTAAAATTCCTTATGAATTTTCTATAAAAACTGGCAAGTCCATGGAAACTTCTTACCTCAAAAACATTTCTTGGTGAAGGCCACTCCACAATTGCCTTAACCTTTTCTGGGTCCATCTTCAATCCTTCAGTAGAAACAACAAAACCGAAATACACCAACTCTTCCTTCATGAATGAACACTTATTTAAATTTATCAACAGCTTCTCTTGATGTAACTTCTTCAAGACATAATTAAGATGCCTTAAATGTTCTTCCTTTGTTTTGATGAAAACTAATATGTCATCTAGATACACTATTACAAATTTACCAATAAATTCTCTTAACACTTCATTCATGAGCCTCATAAAAGTACTAGGTGCATTTGACAACCCAAAAGGCATTACCAACCACTCATACAGTCCTTCATTTGTTTTAAAAGTAGTTTTCCATTCATCACCTCCTTTATTCTAATATGATGATATCCACTTTTCAAATCTAATTTTGAAAAATACTTTGCTCCACTCAAACAGTCCATTAAATCTTCAACTCTAGGCAAAGGAAATCTATACCTGATGGTTATCTTGTTGATTTCTCTTGAATCAGTGCACATTCTCCAGCCTCCATCTTTCTTTGGACTCAGTACTGCAGGTACTTCACATGGACTCAAACTCTCCCTGATCAGACCTTTGTCAACCAATTCCTGCACTTGCTTCCTGATTTCTTCATTCTCTGTGGGAGTCATTCTGTAGGCTGCTTTGTTTGGCAGATTTGATCCTGGAATAAAATCTATCTAATGGCTGATCTTTCTCATAGGTGGAAATTCATCAAGCAAATCATCCACAACAATATCACAATAATTGTCCAGCATTTCTTGGATTTCAATTGGCAAATCAGAAATTTTTGTAGAAGTAAGCACTACGTTAGGTTTGCATACTAAAGAAAAATTTACATCTTCATCATCAATATGTTGTAAGTACTCCTTCCCACTCAGCAATAAGGTCTTTGGATCAGCCTTTCTGCTAGATGGTTCTCCTTCCTCCATAGGTATCAATGTGTGATGCACTCCATCCTTGAAGAACTTGTAAGTGTTATTCTTACCATCATGCACTGCTGCTCTGTCATACTGCTAAGGTCTGCCCAACAGCATGTGACACACATCCATAGGCATCACATCACACATAACTTTGTCTTTGTAGCTGCCCATCTGCAACTCTATCTCACATTGCTCCTTCACAATCAGCTGGTGTCCTTTATGAAGCTATGACACCTTGTAGGGAGTCGGATGTTCCCTTGTCTTCAGCTTTAATTTCTCTATCACCTTTGTAGAGACCAAATTGTTTGTGCTGCCACTATCAATGACCAACTGACAGCATTTCCCTTGGACTTTGCATACACTCTTGAACAAAGTATTCCTCTTAGATGGTTCAGCAACTTCTTTTGCTTTTTTCAATAGGACCTTATGGACCACCAAAGATTCTCCCTTCTCTGGCAGAATCGCCTCTTCAGTTTCAGGCAGCCTTGCTTCCTCTTCTCCAGCCTGAGCAACAATTGCATTTCTTTGGCCTGTGCCCACATTCTCTGGGCATTCATAGTGTTTATGTCCCACCACGTGAAATCTGTAACACCTCACTTCTCTTCCTCTGCCTCTGCCTCCTCTTCCTCTCTAGGAACCCCTTCTGCCCCTTGCATCACCCTCTATGGATGCATTCTGAGGTGAGCTGTTGCTAGCTCCATCTCTAGGTGTTGTACACCTTCCTCGACCACCCTGACTTCCCTTTCCTAAGAAAGTACCTCTTCCTTTGGCAGACTTCTTTCTCAGGAGTTTCTCTTCAGCTTTCAAGGCCATTTGATAAGCCTCTTCAACTGTCTTAGGAGAAAAAATACCTATCTCATCTTGGATCTCCAACTTGAGACCATTCACATACCTGGCAACCTTCTCTGCTGTGTCCTGGAATTGTCCAGCTCTTATGCTTACCCTATAAAACTCTTCTATGTACTCTTTCACTGTCAGCAATCTCTGTCTAAGATTCTGCATTTGTGTAAACAAAATAAGCTGATAATCACTAGGCAAAAACTTACCTCTCAGTTTTGCCACCATTCTGGTCCAACTCTTGATTGGTTTTTTACCAGCTCTCCTTCTCTTTGCTTGCCCTCCATCCCAACAAAGTGCTGCATGTCCCTTTAACTTTGTCACTGCAAACTTGACTTTTTTGTCTTCACTCATCTCTTCATAATCAAAACATTTTTTCTTCTCATTGATCCAGTCTATCAATTCCTTTGGATTCAATCCTTTTGCAAAACTTGACACTTCAAGTTTTGGCTTGAATGTAGATCCCAGAACAGACTTAAAGAATCTCAACTCAGGAGGAATCTCAACGTTCTCTCCTACTTCTTCTTCAAGTTTAGGTTCACTGACATCCTCAAGGTCTCTTGGGTGTCCCAATTCCATCGCATCTAATCTGGCTTGGACCCTCTGCAAGGTCTCCAATACTTCTGCATTGGCATCTGGCCTGCCTCTTCTTCTACCAGCACCTCTGGCAACTCGGATAGCCATGTTGGAATTCTTCTTCTTCTTTGGAAGTCAGTTCAGTCTCTGCAAAACTCTTGAAATCTGCTATGATACCACAAATGATAGCTAAAATGGTGTGCGTGGGCTAAGGAGAGTTGGTCTCTCGTTCTCTGTCTAAGCATTCAATAAGGGAGCCTTCATAATTTTCATAATTTCAATTAAATGATCTAATATCATAATGCAGCCAAAGAATAGGACCTTTGGGTTTTCCCTTTTTAACCACGCACCGAGACTATATCTCCCTTTTTAATTAAATTATCCGACTCTTTTAATCAACAACCAACCTTAGCTTATAATGAAACCTTAATACAATGTACCCCTTCTACCAAACCTTCGAACTTGTATTATTAACCCCGATTACACTACCAACGCGACATTTTATAACACATTGCGCCACAGGCCCCACACATCAAACTTATTAAATAAATGTTAAATCAATACAAAACCGTCAGTCATACCTTGGACTATCCAACGTGCAACTTGTCGCGCGATTACCGTTTGATCTACCATCCTCCAGATCAGACGGTGCAGGTAGCTCTCGCGTTTTTTCAAGGGTTGAGTGTTAACGCTCCAGAAAAATGCGAAATGGGCGGTATTAACTTGGTGACGTGTTGGGTTCTGACAGGATCGTGTTTTTTTGTGTTAGTTTCGCCTCGAACCAAAAGCGGTGCAAAATGGGTTGTTTTGTTTCAAAAAACCACTCCCGATATTTGAATAGTAATTAACTCGGGTTCTCACTGTATGGTATTTCCTTTCCTCGACTTAAATTCTTCATGTTAACTCTGTGGTTAAGTCTCAACACTATCGCTCCACTAATAGCAAAACAATGTTATTTACTCCAACAGACAGGGATTACTGCTTTCGACGGAGTTTCACTATTCTTTGGGTAAACAGAGTGTGAAAATGGTTCCTCTCCTCTAACAGAGTCCTATTCAACCTCTCCCGGAATTCAATACAATCTCAACACATTCAATTCAAGTGTCGAGAGCATGAGCTCAAAACTAGACAGAGAGAAACAACGAAGATTTAACACAGCGTTATGCACAAAGTTCTCAATTCGAAGGAATGATTTCTTCAGAGAAATTCTAATAACACACACAAACAGATCATGAGCCTAAAGACTGTTCAAAAGAGAGAAATTATTTTAATTCAATATTTCACTGTCAAATCCCCCCCTTCCAATGTATCAGGGGTTACAATTTATAATTCATTACATGACAGTTCGGTTCCTCCTTGAGGACCGTTTTATTCTTAATCACAAAAAGACTAATTACATAATATTACTATCAACAGAAATCAAACAGACTGACACGAATGAACCTATTCGACTTCTACAGTAACTGAACTAACCCTAACTGCTCTAAATGCAACAGACAGCTAAGGTGTTGACACCTTGCTGATACATCTCAAGAATTTTTGAACTCTCCTAGCCACAACATGTGGAAAATCCTCCTACATTGCTGGCTAGTGTCCAATGCCCTTGCATCACTTTGTCTACAACATTATTCATATGTTCTTTTTCTTTAGATCCTTTATTCGCATTTTGGAATGCCTTAATACCTCGATTTTTCTTATATCCATTTTTTTAAAAACCTCCATAAGATTGGTATATTTCATTTCAAAATGTGTATTATCATAAATTATCATGGAATTGGTTTCCAACATGTCAAGAACACCAATTTTTTGGTCAGGATGATGATGGGAGTTAGCATGGAGGTACTACCTAGTGTGAGTCTTTTTTTGATAGAATTGGTGAGACATGGAACTACCTTGATTTCTAGAAATGAGAATGTCAAGAAAGGAAGGCTACCATCGACCTTAACTTCCACTGTAAATTTGATAAACTCTTATTAGTTCTTGAAGTGTTGTTTGAAAAATTGTAATTTCTCTCTTCCATGTGGTCATATGATAAAGGTGTCGTCGAAAAACCTTTTCCAAAGTTTTGGTTTGAAGGGAGAAGATTCAAGGGTTTTGGTTTTAAAGTCTTCCATGAATATATTTGCAACAATGGGAGAGAGGGGGGAACCCATAGCCATACCACATGCATGTTCATAAATTTCACCCAAGAAACTAAAAAATTTGGATCTAAGACAAATTTCTAATGACAAAGTCATTGATACCATACAAATTGATGTTGTTCTAAATACATGGATGCCAGTTTCACCTTTTGTAGGGTTGCCACTTGGTGTAGATAAAATTATTGCTCCATCTAGAATGTTTATATTATATGATCATTACAATCAAACTTCCTCATATTTATCTTCAAAATTTTGTCATTCCTTCATGCTAACTTGAATCCCTTATGAGATGGATCTTCGATTAAAAAAATAATGATTATGGTTTCGTGATACAATATTTGTGTTCTAAAATTGTGATAAAATACTTGCCATATGTGGTTGAGTCTCAACACCATTCTTCTCCTTATTTTCATCATTTCCTTGGACACTTTGTAGTAGAATGTTTTTTATTTCTTCCTTCTTCTTTTTTAAAATTAATTTCTTCCTTATTTTCATTGATATCCTTTTCGATTTAATCTATCATCTTTGTTCCATATTTTTTACTGATCCTTTCACCTATGACAATTAAATCGTCATAGTACCACTTATTTTCTTAAATTAACTTTTCAAAGTCGATAATCAGTACTCGAAGCCTTTTGTTTCTTCATGAGTCACAAATGAGACTTCAAGAGGTTTAATTGGTGTAGTAGCTTTTAGATCTTTCTTTGGAACCATAATAGTACTCCTCTTTATCACAACTTTTAGTCACCCAGAAAAAATGGATCTCCTACTAAAAACTTGTCACTTGTCATTTGTGTACATTTAAAACTTTAATTTGGAGACTATCTCAATTATTGATATTTGTCTTGATATATCTTTCAGATTTGAACCATTCTAAATTTGAAATTTTGGCCTATAATACTTTGATATGTCTTCTCAGTAGTTCTACGAATTTGACCAAAATTTGATGTGTCAAGTGAAAGTTACGACAAATTTCCCAAAACTTGTTGATTTTTTTACTTCTTCCCGAATGTGAACTTGTAAGGTATGCCACATGTCCTATTTTTCAAATCTAGTTACTAAAGTTTTACCTAAGGTACCTTGCATGTCTCTTCAGATATCTGAAATTTTCATAATCTAAACTGACACAAAAAATTATAGCGAAAATTACAATATCACTTGTTTGAAATTGATTGTAGGATCACTAACGAACCCTAACTTCCATAGGGTATATCTATGAAATTATAGCAAACTAGAATCTAAAGCTTTTACAAACATACCTTTAAATGACTTCTTAATATCATCAAAATTTCATTGTCTAAATCCTCCCAGAGAAAAATTATACCAAAAATTTTAAATCACTTATTGGAAATTGATTTCAAGACCATTCACAAACCCTAACTTCCATAGAGTATATCTCTAAAATTATAGCAAGAAATAATCTAAGAATTTTACCAAACATACCTTGTGGTACCTTTTCGATCTACTCATAATTTCATAGTATGAAACATCCCCAAAAAAAATTATAGCAAAAATGCCATGATGACTCATTTGAAGCATCAAAACCCTAGGATTATAGCTTTGATACCAAATGTCGTGAACCATGCATCTTAAAAATGATAAGGAACCAATAATTAAAGTCCAATTCAATGTCCAATTCAAGGGGGAAACCTCCTTTTACAATGAACACAATGTATAATACAAGATTTGATGATCCTTAAACTAGGCCTCCTTGGTGTGTGTGTGTGTGTGTGTGTGTGTGTGTGTACATATACATATGCATATGCATATATATATATATATATATATATATTTGTGTGTGTGTGTGAGAGAACGAGAGAGAGACAAAGGGTACAATTATAATAAAATTGCACAATGAAAGGTTATAACTGACATAATAATATAACAATAGAAATGTAATAACTCAATATATAGGGCTTAATAAGTGGGTTTAGGGTTAACATGAGGTTTATATAGGGATTAACAGTAGCAACGGGATATTCCCAAGTAGAGAGAATTTAAATTTGGTGAAATTTATTCTTTTGTTGTTAAATTAACTTCTATTAGATTGCTTTCGTCGATTGTTGTTGTTTTTTATTATAAAATTCCCACTTGGGGACATTGAAGAAGAAAGCTACAAGAAACAACCAGAAGGTTTTGTAGTGACGGGAAAGAAAGAGTTGGTTTGCAAGCTACAAAAGTCCCTGTGTTGAATAAAAAAATCTCTAAGGATGTGCAATCTAAAGTTTGATACTTTATTGGGACTTGATTTCACAAGGAACTAATTTGATCATTGTATGTATTTCAAATTAGTTTTTGATTATTTTATTTATGTGGCCTTGTATGCAGATGATATGTTGTTGATTTAAAATAACAAGGAAATCATCAAGGATGTCGAAACTTAGTTGCCCTCTAAAATTGACATGAAAAATCTTGGTGTTGCAATTTTTATGGGGGTGTGGAAATTAAAATAGATTGGGAAAATAGGAAACTATGGTTGAATCATAGGAAACACGTTGAGAAAGTATTTCATAGGTTTAATATATGTGAATTTAAATCAGAAAAGGTCTTTATTCCTTTAGGTGTAAAGTTTTCCACAGATTAATGTCCCAAGAAAGAGGAAGAGGACATGTCCAGTGTTCCCTATACTAGTGTTGTTGGTAGTTTGATGTGTGCAATGGTTTGTACGAGACCAAATATTGCACATATAGTGTGATTTTTTAGCAGGTATATGTCAAAACCAAGGAAGGAGCATTAAACAAGTATAAAAGGGGTTTTCAAGCATTTGTGTTGCACTACAAACTATGGAGTTTGCTACCAAGGAAGACTTGTAGCAGATAAAGTGTTAGACATACATTAGTTTGTTGATGCAAATAGGTTGTAGATATAGATCATAGAAGACTAAAAGTGGTTATGTATTTAACCTATTTAGAGGTGTTACACAGTATTTTGTCACCGTCCCTACAATCCCTCATCCTGTACATTGGAGGACTATTCCCGTGACCTATGAACAGTAAAATGACCTGAAACCACCTTCATGGCATCCTCTAGCATAAGGAAAAACATTCTCCTGAAGAACATTTCCTCTAAAAACCCTAAAAACAGATGTTTTAGCCTTGGCGCGACTAGCCAGTTCATCCCTCGCGCCAATGGGGGAAATCCACACTAGAGGGCGCGCCAACTGGCGCTCTGTCCCTGTGTTTCACTCGCGCCAAGATTATTAAGGGATGTTTTTTAAAAATAAATGGCGGAAGTCTGATTCTAACAAACTCCTGAATGAATCATCAAAAGGAGTTGAGTGGTTTGGCTCCGGATCTCCATGTATAGGAAGTGTTTTTCCACCTATCATGGAACTTCCTAAGAGATAGGGCCTATCCCATGATTATAGGGATCCCAACTTCCTCTCCTCCATCTATAAAAGCTAGCTGAACTTGTAGGAAGTAAACTATAACTGGGCAACTATTGAGAGCTAAGCCGAAGAGAATCCCGTAAGAGAGAGAGCTTCGTCCAGATTCCCGACAGGCTTTGTTGAGACACGCTCCGCTGCAAGCCCCGCTGAAGGAAGATCATAGCATCAGAGCATTTGGTTGTAATCTCCCTTTTGTCATTTATAATATAAGTGACTCTGATTTTGGTTCCATTCATGTGTTCATTTCTTTATGTAATGTAATGAATTATATCCTCTCTGACTGATATATAGTTACATGCTTTAGATGTTACATTGTATGTCATCATTTCCCTGCATGTGTACAAGTGTTCGGACATGTCGAACGGAAGGATTGTGATCTGTCAAGTGAGGGACAGGAAACATCATCTTTTCTCCAACGACAACTGCGTGGGATTTGAGGTAGGCTACTCATCGCAATCTTTGTCTTTTTGTAACTAGGAACCAACGTCATTGCGTGACTTGATTGTTGCTAGACCCGATCTGGGCTAGTGGGATCGCCTCTGTCTGTAGAGGGGATTTACCTCCTCAACAATTTGGCGACTACACTGGGGATTAGTGGGAGTTAGTCCTTCTTCCTCTGGGTTGTTTCTTGGCGTTTGATTGCTTTATTTGCTTTTCTAGTTCACCTTCCTTGGTCTTAGACTCCTGTTCAGCGCCAGAGGATCATATCTGACCTTTGCTTTTCCAAAATTTTCATCTTTTCATGGTTGGCTTGATTGGCGCGGTTTCCACCCTGACAGTCTCGTCCATTGGTGCAAGTTGCCAGTTCATCACCCGCGCCATCCCCTGTCTAGCGCGGATTATAGCCAGACAGTCGCACCATTTCCTGTAGGTGCTAGGGTTTTCCCTTGTTCAGGAGTTTCTTTGGTCAGTACTTTTGCTTCTGGGTTATTTTTAGATTTTTCTTGAAGTGGTAAGTCTGGTCTTGGTTGGGAGAAATTCTTTGTTTTTTCATTTTCAGGCATTTACGCTTGTTGTCAGTTAGCAACCCGCGCTAATTAGCTAGTTGTCAGTGAGCAAGTCGTGCCAGTTGGTGCTAGTTTCACCCACAAAAGTCGTACCAATTTCAGGGTGTGTGAAAATTGAGATTTTTTCCCTAAATACTTCACCAGTGTGTCTTTCCCTTCCAGTCTTTTCTCTGTATGAGCATAGATTACATTGCTCATTTTCAGCTGGAATGTCTTCTTTCCATGATTGCTGGATGTAAAAGGGAATGAATGCCTTGTTTTGATCTCATGCTTTGGAAGTCCTCATTGTGTTGACCTCATATGTCTTGTAGCCTTTTGAGGAATTTTGTTACAAAGTGTTTAAAACAACGATTGCATTCTTAGTGTTTGTTTGCATCCCTTTTGCATTCATCCTTTCATTAAGGAAATTTGCGTTCATTTAGTTTTCGTCTCATAGTTTGCTTTTCGTTAAAATGCATTAGTTCACATTGCATTGAAAAGTATTTTTTGAGTTCCATCATTGAACTTAGATTACATCGTTTAATGATTGAAAGCTAAAAATCGCATTGAGTGCATTCTCTTTCATTAAAAGCATGCATTAAGTAGATTCTCATTTCATCGAAAAATGCATTGAGTGCATTCTTATCATTTCAAAAGAAAAAGGAAATTGTGCATGGATTACAATTGCATAGTTTTCAAAAAAGAGAATTTTGCATAGATTACATTGCATAATTCGCATCGTTGAATGTTTTAGATTACTTTTGGATAGTGAAAGTCATCTAGTTTAGCGGAATTTTGTTTGCAATGTTGTTGTTTGTTGCATCATTGTTTGAAGCTCTTCCCTTAACTAGATAGCATTCATCGAATTGAAAGATTGCTTTTCTCATATAGCTGCATATAGGAGATTTTCATATGACATGTGGTAGGGCCTTGAAATAGAAACGTAAATTGAAGATCAACTTTAAAATTTACTGAATTAACCTACGGCAACATTGAAACATTAACGGAACATCTAGTAGTCTAAGGTAGAGACGTGTTCCGGCGTCTTTAAACCTAGCAGCTGTCACTCGCCATCTGGCTACAGACAGCACTAGTATGGACTTGTGCTCCCCGTACCATCAAGTATATAAAGGGAGACCCCATTAGGTTGCAATCATTTATCTGTAGGAAGCCGAGTCTGCCGCCTTTTACCCGTGATACACCGGACACAGCATTTGGGCAGATTACTTGCACGTACGTCAAGTCCTTGGTTGATTTATCTTTCATTTTTACCAAGGTGTATATGGCAGTTCACGGATATATGGTACACCCATTTACCTAGATTACCAGAGCAGTCACTCTGATCTTTACTGACTCTTTTAACTGAAAATATCATTGAGCTCTTGTCCTTTCAAGCTCGTGTCCAACCTTAAAGTGATAGAGTCACCTTTTGCTTGTTTCTCGACTCTTAAAATATGAAACAGTAGAGTCTAGTTTCAGTGACTTAAAAATTAACTACCCACGAAATATTCCTGGTTAAAGTTAGTTTCCTTAGGGTGTTGTTTTGAGTTGTTTATGATAGCAACTTTTTCGGAGTTTTCCAATCAAGGAGTCCCCTTTGAAGGGACTCCTAGTCCTTTTCCTGCTATAGGAAATATTGGTGCTCCTTATATGGCCATGTTATCCCTCCCTGGGTTAACTGTTGGGTTGCCTGTTTGGTTGTTTTCAACCTCTGTAGTCTCAACTGTTCCACCTACCGTACCATCCATTCCTCCGCCTGAGCAATGCCATGTTGATTCGAAGGTGGACCTCTCCCCTTCTTTGTCTGTTTTTTCGTCCTCATATTCTACTTCGCCTGGTGAAAGTTTGGATTCTAGTACCCAGGTGGCTAAGAAGAAGAAGAAGAAGACTAAGAAGAAGAAGTCAGATAAGCGAGAGGCTAATTTTGCAGTTATTGCTTCTAAAACACCTGCTCTCGATGAACCTTCCAACCCTCCACGGAAATTTAAGTTCCCTTGCATGTTGTTCCAGGGAAACCATCTTCTTTGAGATTGCCCTGGCATTCCCAAGGTGCTCAAAGTATGGTCCAACGATTGTTCACCATTGCCTCTGGCTTCCGGGAGTCAGGTTGGGGGCATATCTTCAGCTAGTGCTGGTAAAGCTCCTAAGAAGCAGGGTAAGCTCACCAATCCCTGTAAGTTGTGTGAAGGGCATCATGCCATTCACCTTTGTCCGTATATGGATGAAGCCAAGATATTTTTGGACAACTCGACTGTTTCTGCACTGTGCCTTCCAGCTGGTTACAAACAGCTTTCTTTGATTCCTTCACCAGTTGATTCAACGATTGGTCAAGAGTTATCCTTGGTCAATCCCACTCCCCCGGAAATTCCAAATCATGAATCCATCCCTGACCAACCATTGGTTGTGGTATTGGTTGAGCTGGCCCCGTCTGCGGTGCACTAGGGCTTTTCCTTTGAGAGTGGATCTCACATCCCTCAGGTTCTTCTTGTTTCTTCAGATTCCTCGGACTTGGGGAAAGATTCTCTTGTCCCTATATCTCAGGAAGCTACTCCTCCGCCTCCCATGATGGAGGTCCCGGAGGATACTCCTTCTGCCTCCATGATGGAGGTGGTAGAGGATGCTCCTTCTTCTCCCGTAACACCAAGGGAAGACCATCTTGGTTTGATGGTAGCCCCTCCAAGTAGTTTGGTCGCTTCCTTCGATTGGAGTCGATTTTCAGGTTATCGCCTTCCTTCTTATGTGCCCTTTGAGATCACGGTACAGGCCTCCCATCTGGTCGTACCCATCACCATTATAGATGAAGGCGCATCTGTTAGTATTTTATCCTCAACTACTTGGCAAGCTTTCGGTTCACCGCTGCTTGTGCCTGTTATGCAGAATCTGTTGGCATTTAACAGAAGAACTAGTCAATCGTTAGGGATCCTTCCGAAGTTGCCTATTACTTTGGGACGGAAAATTTTCCATATGGACGTGATGGTTGTTCCTGGCCCCTTGGACTTTAATTTACTCTTGGGCCGCGATTATACTTACGCCATGGGAGCACTTGTCTCTTCCCTCTTTCATGTGATGTGCTTTCCGCACCAAGGTCAGATCGTGACCATCGATCAGCTTGCGTTCTTTGGTCCTAATATGGTAGCTAGTCCACCATCATCCCTGCTAGATCTTTATCCGCTGGTTGTGTCATCCCCGCCGCATGTCAATTATGTGGCTACCTGTCTTGTGCCCGCATTCAGTGATAGTGCCCATCAGGTGCTGGGGGCATTGGGTCCTGATTTCCGAGATGTTGTTCTCCCATCCAGTGTGGAACTATTGGAAGACATGAATTCTTATTCATCATGATGAAATATCATCGAAGCACGGTTCATTTTCTTGTGTCAAGCTCCTTAAAAAATGAAACAAGCTGGTCGGAGCAGTGTTCTTTTTCTTGTGTCAAGCTCCTTAAAAAATTAAACAAGCTGGTCAAAGCAGAGTTCGTTTTCTTGTGACAAGCTCCTTAAAAAATGAGACAAGATCGTCGGAGCAGAGTTTGTTTTCTTGTGTCAAGCTCGTTAAAAAATGAAACAAGGTGTCCGGAGCATAGTTCATTTTCTTGTCTCAAGCTCGTTAAAAAATGAAATAAGGTGTTTCGAGGATAGTTTGTCTTCTGTATCAACCTCGTTAAAAAATGAAACAAGGTCATATGAGGATAGTTATTTTAATGTGTCAACCTCGTTAAAACAATGAAACACGTTCTTGTTCAATTCGAGTCTTTGATTAGGTCTCGTAAAATCCCAGTCGAGTCTTTCTATTGATATCGTAATTTGAACCTTCACTCCATCTGCCTTTCATCTGGATTGAAGCTTGGGGGGCATGTACCTCGAATTGAGTCACCATGCTGGGGGCATGCTTACTTTTTCAAGCATAGTTTGTTTCCATTTCAAGCTTGTGTAAAAATGAAACCGGTTTCAAGCATAGTTTATCTTTGTTTCAAGCTTGTGTAAAAGTGAAACCAATTCCAAGAAAAGTTTCCCATGTTTTCAAGCTTATGTAAAAATGAAACCATTCCCATTTTACCTCTTGTGATTGTCATTTTATCAGCCTGTTTTGCCAGATGAACCTTGGTTTTCTCACTCCATCATCACTATCTACTTGGCCGATCATATGCCTTCACTTGGTTGTTTTACCCGTTCCTGGGGAACCGCTGCGATGAGTGGTCTTGTGAGCCAGCCTCTTGACCTTTATTTGTTCTGAGCAGTTCCACCATCACCGGAACCAGTTGCTACCCTTTATACCACTCGTTCCTCCAGGAGGAGTCACCTTTCAGCTCTTTTTTTACTCTCTAAAACTGAAAAGATTGTTGAGACACTTGTCGTTTTGAACTCGTTAAATTGGATGCGAAACGATATCTACCCAGTATACGTTTACCCCTTTTTCGGGCTGGGATAGATTATTTACGAAAAAGGAATACCTTAGCTGATCGCGACTAAGAGGTTCTCTCAAACATAGATTTCTACCTTTTCGGATCTATGTGACTATTTACGAAAAGGGACTGCTGAAGTTTTCTTTTCCACTGTCTTTTAAAACTCTCTAAACATGAAAAGACGTCGAGTTATTCCTTTGTCAAACTCGTGAAAAACTGATGACATCGGACTTCGTCGTAATGACATTACTCGAGTCTCTCCTTCCTAGGGCTCGTTAAATGTACTAGGTTGGATTTTTCCGAAGGACAAACTTATATGACAAGCATATGCTATCCTCTTCAAGCTTGTGTAAAAATAAAGAGGTACTCGCCATAAATGGTGGGGGAAAATGGAACCAGTATTATAGTCGTGTCGGCAGTATGTCACTCTTGAACATGGCACTTTTCTGCATTCGTGTCGGGTTGGGGACATCTCATCTTGTTATTTGCTTGCCTCCGTGGGTTTGGGTAATCTCTTTTGACCGCTCATTTGCTCTTTACCACGTCATCATGACCTCAAATCCTTTGATGTCAAATACTGCCAAATCCAGTGTCGTGCCGCTGATATGTTCAAGAGAAGTTGGCCTCTACAGTTTTCAACCTCCCTCTGATTCTTTATTGATCTTGATTCGCAAACATCATGTTCCTCTGTCTCGCGTCGATGATGTGGGAAACACTATGGCCCACCTTCAATCAAGGTCACTTCCTGTTGACTTCAGCTCATTATCCAGGACGCTGATCTAGAGACTCCCTTCAGTTACCTTGGAGCCTGCACGCCTCAATGGTAAGTTCTTCGCATCCGATGCAAGGTTTTCATTATTGACCTTCGGTCAGATGATTCTGCGGGTGTTCGACGCCAGCTCACTGTTCACATTCCGTGGATTGTACCTATAGTACCTTGAGGGCCATCCTCATTATTGGTGGTTCCTCTCGCATCTATTAACGACTTTTATTATTGGCTGGTAATTAGATGATGTTATTGCATGTTCAACTTCAGCTCACTTATTCACATGCTCGGACTTGTACTCTGTTCGGGTCAAGATGGAGCGCAAGACCCTGGATTTTGTCTGATGAAATCTAGGCTGCAGATTCTTTGTGGGTTATCATGAATTGTTACATGACTCATTTGACTGGATGGCTGTGACCATACCTGAGTCTACTTGTTGATCCTTCTTTAATGGATGGCTGCGTCCATACCTTGGATCCTAGTTATTGTACACTCTGTTATGGATGGTTGCGCCCATACCACATATCATGTATCAGAGATATTAGTTGTACTTGTATGCAGGTCTTCCGACGGTAGTGTTTTCAGTTGGGCACGTTCTCATAAAGCATTTCAAGCCTCCCTCTCTCTCGGACCTCATGATTTAGGGGGCATCTGTTACACAGTATTTTGTCACTGTCCCTGCAAATCCCTCATCCTGTACATTGGAGGACTATTCCCGTGACCTGTGAACAGTAAAATGACCTGAAACCACCTTCATGGCATCCTCTGGCATAAGGAAAAACATTCTCCTGAAGAAAATTTCCTCTGAAAAACCCTAAAAACAGATGTTTTAGCCTTGGCGTGACTAGCCAGTTCATCCCTCGTGCCAATGGGGGAAATCCACACTAGAGGGTGTGCCAACTGGCGCTCTGTCCCTATGTTTCACTCACGCCAAGCTTATTAAGGGATGTTTTTTAAAAATAAATGGCAGAAGTTTGATTCTAACAAACTCTTGAATGAATCATCAAAAGGAGTTGAGTGGTTTGGCTCTGGATCTCCATGTATAGGAAGTGGTTTTCCACCTATCATGGAACCTTCCTCAGAGATAGGTCCTATCCCATGATTATAGGGATCCCAACTTCCTCTCCTCCATCTATAAAAGCTTGCCCTCTCCATTAGCAAGTTAGCTGAACTTGTAGGAAGGAAACTATAGTTGGGCAACTATTGAGAGCTAAGCCGAAGAGAATCCCGTAAGAGAGAGAGCTTTGTCCAAATTCTCGACAGGCTTTTTTGAGACACACTCTGCTGCAAGCCCCACCGAAGGAAGATCATAGCATCAGAGCATTTGGTTGTAATCTCCCTTTTGTCATTTGTAATATAAGCGACTCTGATTTTGGTTCCATTCATGTGTTCATTTCTTTATGTAATGCAATGAATTATATCCTCTCTGATTGATGTATAGTTACATGCTTTAGATGTTACGTTGTATGTCATCGTTTCCCTGCATGTGTACAGGTGTTCGGACATGTTGAATGGAAGGATTGTGATCTGTCAAGCGAGGGACGAGAAACATCATCTTTTCTCCAATGACAACTGCATGGGATTTGAGGTAGGCTACTCATCGCAATCTTTGTCTTTTTGTAACTAGGAACCAACGTCATTGCGTGACTTGATTGTTGCTAGACCTAATCTGGGCTAGTGGGATCGCCTCTGTCCGTAGAGGGGATTTACCTCATCAACAAGAGGAGAAATTAGTTGGATGAGAATGAGACAATGTGTAGATGTACTCTTAGCTACAAAAGCTAAATACATGGTAGACAATCATGCAAGTAAGGAATTTGTATGTTTATAAATATTATGTTAAAGTATTAGGTTCACACAACAAACTGTAAGGTTTGATTGTGACAGTTGGAGTGAATTTTTTCTAGCAAAGAACCCAACTTATCATTTTAAGTCAAAACATATTTATGTTTAATATCACTTTGTGAGAGACATGGTTAAATACAAGAAGGTGATATTGGTGAAGCTAGACATTTTGAATAATGTTGCAGATTCTTTTACAAATTTTGTTAGCATTGAAATGTTTTCTTGGTGTGGAGAAATAATGGGCATTTGTTAAATTTAGATAACCATGGTGTTCTATGCTTGATGCACTTTTACTTCCATATTTCTTAGGCCCGATACAAAATAGAAATCACATAAAAATGAAAGTAAAATGTTGATAGACCACAATAATAGATCAATATAAGACAAGTCAAATATAGATCAAATTTACAATTCCTTTTGTTCAACAAAGATATGAGATATCGTTGCGTTACGGTAGTCAGCAAGATGCTTCAACTAGCAAAGTCTTTCTCAGTTAGCCACTCCTTCATGTGTCACACCCACAGCCCTCAAAGACATCTCATCATAAGTCAACACTAGTCAACCCAAAGACAGCGCAAAAAAAGTCAACGCATGCAGCAGCAGAAAATTCAACGCAGAAATTAGGGCTTTGGTCAAACAGCCCGAAATTCCTCGATTTTAGTGCCCAGTTGTACGACCTCCTAAAATCATAATTTTGTCAGAAGATTGAGGTCAAACGACCAAGGGTTGACCACGGTCAATGCTGGTCAACGTTGTTGCAAAAGAGCCTTAAACAAATCCGCAAATTTCAAACTTCAGCTCCACACGTGTGAGGGGAAAAAGGCCTCCAAAGGTTATTGAACCAATCAGATCAAAATGAGATAATGTGTGATGAGTTGATGATAAAATTACCTCCAAGTCTCTCCAATTTATATCCATCAATGAGGGTGTGTGACACATCTATTAGGCATGTGAGCCTACATTACAAATCTGGCCGACCTTGCACATGTGGAAAATAAATTCAAAATAAATGTTATGCTCATCCGATCAAGATTAGATCAATATTGTACCTCTCCGAAAGAGGAATCCAACAAAAATAAGACCATTTTCACATGAGCAGTGCAACATGAAGTTTGGACCTAGTTGCCCAAAATTAACAGCATTGTTGCTTTGGATTCTTGATCATGTAATTCTCAAGGCCCACATATGCGAAGAAAACAATAAGCAAATCATTTTTGGGTATGTGTTGTATTCCTTGAATAATTAACCCCATGTGTTGTATTAGGTGTTGGGAACGGGTTGATAGGACCCTCTTGTTTGAGGGTTTGAGGTTGGAGCCATTCCATTTTATTTTTTGTTGTTTTCTAGTTAAGTTTTTGCAACTTTTGGCATAGTTTTTCAACACAATATTCGAATTCCAATTAAGGAATTAAGGTTGTAATGTAATATAGGTAAATGGATTAGGGTTTTTGATGTTGTGGAATATTATATATTGAATTGTAGATGATGAAATTAATATATGGATAATTAGAGTATGGCTCTAAACATTTGGTATTTTTTCTCAATTCAGGGTTCCTAGCATAAATATTTGAGTATTGTGTGTAATTTCTAATGTTAAATTTTTTGTTTTATAAATAATATATGCATGCATTTCTTTACTATAAAAGTTTATAACTTGCACTTACCTTGATATCCTCTATTTGAGTTGTCTTTATTATTGTGGGTTGGTTCAACTATATATCTAGTTTGTCCCATTTTCCTTGATTCTATCCAAATTCTTGAAGAATTTTGAGAGAGCTATTGTATAAATTCATTTATTTGGTTACAAAGAGGAGGTTATATTATGATTATTGTTTTTTATTTGGTGGCTTATTGTAAATTTTTGTATTTATCCTAGGTTGTTGCTCTATAGGGGTATTTTTGGGTAGTTCTTGACAAGTGACCATATTCACGACATTGGTAAAATTTAAAAGGGAGTTGCTCACAGTCTACTTGTTGGATGTGCTTCCACTTGTCTAGGGTTAGTTGGATGGCCATATGGAAGCTTTGTTGCATATCTACCTCTACATATATTCTTACAATGAAAACATTGAGTCCTTTGATTTTGCATGATCGATATATTTGCCAAGAGCATTCCCTATAGATCTCATGGGAGTTTCATTTAGGTAGTGAAGAGGAAGGTATGGAAGATGAATCTGTATTGGGACTGTTGAAGGTATGTTAGTTGAGGTATAATCATCTGGTGCCATATAAATATGGCCCATTTAAAAAGGTAAGATCCTAGTCTTCTTTTGTCTCAAAGAGAGAGGCATAAAAACCCTCATCTGTAGAAATTGTAAGACATTCTCCCTTTGATCAAGGGTTCCTCATTTTTTTTATCCAAATGGCTATAACCCAGTCATGTTTCCATAAAATTATAAATTTTCCAATCAATCCTCTACCAGCCAATTTGATCTAAGTGAATATTGGTGGCCACCCGCCTATTCCACCTAGACCTCCAGTCGGTTTCATCAGTTTCCTTGTTTATAGCAACATTTAATATTTTAGCATTTTTTCGGGTCCTGAATTTTGACCCCCTAAACAACGTTTTTTTAGGTATGCATTGAGCCTATAGCTATAGGTGGGGCCCATGGAAAATCCTATAGTACTTGAAGAGATATTTCCAATGAGGTATCGTATGTGACAGACAAAGATAATATGACCAAGTTACGACCCCAGGAAGTTGGTTGCCCAACTAACCCCAATGGGGTCCACAAACTCTTGGTGTTCCATCTCTTGGGGTTAGGTTTTTCATTTTTTATGGTTTTCCCTTGTTTTTTAATAATAAAAAGGCCCTTGAGCCTCATTTTAACACAATTCATAGGCATGTAGCCGCCACATCTCTTCTAAGAGATAAGCTACCATCGCTCGAGCTAATGTATTTCCATTTTGCATGTAATCATATTTCAGTTCTTTGATATTAATGAAATGAAGTTTTATTTCAACTGCATATCTGTGTTTTTGTTTATGTATCTATTATATTTCATTCCTGTATAAGTCTGGATCAGTGGTATTAGACGGATCTGCTCTTTCTCTATTTTTCTTTGCATGCCCCCAACGAGGTCAGGGTATAAGGATTTAGAGATCGATCTAGTTGAACCTTTGCAAGGTCAACCTCACAAACCCCAACGACCTCCCATAGCGGAAGAAAAAAAATATGAGGGAGCAAGAGATACTTTCAAAATATTGCTCTAGGAGGCCCTCAAGAAATAGAGGAACGCAATGATGGATTATTTTTCCCAAATCCTTCAACGGCTACCCACAAGCGACACATCTTCATCCAACAACCAGTTTGGAGGTGCCACACCTTTTAAGGTGCAAGTTAATTTTTACATTCCCATATTTGAAGGCCAGATAGATGCAGACGCCATAGATAGATGGTTAAATATGTTGGAAGGATATTTTTCAGTTCATGACTTTTTCAATCAGAAAAATATTACTTTTTCACTCCTCAAAGTTTCCCCCCATGTCAGAGACTGGTGGGAAACCTACTATGAGCAAAAGGACGAGAGGGAATCCTCACTACTTTTAGCCACACCCACTTGGAATTCTTTCTAAGACTCCATCAAGGAACAATATTACCCTCTAGGGAGCTATGAAGATAAATACTTAAAGTGGACCAAGTTGCGGCAGGGAAGGGACCAAGATGTGTTAGAGTTCACAAATGGTTTTCATGCCCTTCGCACAAAGTTGGGTATCAAGGATTTTGAGTAGCATTTGATAATAAAGTAACGTTACTGTTTACATAAGTACATCCAGGACGAAATGGAGTTCTTGGACATCTCCTTGCTCGGTGTTGCATATTGGTATGTTGTCAATATCGAGCAAAATTTTAAACAGAAGAAGTGAGACTTTGGATTTGTGAATCTGAAGCAAGGGAAAGGCGCCCCCAAACTGTAGATCAAAGAATAAAGCCAAGGTGGGGCAGCCCAGGACAACCCATCGAAGCCATAAGCAAATAACAACATCACAAAGACAAATAAGGACACGGGAAATAGGTGTGAGTTCCATAATATCCCAAGTCACAACATGAGTGAGTGTTAAGCCAAGAAGTCACTGGTGGCCAAGCTGAAGGCTTCCAAATCAGATGCATGTTCTGACTCTGAGTCAAAACCTGACAAGGAGAATGACAAAGGGAAGCATATTATTGATGTAGAGCCCAATGCCACCATTGCCACTACCAAGATCCAGAAGAATGACCCCTAAGATCCAGATGAGGGGGAGCGCCTCTTCCACTCATAGATGTGGGTGAAGGTTTCTCCGCTACAGTTCATTATTGACATAAGGAGCCAAAATAACCTCATTTCAGAATAGGTCGTGAAGCGATTGGGCTTACCAACCACAACACACCCACAATCGTACACCATCGGGTGGCTTCACCAAGGACGAGATCTCCATGTCAGCCAGTAGTGTCGCCTCCCTACAGCATCAAGCCCTTCACAGATGATGTACGATGTGATGTATTATTAGGCCAACAATATTTGTGGAAGTGGCATGCTATGTATGAATCTAGGACTCACACTATTATTATTACTTTGGGCAATAAGTTGTACAGGATATAAAAGGTAGCACTGCCTACCGCCATCTCTCTGATCACTGTGAAGCAATGCAGTAAGATCATTGCACAAACCGGAAAATTTGTTTTCGTTACGATTCGTCCTCAGGTAAAGAAGAATATTGTGGCCACAACCTCCAGATAGGTCTCCTTCGCATGGAAGCAATAAATGGACAAGGTCGTAGAGGAGTACATGGATATCTTCACCTCATCCGCAGGGGTATCTCTACACTGTCAGGTCAAGCACTCCATCAGTCTGACCCAGGGCGTCCGGCTACCCAATGGTCCAATATATCAATGCTTTGTTCTAAATAATGATGAAATCAAGAGACATATTCAGGATTTTTTGTACAAAGGGCACATCATGCAAAGTTCATCACCCAATGGGAGCCCAACCGTGTTGGTGCAGAAGAAGGACGAGACTTGTATAATTTGCATTAACTATCGGGCATTAAACAAGATCACTGTCCAGAATAGGTATCCGATCCCACAGATTAATTACCTTTTATACCAGCTTAAGGGGGCCAAATATTTCAGTAATATTGACTTTAAATCTCGTTATCACCAGGTACCAATTGAACCCTCTGATGTGTGGAAGATTGCCTTCAAATCCAAGGACGGCCTTTTCGAGTGGTTGGTCATGCCTTTTAGGTTGACGAATTCCCCCGCAACCTTCATGAGGTTGATGGATGATCTTGTGACCCTTCACCAACTCATTCATGGTGGTGAATTTGGATGACATCCTGATATTTAGCCAGAGTTGGGAAGAGAACCTCCACCACATTCGACAAGTCCTCCAAACCCACGAAAACACAATTTGTGTGCAAATTTGGAGAAATACACTTTTGGCATGACCCAGGTTCAATATCTGGGCTACATCATTGATGAGGGTGTGCATCTGGACCTAGCCAAGATATAGGTCATTCGGGATTGGCTAACCCCATCCACTATAACAGAGCTCCGCATCTTTCTGGGTCTTGCCAACTTCTACCACAGGTTCATGTTAGGGTTCTCTCATTTCACTTACCCTTTGAGTCAAGTCACAAGGGAGGAGCGAAAGCAAAATTATTTTGGTATGAATCCCAACAAAAGGTGTTCGTCAAGTTGAAATATCACCTCTACTCTGCACCAGTGCTCACATTATCAGACCTACAATAACCATTTTATATTGAGAAAGATGCCTCTAATTGTGATTTTGGTGCATTTATTACTCATCAGGGGAATCCAATTGCATATCACATTGAGACACTTTTAGACACAATCTGAAAATATCCCACCTATATCAAAGAGATGTATTCCATTGTGCAGGCATGTCGACGTGGGGAAGGAAATGGTCATCCACATAGACCAGCAACCCCTGTAATTCATATAGACACAAGGTAAGTTGCACAACACCCGCCATAAAAAATCGACCACATACCTACAACAGTTCCATTTAAACATTAAGTATAAGAAGGGAAACACCAACAATGTTGAAGATTGCCTTAGCTAAGTGTCAATCGTGGCGCTAACCACTGTGCTCGACTCTTGAAGGCATGAGACTTAGGGGTGGCCACATCTTTGCAAGAGCAATCCAAAATTTGGCAACACATACCAGTTGCTCCTAGAAGGAAAGAAAGTTCTAAATTTTCACCTCCAAGATGCATTTATGCCACTTGGGACACCTTTGTTTTCCTTCAAGTCATCGTGCTAATATGATTTGGGAAGCGCACTAAAGACAGGTCACTGGACATTTCGGGTTAGAGAAAATAGTGGCAGTTTTGCAGAAGTATTTCTATTGGTCGAACCTTCAACAGGATGTTTGGAAGTACATCATATCCTGCACTGCCTGTGCCATTGCCAAACTGACCGTCAAGAATCAAGGCCTATATATTATGTTGCCTACTCCTAGTTGACCTTGGGAATCCATCTCCATGGATTACAAGTCGGGCCTTCCTTCTACCAAGCATGACAATGACTGTGTTTTTGTGGTTGTCGACAAATTCTCTAAGATGGTCATTCTGCGGCCTATAAGAAGAGTATCATAGTAGTATCCACTGCTAATCTCTTATTTGAACAAGTGTGGGTACACTTTGGGATCCCACATTCCATTATCTTAGATCGGGACAACAATTTCCTAAGTACATTTTGGTCAAGTCTTTGGTCGATGCTTGATACCAAGCTCGTTAAGTCCACGACTTTCCACCCCCAAATTAATGGCCAGACTGAGGTCGTCAATGGGATGATCGTAAAAATTATGCGCATGTACAACTCGAAGCACCCACGCACATGGGATAAATCTTCTCTTTTGTACATCATAGCTACAACCAATATCTCCATATCTCAACTAGCCACATCCCCTTTCAAGTGGGGTTGGGATTGCAACAACTATGTCCCATTGATGTGGCCATACCATTTGCAGCTACTCAAGCAGACTCGATTCATCTCGAGTCTGAAGCTGACAGGAGAAACAACTTCATTGATCGCATTCAACATATCCACCAGCAGGTCCATGACATATTGTACAGATCTAATGTTAAGTAAAAGTAGTGACATGATTAGAATCAGGTTCCACACAAGTTCCAGGTGGGCGACAAAGTTTGACTACATTTGAAAAAGGAGCACCTCGTTGAGCCCCACCGCAAGCTTTTCCTGCCCCAATATGGGTTGTATACCATCACCAAGGTTGTAGGGGATAATTCCTTCGAGCTCAACATTCCACCATTCCTTGGTCTACACCCAGTGATCAATGTGGACCTCCTTCGACCATACTTTCCACCATTACTGGACACATTCGACATTGCAGAACAAATGGAACCAACGAATTTAAACCCAAAATACATATAAATGGCCACAACTGATCGGGTCATGGACACGTAGATCAATAACACCCTCCAATATAGGATACAACTATATTTAGTAGTCAAAGTAGGCCAACTCCTTCACCAGGGAAAGTGGTTCACCAGGGACCAAGTTCAACGGAAATTTCCTCACCTCATGGTGGCTCTGCACGTAATGGGACCATTGCTTCCTAAAGAGGGAGGAATAATCCAAGTGGATATTGGAGGCCACCTGCCTATTCCACCTATAACTCTAGTTGGTTTCATCAGTTTCCTTGTTTATAGTAGCATTTACTATTTTTAGCATTTTTTTGGGTCCTAAACTTCCAAAGCACTTTTGTCCCCCTAAATGATGTTTTTTTTAGGTCTGGAACAAGCTCATAGTTGTTGGGTGTGGAGCCTGATTATCTTGTTTACTTTGTATAACAGCATTGGACCCCTGTACCTTAAAAGGGGCGGCAATGCCGCCCGAAATTTAATTGCTGCCGTGGGCCCCCCTGGCGGGGGTTCGGGGGCAACGCCCCCGAAGCTAAAAACAGATGTAAAATTGCCTTGTAAAAGTATAGTAATTTCTAGTCAATCTGGGCCGTTCATTAGGCAAATGATCTGACGGTAGAAGTTATGTTTAGATTAGGGTTTTTTGCCCTAGAAGGCAACCCCTTGTATATATGAGGGCATTGTATTGCGGCTGTGGATGATGAGTGTATTCTCGGAGCGAGAAACAGAGAGGGAGACTGTGAGAGAGAACAGAGGATATTACAGCGGATCTGCTGTAGGTTTTGTCTCTTCATTTTGTTGGATAATATAAAGGAAGGACTGGTTGTTCGGGGTAGACGTAGCCCAAACTGGGTGAACCACGTATATCTGTGTCTCTCTGGTTTTATGTGTTTTGTGTGCTTGTATTTTCCGCATATTTTATGTGTTTCATTGCTCTGTAATATTTAATTTTCTAACAATAGTCGTAGGTAGGGACTTGCAGCAAATTTGATATTACTCATAGATATATTTCTAACAAGGTATCGTACACACCAAACAAAGATAATATGACCAAGTTACAACCCCGGGAAGTTGACTGCCCAACTAACCCCAACAGGGCCCACAAACTCTTGGTGTTCCATATCCTAGGGTTAGGGTTTTGGTTGTTTAGAGTTTTACCTTGTTGTTCAATAATGAAAATGCCCTTGAGCCTCATTGTAATATAGTTCAGAGACATGTACCTGCCACATCTCCTCTCAGAGATAAGCTACCATCACCCAAGCTAGTTTATTTCCATTATCCATGTAAGCATAATTCAGTTCTTTGATATTAATGAAATGAGGTTTTATTTCAGTTGCATCTTTGTGTTTATGTTTATATCTATATTATATTACATTCCTGTATAAGTCCAGATCACAATTTCATAATCATTTGACATGAATTTGGGGACTATAGGACGTCAAGATCTCATTGGTTTTCTTAAAAAAACGAGATGACCCTGATTTTATAGATTTTCCCAATAAAGCTACCAAGGATAAAACTGCTTTAAATTCCAATATAGGATGGGTGTTGTTGGATCCACAACTTGCTTCAACTATTCTTGATTACCAAGTTCAAGTTTTGTGCAGAAAGTGTTAGCTAACGTTTACAAATCACTCACTCTAGCTACCTTTTTTTTGTAAGCTTGGTGGGGCTACATATTCATCATGTCATATATATCACCCTGATCGGGGTGGGGAATTGAACCAATGACTTCACATCAAGGAGTTCCTTAACAAAACACCTGATCATCGTCTATCCAGAACCCCATGGACCACTCATTCTAGCTATTAAAACTTAAGATAATCTTAAAATTATTGAGAACACACTTATGCTAAGAGTGGTGATGGGTAAATGAATATAAGACAATTTTTACCATTTAAACATTCATGAGCCATAATAAAAGAATTACATATGAGATCTATCAATTGTAGAACATGAAACATAATATTTACATGGAAACCCTTTTGGGAGAAAACCACAAAATTTCTTTATAAGATTCCTTGTTGGCACCAACCTACTTATTACAAATAATTATAGGCACCAACAAACTGAAAACACCAATCCCATTTACAAAAAATGTATGTAGGTACCAACCTACTAGCGACACCAATCTCATCAATAACAAGTGTCTCTAGGGACAACCTAACATTTTCTCCATGATCTTGCTTTGCAATATGTTTTGCAGTGGATAAATATTTCTATGTGATCTACTCCCTTGTTTAGTTTGTGCAATCAATACTCATGACATTGTTCTACAATATGTTATGCAATAGACAACAAATTCGTTGTATAAAATAATGTATCAGTGCTTCCTTCAGCCCACTTTTTCAGAAATTGGTACTAAACATCGAAGTGCTTAACACTAACAATTATCTGTTATCATCGAAAAACCAACATCCCAATGTAGTATCTAAGCTTTACATACAACCTAGTGTTATAAACTTGCACTTAACAAAATACATTGCCACTAAAGTTTTAATAAAATTCACTATTACTAATATCCAAATAATATTGCTAAGGACTTCAACCTTAATCCCCTTGGTGCTATAACCAATCACCACAATTACAAGGTGTTATAACCAAGTGCTTACGTGATATCAAATATCAAAATATTGGAGAAATAGAAAATACACCTTTTATAAAGGTCTCGGTATGAAATATTTCCAAGAACCTTAAGCCCCTGGTGTTATAATAAAGCGCCTCAATGACCAAGTGTTATAACCAAATGCTTACTATAAACATAAAATACACTTTTTATAAAAGTATTACTATTCGATATTGTTAATGACCTTAAGCCCTAAAAATTTCTATAACCAAGCACCTCAGAGAACATTCACTTACCAAACATTAGAATACCAAAGAAATAGGAAATACACCTTTTATAAAAGTCTCGGTATGGAAGGGCTCTAGTAGATGGACTGTCGGTTGTTGATAAAAACTATGTTCTCTAGGCACATTAAGTGATGAGATTGGAATACCAAAATAATTGGAAGATGCACTTTAACAAAAATTGCATGTATGGTGGGGCTTCCATATACGCATTGTTAATTGATGACAATGGTTTTGTTGAACAGGCTCCTTAATTGATGAAGCAACTCAAAACTAAGAATTTGGTGAGATTTTCATGGTATATAGGTTTTCTAATGTTTTTGAATATTTCCTAACTTTGTACCTCAAACCTCTTCACACTTGCTCCTCGAGCTTTATACTACCTCACTCTTACTCCTCGAGCCTCATACTTCCACACCACGCTTATTCTTCATCTTAATGCATGGATAGACATTAAGGGAACTCACTTATCCTTATTTACAAAGAATTTGGTGCCAAACCTCATACCTCTTCACACTTTCTCCTTGAGCCTCATAGTTACACACCTTGCTTATTCTTCATCTTACTTCATGGATAAACTTTAAGGCACTCACGTATCCTTATTTATAAAACATTTTTCACCAAACCTACCAAGTTGACTAACTTATTCAACTTGATAAATATCAATAAATATCAATAAATATCAATTAAATGAAATAAAATTATATTTTAACATTCACAACACTAAAAATAGTCTATGGGACCATCAGTTCCTTGTTTTTCGCCTTTTGCAATTCAATCATTTTCTTATTCAAATTGATGATGAGCTGGCCCAACCTTCTAAGAGTCCCCTCACTGAAAAGACAATGTCATGGAACCAATGCTAACATATTCGCATAACTTTCCCTAATGTCTTTGAACGCATCACATTCCAAAATGAAATGTTTTTTCGATTCCACTTCCCCATACATGAAAAATGTACACACTTGCTCTTCCCAAGCTTCTTTAGGTCTTTTCCATCATCTTGTTTCACACCGAAGTTGATGTGAGTTGGCTCTTAATTGATAAATAAGAACCTTTTCCCTTCACGGAATGCTAGCTCCAATGTACTCTTTTTGTTGGAGATCACACATAGTTTTTCCCAACCCTTTTCCCCATACATGTTTATGGAACTTATCCATAAAAAAATTCCTTAGCTGCTTGCTATTTGTGGGACTTGCATTGAGATATATATTCTATTTTTGCATCCATGTGTAGTTTTGTCTCATCCATGTTTTCTTTCTTTCACTCATGCCTTCATTGAATATAACATTAGGCCATCTACCTACTCCCATTTTCTCAATTATTTTTAGATATAATATGAGTCACACCATACCAATTTATTCGCTGGGAGTTGCTCCTGTTTCACTGAACATTATCTCATAAGGAAACAAACTTTTTATTTTGAACTTTCTCATGATCAAGCGCTTTTTGGATATTCTCAATTTGTTACAATTTTGAGACGGGGTGCTCCTAGCCCACAATTCACACCCATATAACATCACTGGACAAACTAGGAGTCCAAAAATCACTTTAATAATTTTCCAATCCCATAACTCTGCATCTCTACATCTATTTTGAAGAACATATAATGCTTTACACCCTCCTAAAATTATCTTCTTTCTACAGTCCTCCTAATTAAGCTTGTTGTTGAAATCAATCCTGGGGTACTTGTACTCATTTACTTCTTCAAGTATGTTGCTTTCAAATATGAATGTATATTGGCTATGCTTCCTTTTATTAGATAAAATCAATATTTTGGTGTTGCTAGTATTGACTTGCATCACCACTGCTCTATAAATATGCTCAAGGGCATATAGGTGCATTTACAATACATGGGTCGATTTAGGAATCAATACAAGATCATCAACATATAAAAGAAGATTTATAACAAACTACCCCAAGTGAACACCATCTCCACCTTGCATATATAGCCACTCTTCCAGTTTATCAATATATAAACAAAAAAGAGTAGGGGATAAAGGGAAACCTTTCTTTACTCCAATGTCACTTCTAATGCTTTCTGAAATTCCCATTGAAGTTCTAATTTTTGACTTTCACCCATTCATAAAGCCTATGGAAAACAACTCTATAATGCAAAGGAATTTCAAGTTCTTCCATTCTACACCACATCTTATCTCCAGGGACTATGTGAAATGCCTTTCTGAAGTCAACAAAGCAACAAAATACTTCTTCTTTTCCCCCCAAACCTTTTCAATAATGTTTCTCGGTGTGATACCATGATCATTATGCTAACCCGCTTGTCCTTTTTCCCTCTTTTCTTTTACTTCTTCCCACTTACTGATTCTATTTTCTACCATGCCACTGAAGACCTTTGCAAATAAAGGATTGATCATAATGGTTCTATAGTTGGAAGGGTTATTAATGTCTCCACTTTGAAAAGGGGTATTCGTAGGCTAGTTGTCCAGTCTCTTGGGAAACCTTGTCGAATGACGTGGTTGAATATTTCCATGATGTGTGATGTAAGATTGTTCATTCCCCATTTTAGATACTCTACTTGAAATTCGACCAACTCCTTTTCATTTCTTGTTTTTAGCTTCTTAATTCCAATCTCCACATCTTGTAACATGAAAAGACGTGTAGTTGTGTTGATCTTGGGGGGAGGTCCAACCTCTGATTCTTTCTCATAGAGTTGTCTTACATATTCAAACCATTGATTGGTTGTAATATTATTTTTTATTTTCTTCTTCCTTAGTTAAAGTTCCTGCCATAAAAACTTTAGGCTATTCTTGCCTAGATATATTACTCTTATGACCTTGTGTGCATGAACTCATGTTTTTTCCTTTTTAAGATATGCTTATATAACTTTACATTCATCTTATCATTACCTAACTTTTTCAAGGTTCTCCTTGGCATTTCACATTCCTCTTCAATCCAAGCATTTAAAGGAAAACAATTTGATTTTGATTTCCTATTTTTTGCTCTTTTTCACTTCTTAAGTGCGCTTTGAATTATATTTTCTAACTCATGATTGTTGAAGCTTTGGAAACTAATTTTTTCCTTTTGAATTAATCTTTCTAGCATTGTCTTGAAGATAGTACAATTTTCTCATGTTAGAAGAATTTTTCCCCTTAATAGTGGTTGTCGAGAACATTGGGTTTTCCTCCTATGCTTCATTTCTTCTAACCATGATAACTTTATATAAATTGGGCTATGGTCTAATTTTAAGTCCCAAACATGCTCTCAAATCTTAACTTTGTCTATCTTTTCTATCAAGCTTTGAGAACAAATCACATAGTCAATGACATTTATCTCATTGTATGTGTTGCAAGTGAAGTTCCTAGAACCTTTCCATCTATCTATATTATTGTAAATAAATAAGTTGAAATCACCACACAATGTAAGCAACTCCTCTCCAAAAGGATTTATAACTTTTTCATCTTCTGAACATCTCAACCATTGGGGTTTCTCCTATTTAGTGAGCCAAATAGGATCATGATCCTCTTTGCAGCAAATAATATTAGCTTGTTGATTTGTTGTTCTAGTATTGAAATCTCCCACTAAAAGAACTTCTCCCTGCTGAGAATATCCGACAATATCTTGCCAAAAAGCTGCATACGAATCCTTGTTGTCTGGCCCCTTATTTTTGTAATTTTTTGAGAATTGAGGGGCAAAATAACATGTTTCAATTCTTATGTGATTCCCATTCTTTGATATTTTGAACCATAAATATTGTTTATTTGCATCTTCTTTCATTAATTGAATGTGAGACCTTCTTTTTCTTTCACTGAAACTAGTATTCCCCTGTACTTTTTTCTATTTTCCGTTGCCTTGTTCCAAAATGCTAACTTCAAATAACCATCAAACAGATAAGTTTTGCAACCATCATGTTCATGAGTTTCCATGAGACAAATATTGTCTATACCCTCCACAATAGGCCCTAACCCGGTTCCCCTCCTCCAAGGGTAACCTCTACAATTCCAACAAACTAGACTTCGGTAGACCTGGGTAGGATTTGATTGCTACGTGATTTGGAACATAAGACTCAAATTTGAGTCTTCATCCCTTTTCATCCATGTTGATCTTGTTGTTTTCCTCCCTATTATCGAATTCTCTGTTTTTTCTTTACTACTAACTTGTTGCCCTATTTTTCCATGAGGCCCAACACACTGCAATAATTGCTTTACCATTGTACAACCATGCCTTTTTCTCTTCATTTCTTGTTGGTCTAATTTTCTCCACTTTTTCCCTTCTCTCCTCTTCTTGTTTGCTAGTTAAATCTTCATCTAGGAAGAAGTGTGAGCCTTTCAAAAGTTTCTTTTTAATTAAGAGATAGTCTTTGTCTTACACACTTCCCATGATCACTTTTATGGGTCAAGGCATCTCTTCACATATATTTCTTCCCTTTCCAACGTAGTTTCTCATTCAAAAATTCCCTTGCCAAATTGAAAGTGCTCTCATTCTTCCCATATTCTCTTATTCCCCTGATAATAAATCTTTTTTCCCTTCCCTTTCATTCCTTGTGTTCTCTTTCTCGTGCTCTATGAGAACTTATATATTCTTATCCCTCCGTCCTTATGTAACCATTAACATCCTCGTGTAAAATGCTCATCCCAGATCTACCCAAGTAACCAGCCAACCGGGGTAAACATGTGATGAAGAGTTACTATGATTTGATTCAACCTCCTAAGTGACCTTAAGGAAGTGGAATCAATGGAAACACATCAAACAAATCCTCCACATCAGCAACAAAACTCCCAGGAGCCAAACCAACCACTCAGGTATCCAGACCATGGGTCCTATTGAGATTTTAGACCTTCAAACCTCTAGATGCTCCCACAGTATAGGCATGGGTATGTCTGAGAGGCTCTGGATGCTCCCACAACATATGCATACATGCGTCATCGGACTTTTTCCCACATACCTGTGCAACGTCCCTAAGATTTGAGCCACTTTTTCAGTCCCAGAGCCCAGGTCACTTCCCAGAACTTAATGACGAGTTCATAAATGGAATATAACAACCAAACAATGGTGCAAAAACAAATACTTGAATAAGGACTTGACTGGACCCCTACCAGCCATGACAAGAATTTCATCACACATGTTGCAAATATGTAATATACAGGTGTAAATAACATATATGAACGTAGGGGTCTCATACTTGCACTGTTTGTTCATTTACAAATAAAAACATGAGGAGAACCATACATCATCATTGTTAATATACATGCTCATAACTAACATAATAACAACAGAAATATCAGGGATACATCAGCCATATAATACACATATATACCAGTACATTTACATATAAAATTCCAAGGAAATTAACTTCTTATTAATGAATTTAAAAACCAACTGGGGATGGGACTACCACGTTCCACCCGACCATAGATTGGTTGAGCCAAATCTCTCTTCATCCAATCACCCCCATTCCATACTCCAAGCATGAATGTGGGACTCTTAACCAACCAAAAAGAACCAAACAAGCATGGATGCTACTAGAGTTCTCCACCTACCCCGTGAGGAATTTTACTGCCTCCTAGTCTCTTAGGATTTACCGTAATCCACCATTTGATCAAGGGATCACTGAGACCTACACTGAAACCCACTCTCTAGGCTTTACCGCACATCCCATCCCGGGACTACTAGGCCTAACGGAGAGCACCCACCTATTGGATTTACCGTATATCCTGCCATTCACTGATAAGGATTCCTATGCCTACCGAGGCACACAATCTTGGCTTTATCGCAATCCATAGTCCGGATCAGGAGTCACTAGGACAGTGTCTTTACCCTAATCAATAGTCTAGTTTAGGGATCAATATGCCATGTTTTTTTTCCTTTTATAGATCAAATCACTCAATTTCGAATCCATCCGAAAATCCTGCTCAACCAAAATATGAGAACCCCATCACACCAAACATTGTCACACCTGTAAAAACCCATGTCATGACATAAAAGAACCACATGCAATACCATGCATGCCAAATCTAGTAAGGAAATATCACATGCTAATCGATACCTACAAATAATCTTGTTGTAGTTGCTTGATCCTACTCTTCGTTGCTTCTTGCCTTCTTTTCCTTTCTTGATCGAATACCAAAGTGCTCCAAGAAAACTCTAAGTTTCCAAGAGTGAGCGAGAGAGAGAGAGAGAGAGAGAGAGAGAGAGAGAGAGAATAATGAGAGAGCTCCAAAACTGAACTAAAAAAAATTGAGCAGGAAGCTTCCCCACTAATCCTCAAAAGCCTTTTTGTTAATGAGGCCTTTATTTTTTTCATTTTCCATTATTTTCCTTCAATTTCCTCCTCACATGCAACCTGTGACCTTTCACCTTCCTTTTCTCCTACTTTCCATTATTTTCATAAATAAATTCCAATAATGCCTCTTTGCCTTCCCAAAGCCTTAGCCATTGCCTTTGCCAATTTCCATAGCCATAATAAACCAAAATGAACACCCACACTAGGATGTTTTGCCCAACATTCAACTTGGAATATGTGTCCCATGAACCTTGTTATTATTTTGCCTGCATTAACTTTATTTACATGGAATTTTCACCAGGGATGTTAGAGAACCCCCCCCCCCCCTTTAGGGAACACTGTCCTCGATGTTCAATGACACCTATAAACCGACAAACCACTGAAAACAAAACATACTACCTGTGAATATTTATAACATAGCTCGTTGTAGTATTTACAATGGATATTGTTGAAACATGATAAATAGACCATGTACTGGAGATTTATAACATATCTCATTACAGTATTTACAATAACAACCATACTATCTATGGATATTTATAAATCCAGCTCAATATAGTATTTACAATAATATACACATATACAAATATGCACATTTTCTCAACTAGCAAATAAAAAGATATGATGCATGCATCCACAACAAGGGAATCCAAAGGCTCCCACCTCCACCCTCAAAGTAATATCAAGATTCACCTCCTTCTCAGGAATTCTAGAATCCACTACCAAATTCAAAGTTGCATCCAATGTCCAACGCTAAAATCCTACGCCATTTTTCCTCTCAGTGAACAGTTACCCACTCATTGTTCTAGGGCACACTCCTAATGTGCATCTGATTCCATCTAGAAATGCTAATGACCAAAACAAGTCCATCCCCGACCTCCCCTTCTCTGCTACACAGTCCCTCGGGCAATCCGGTAATCCCCTTCCATGCATTCACTCACCTTCCAAGTTCCCCAACGTCCCCTATCCTGGGCGATCCATCCCTTGGCAAGGCTTCCTCACATCAGAAGTTCAAACAACCAAGGAAACTACCTGCCTCAAAACCATCATACCAGTCATAGCATGCTCATGGAAATCAATGGACACTATTTGGTACTAGTGTCCCACAATGGCCCTACTCCTGAAGTGCTTTACCAGCATACTGCTGCATCTTCCAATTCCTTTATTAATGCTGCTAGGTCTTGCAGTCAGTTTCAACCATCCCAAACTGAGCATTACATTCTTTCTTGTACCAAGTACATAATTTCCATTAGATTCAAAATAAATTGAAATAACTTCAAATCATACCTCATTGGTAGTCATCAATAAGGTACACTTGCACTTATTTTTACTTCTTGTCACACAAGTTGAACTAGATGTTTGATCAAATCATCATGTATAAACATATCGCATATGGTTAGCTCAAAACATAGCCATCATAGGTCAAAATCACGAATCACATGCAATAATCATAAACCATAATCATAAATCACATGTAACCATCATAACTCATAATCATAGATCACATGCATAATAGAACTGAAATAAAATATCGATACCTATCCTTCATCGGTCCTTATTTATGCCTTTGTTCTTTCTGTACACACACCGGATCGATTGCCACACCTAAAAAACATCCAATGTTTTTGCTTCTCTTCGATCATGTACACATACACATAGTGTACATCACAACATGCACACCCACATACGACACACAACACCATACAATACACACACCCACACCGACATATGACACATACACCTACACCTAGTGTACAATACAACACAATACATACGCCTACACCGACATACAACACATACACCTACACCTTATACATACATAGTACTGCATGCCCACAACACAACATGTACGACATGCACACAATACCACATGTATACCAATACCATATGCACAACATGTACATAGTACCACCTATACACAACACTACATGCACAACGTGTGCACGACACCACCTGCACAACGTGTACAAAATGCCAAATGTACACCGCACCACCTGTACAACTTGTACACAATACCACATGTACACAATGTTAGAAAATTATATTTTACAGAGCAATGTAACACATAAAATATGCGGAAAACACAAGCACACAAAACACATAAAACCAAAGAGACACATATACGTGGTTCACCCAGTTTGGGCTACTTCCACCCCGAATAGCCAGTCCTTCCTTTCTATTATCCAATAAAATGAAGAGACACAACCTACAGCAGATCTGCTGTAATATCCTCTATTCTCTCTCACAGTCTCCCTATCTGTTTCTCGCTCTAAGAATACACAGACACAATACAATACCCTCATACAAAGCGAGGGGTTACCTTCTAGGGCAAAAAACCCTAAACTAAACATAACGTCTACAGTTAGATCATCCGCCTAATGAACGGCCTAGATTGACTAGAAATTACTATACTTTTACAAGGCAATTTTACATATGTTTTCAGCTTTGGGGGTGCTGTCCCCGAACCCCCCCGCTAGGGGGGGCTCCATAACCCCCCCTAGAACCCCCAAGCAGCGTTCAATTTCGGGCGACAACAAGCAGCGTTTAATTTCGGGCGAAAACGGGTACAGGGGTCCAACGTTGTGATACAAAATAAACAAGATAATCAGGCTCCACACGCAACACACAACACCACAGGCACGACATGTACATGACACCACATGTACACAACGCCACATGCACAACATGTACATAGCACCACCTACACACAAAACTACATGTACAACATGTACACAACACCACTTGTATAATCATGCACATGACACCTTATGTACATAACACCATATGTACAACATGCACACAACACCATATGTACATAGCATTGCATATAAAATATGTACATAGCACCATATGTACACAACACCGCATATACAACATGTGCACAACACCATATGCACACAACACCGCATATCCAACATGTGCATAGTACAATATGTACACAACACTGCATATCCAACATGTACATAACACCATCTATACCCAGCACTGCATATGCAATATACACAACAGACATACAACATCATATGTACATAATACTACATTTGTTACATGTACACATCACCTTAGGTACAATCACATAATATACAACATGTGCAACATATACACAACAATAATACTACACATGCATAGACTGCACATTGACCCCACAAGCAACCTTGCTTCTAGTGTCTTCCCATTATCCATGTTTATCCTAGCATGTCACAAATCACACTACTTTCACTTCACTGATGTACCCCTTAACATTACCTATCCATAACATAAACATAGTGATCCAGGTGGATATTGGTGGCCACCCACCTATTCCACTTGGGGCCCCACTATTGTCTCTTTCATTTCTTCAGTTTCGGCACAACTTACTTTTTTTAGCAGTTTTTTCAGGTCTTGAACTTTCGGGGTTGTTTTGAGGCCCTAAACGACATTTTTTGGGAAAACCGGGATCAACATGGGTCCATGGACCGATGTTGCTCACATCAAAATTTGTAGTCCTCATATAGATCTTTCTAATGAGGTATGGTACGCATGAAATGAAGAT
This sequence comes from Pinus albicaulis, assembly GCA_034641835.2. NCBI lineage: Eukaryota > Viridiplantae > Streptophyta > Pinopsida > Pinales > Pinaceae > Pinus > Pinus albicaulis. Next base: position 303,064,879 of record CM076569.1, read on the forward strand.
TGTATGCCAAAGTTACGTCCCTGGGAAGTTGAAACACAATTTTACCAAAACTGGGCCCATATTTTTTGCGCTTCATCTCTTAGGGTTAGGTTTTTGGATGTTTAGGGTTTTCCATTGTTATAAATAATAAATAGGCCCTCAAGCCTCATTGTAACACAGTTCATAGGCTTGTAGCCACCACATCTCTTCTCAGAGATAAGCTACCAGCGCCTTACCAAGTTTATTTCCATTCTGTCTATAAGCAAATTTCAGATCTTTTATATTGATGAAATGAAGTGTTATTTCCACTGCATCTTTGTATTTATGGTTATATGTGTATTATGTTGCATTCCTACATAAATCTGGATCAGTGGTATCAGAGCGGTCTGCTTTTTCTCAATCCTTCTTTGCATGTCCCCAACGAGGTCGGGGTATAAGGAGTTAGGGCTCGATCTAGTTGAACCTTTGCAAGATCAGCCTCGCAAACCCCGATGGCCACCCATGGGGGACGAAAAGAAAGATGAGGGAGTAGGAGATCCTATCAAAATATTACTCGAAGAGGCCCTCGAAAAACAAAGGAATTTGATGATGGATAATTTTACCGAGATCCTTCAACGACTGCCCACCGGCGGCACATCTGCATCCAACAGCCACTTTGGAGGCGCGACTCCCTTTAAGGTACAAGTAAACTTTGACATTCCCATATTTGAGGGTCAAATGGATGTAGATGTCGTAGATATATGGTTGAATCTATTAGAAGGATATTTCTCGGTTCATGACTTTTCTGACTGGGAGAAGATTATTTTTGCACTCCTCAAAGCTACCCCCCATGTCAAGCACTAGTGGGAAACCTATTGTGATAAAAAGGATGAGACAAAACCCTCTCTGTTCTCAGCCATACCCACTTGGAATTCTTTCCGAGATGCCATTAAGGAACAATACTATCCCGTGGGGAGCTATGAGGACAAGTACATACAATGAACCACGTTGCAGCAACAAAGGGATCAAGATGTGCATGAGCTGACGAATTTGTTCCATACCCTGCGGACAAATTTGGGTATCAAAGATTCAGAGAAACATTTGGTACTAAAGTATCGCAGTTGTTTGCACAAATACATTCAAGAGGAAATGGATTTCCTCGACATCCCTTCGCTTGGTACAACATACCGATATGCTGCCAAGATTGAGCAGAAATTCAGACAGAAGAAGCGAGACTTTGGATCTACAAATCAAAAGCAAAGGAAAGGTGCCCCCAAACCACAGAACAAAGGACAAATCCAAGGCATGGCGGCCCAAGATAACCTACCAAAGCCGCAAGCAAAGAACAACACCGTGAATCCAAAGAAGGACATGGGAAAGTGGTGTGAGTTCCATAAGAGCTCCACACACAACACAAGTGAGTGTCGGGCCAAGTAGTTGTTGGTGGCCGAGATGAGGGCTTTTGAATCATATGCATGCTCCGACTCTGAATCAAAACATGACAAGGGTAATGAGAAAGGGAAACAGATTATTGATGCGGAGCCTAGTGGCATTTTTTCCATTACGAAGATCCAGAAGGAGGAACCGGAAGATCCAGAGGAGGAGGAACGTCTCTTCCACTCCCAGACGTGGGTAAAGGGCTCCCCACTACAGTTCATTGTCGACAATGGGAGCTAGAAGAACCTCATTTCAATAGACGTCGTGAAGTGGTTGGGCTTGCCAACCACAACACACCCACAACCATACACCATCGGGTGGCTTCACCAAGGACAGGATCTCCGCGTCAGCCAGCAGTGCTGCATTCCCTACAGCATCAAGCCCTTCACGTATGAGGTATTATGTGACATATCTCCTCTTGATATTTGTAATGTATTATTAGGACAACCATACTTGTGGAAGATACATGTTGTGTATGAGTCTCGACATCGCACTGTTATTGTTACTTTGGGAAATAAGTTGTACAGGATACCAGAGGTACCACTGTTTGTCCCTATCTCTTTGGTTACTACAAAACAATGCAATAAGCTCATTTCCAAAACCAGGAAATTTTTTTTCCTGATGATCCGCCCCCAGGGCAAGAAGAATATTGTGGCCATGACCTCCAGACAGGGCTCCTTTGCACGACAACAACAAATGGACAAGGTTGTGGAGGAGTGCGGGGACATATTCACCTCACCCACAGGGGTGCCTCTGCACTTTTAGGTAAATCACCCCATTGATCTGACCCCAGGTGTGTCGCTACCCAATGGACCAATATATAGGCGCTATGTTCTAGAGAACCATGAAATCAAGACGCAGATTTAGGAGCTACTGCCAAAAGGTCACATCTGGCCGAGTTCATCACCCTCTGGGAGCTCGATCGTGTTGGTACAGAAGAAGGATGGGACTCGGAGACTCTGTATTGACTATCGGGCACTGAACAAGATCATTGTCCGAAATAGGTACCCAATCCCACGGATTGATGACCTTCTAGACCAACTCAAAGGGGAAAAATATTTCAGCAAGATCGAGTTGAAGTATGGGTATCACCAGGTACCAATTGAACCCTTCGATGTGTGGAAGACTGCCTTCAAAACCAAGGAGCGCCTTTTCGAATGGATGGTCATGCCTTTTGAGTTGACGAATGCTTCTGCAACCTTCATGAGGTTGATGGATGATATATTACGGCCATTCACCAACTCATTTGTAGTGATGTACCTAGATGACATTTTGATCTCCAGCCAAACTTGGGAAGAGCACCTCCACCACATCTGACAAGTCCTCCAAACACTACGACAACACAAGTTGTGTGCCAATTTGGAGAAGTGCACTTTTGGCATGACCCGGGTTCAATATATGGGATACATTATTAATGAAAGGGGGGTGCATGTGGATCCAACCAAGATCCAAGTCATTCGGGATTGGCCAGCCCCAACCACTCTAACAGAGCTTCGTAGCTTTCTGGATCTTGCTAATTTCAACCATAGGTTTGTGTTGGGATTCTCTCATATCACTTAGCCCTTGAGTCAAGTCACTAAGGGAGGAGCGAAAGCAAAATTATTTCTTTCGAAAACTCAACAGAAGGTGTTCGTAGAATTGAAACATTGTGATCCAGATTTATGCAGGAATGCAACAGAATACATAAATAACCATGAACATAGAGATGCAGCAGAAATAATGCTTCAGTTCATTAATATCGTATAACAGAAATATGCTTACAAACATAATGGAAATAAAATAACTAGGGTGTTGGTAGTGAATCTCTGAGAAGAAATGTAGTGGCTACAGACCTCCGAACTGTGTTACAATGAGGCTCGAGGGCCTATTTATTATTGAAAAATAATGGAGAACTCTAAACGTCCAAAAACCTAACCCTGGGAGATGAAGCGCCAAAACTATGGGCCCCATTTGGGTAAATTGGTGGTTCAACTTCTCGAGGACATAACTTTGGCATCCAATCTCCATTTGATGCACTCAATAGCTCGTTAGAAAGATCTGTTAGAGGAGTACAACTTTCATTGTGAGCAACATCAGTCCATGGACCCACGTTGCTCCTGGTTTTCCCAAAAAACGTCGTTTAGGGCCTCAAAACGGCTCCAAAAGTTCAGGACCTGAAAAACTGCTAAAAATAGTAAGTTTTGTTGCAACTTAAAAACTGAAAGAATTGATGGTGGGGGTTCAAATGGAATAGGTGGGTGACCACCAATATCCACCTGGATCATTAAGGCCCCAAAACGGCTCCAGAAGTGGAGGACCCGAAAACCTGCTAAAATAGTAAGTTGTGCTGAATGTGAAAAAGCTACAAGAATTGATGGTGTTGGTCCAAATGGAATAGGTGGGTGGCCACCAATATCCACCTGGATCATTCCTCCCTCCTTAGGAAGCAATGGTCCCCATTGCGTTGACATCCTCCATGAGATGAGGCAAATTCTGTTGAACTGGGCATTAGATTTGTTGAAGATGTCATGGACCTCTGGGTGGACATGCTGGACGCGTTTAGTAAATTTGGTTTCTTTATCAGCCTCAGACAGTACATGTTTGTATTATGTATGTGTAGTTGCAGGATGTATGGCAACATCAGGTGGTGGTGTGTTAGGAGTCAAATCAATGGAGTGCTTGTCCTGACAGTGTAGAGGAACCTCTGTGAGTGAGGAGAAAATGTCCTCGTATTCCTCCATGACTTTGTCCATCTGCTACAGCCGTGTAAGGGAGCCCTGTTTCGAGGTTGTGGCTACAATATTCTTCTTTCCCTGTGAGCGAGTTGTAAGGAAAATGAATTTCTTGGTTTGGGAAACAATCTTACTGTGTTGTTTTGCAGTAGTAAAAGAGACGGCAGGAGGCGGTACTACCTCCGGTATCATGTACAAGTTATTTCCCAAAGTAATAACAACAGCACGAGGCCTAGACTCATACACAGCATGTCGACTCCACAAGTATGGTTGGCCCAATAATACATCAGCTACATCAAGAGGAGCAACATCACACAATACCTCATCCGTGAATGGCTTGATATTGTACGAAAGGTGGCACTGTTGGAAGATGCGGAGATCTCTCCCTAGGTGAAGCCACCCGATGGTATACGACTGTGAGTGTGCTATGGTCGGTAGGCCGAGCCGCTTCATGACCTCTGCTGAAATGAGGTTCTTTTGGCTTCTGCTATCGATGAGAAATTGTAGCGGAGAACCCGTCACTCACATCTGTGAATGGAAGAGGCGCTCCCCCTCCTCTGGATCCTCTGGACCCTCCCTCTGGAACTTGGTGGTGGCAACAATGGCACTGGGATCTGCATCAATGATCTACTTCCCTTTGTCATTGCCTTTGTCTAGTTCTGACTCAGGATCAGAAAATGCATCTAATTTGGGTGCCTTTAGTTCGGCCACCAATGACTGTTTGGCCCGACACTCGTTTTTGCTGTGAGTGGGGCTGTTATGAAATTCACACCACTTCTCTGTGTCCTTCTTTGGCTTTGTGGTGTTGTTCTGAGTCGCACCGCTTTGGCCTTACCCCTTGTTCTTCGGTTTGGGGGCACCTTTCGGATTCACAAATCCAAAGTCTCGCTTCTTCTGCTTAAATTTCTTCTCGATCTTGGCGACATAGCGATATGCCATGCCAAGCGATGTAATGTCGAGGAACTCCATTTCCTCCTAAATGTGTTTGTGCAAACAGCAACGGTACTTGAGCACCAAATGTCTCTCTGAATCTTTAATACCCAACTTTGTGCGTAGGGTATGGAACAAATTCGTCAGTTCGTGCACATCTTGATCCTTTTGTTGCCGCAACGTGGTCCATTGGATGTATTTGTCCTCATAGCTCCCCACGGGGTAGTATTGTTCATTTATGCCATCTCGGAACGAATTCCAAGTGGGTGTGGCTGAGAATAGAGAGGGTTCCCCTTCGTCCTCTCACTCACAGTAGGTTTCCCACCAGTCTTTGACATGGGGGGCGGCTTTGAGGAGTGCAAAAATAATATTTTTCTCGGTTAGAGAAATCATGGACCGAGAAATACCCTTCCAGCAAATTTAACCATCTATCTACGGCGTCTGCATCTATTTGGCCTTCAAATATAGGAATGTCAAAGTTTACTTGTACCTTGAAGGGAAAGGTGCCTCCAGAGTGGTTGTTGGATGCAGATGCGCCGTAGGTGGGCAATCATTGAATGATTTGAGCAAATTTATCCATCATCACGTTCCTTTTCTTCTCGAGGGCCTCCTCAAGCAATATTTTGATAGGATCTCCTGCTCCCTCACCTTTCTTTTCTTCCACCATGGGAGGTCGTCGGGGTTTGTGAGGCTGATCTTGCAAGGGTTCAACCAAATCGAGCCCTAACTCCTTGTACCCTGACCGCATTGGGGACATGCAAAGAAAAACAAAGAGAGAAAACCGCTCTGATATCACTGATCCGGATTTATGCAGGAACACAGAAGAATACATAAATACCCATGAACATAGAGATGCAGTGGAAATAATGCTTCATTTCATTAATATCATATAACAGAAATATGCTTACAAACATAATGGAAATAAAATAGCTAGGGTGCTGGTAGCGAATCTCTGAGAAGAGATGTGGTGGCTACATACCTATTAACTGTGTTACAATGAGGCTCAAGGGCATATATATTATTGAGAAACAATGGAGAACTCTAAACGTCCAAAAACCTAACCCTAGGAGATGAAGCGCCAAAACTATGGGCCCCATTTGGGTAAATTGGTGGTTCAACTTCCCGGGGACGTAACTTTGACATCTGATCTCCATTTGATGCGCTCAATAGCTCGTTAGAAAGATCTATCCGAGGAGTACAACTTTCGGTGTGAGCAACATCGATGAACCCATGTTGCTTCTGGTTTTCCCAAAAAACATCATTTAGGGCCTCAAAAAGGCTCCGGAAGTTCAGGACCCGAAAAAATGCGAAAAATAGTAAGTTTTGTTGCAACTTAAAAACTGTAAGAACTGATGGTGGGGGTTCAAATGGAATAGGTGGGTGGCCACCAATATCTACCTGGATCATTAAGGCCCCAAAACGGCTCTAGAAGTGGAGGACCCGAAAACCTGCTAAAATTAGTAAGTTGTGCTGAATGTGAAAAGCTGCAAGAATTGATGGTGCTGGTCCAAATGGAATAGGTGGGTGGCCACCGATATCCACTTGGATCACATCGCCTCTGTTCTACCCCAGTGCTCAAACTACCAGACTTGCAACAACCATTTGAGATCGAGACAGATGCCTCTGACTATGCTATTGGGGCAATTGTTACTCAATAGGGGCATCCAGTGGCATATCACAGTGAGAAATTATATGAAACTGTCTACAAGTATCCCACTTATGAAAAAGAAATTTATTCCATTGTGCTGGCTTGTTGACAATGAAAGCATTACATTTTGGGTAAGGAAACAATCATCCACACAGACCACCAACCCCTGCAGTTCATACAAACATAAGGGAAGTTGAAGAACAATTGTCATCAGAAGTGGTCCACATAATTGCAATAGTTTCATTTGAACATCAAGTAAAAGAAGGGTAGCACCAATAATGTTGCAGACTGCCTCAGCCGACCAGCGATCGTGGCGCTAACCACCGTTCTCAACTCTTGTGGGCATGAGACTTCTAATTGGCCGCTTCTCTACAAGGCACTCTTGGGGGGTACGCAAGTTCAAAATTTTCACCTCTAAGATGCATTGTTATGTCACCTGGGACACCTTTGTGTTCCTTCAAGTGAGCGTGCCAAGATGATATGGGAAGCACACTACAATCGAGTCGTTGGGAATTTTAGGGTTGAGAAAACAGTGGCAGTACTGCAGAAGTATTTCTATTGGCTGAACCTTTGACAGGATGTCGGAAGGTACATCAAATCCTGCACTGCTTGCGCCATTGCCAAACCTACCATCAAGAATCAAGGCCTTTATACTCCGCTACCTACCCCTAATCGACCTTGGGAATCCATCTCCATGGATTACATGTCGGACCTTCCTTCTACTAAGCATGAAAATGACTGTGTTTTCATGGTCGTCGATAGATTCTCGAAGATGGCCATTATGGCAACCTACAAGAAGAATATCACAGTAGAAGCCACTGCCAAACTCTTCTTTGAACGAGTGTGGGTGCACTTTGGGATCCCACAATTTATCATCTCAAATCGGGACAACAAGTTCCTCAGCACATCTTGGTCCAACCTCTCGTCAATGTTGGACACCAAGCTCACCAAGTCCACATCTTTCCATCCCCAAAATGATGGCCAGATAGAGGTCGTCAACAAGATGATTGTAGACATTTTGTGCATGTACAATTCAAAGCATCCACGCACATGGGATGAGAGCCTCCCTTATGTACAACACATTTGTAACTGGACTCTCCACATCTCAACCGGCCACAACCCCTTTCAGGTGGGCTTGGGATTCCAGCCACTATATCCCATTGACGTAGCCATGCCATTTGCGGCTACTCAGGCCGATTTGGTTCATGTCTAGTCTGAAGCTGACAAAGCAAACAACTTCATCGAGCGCATTCAGCACATCTGCCAACAGGTTCATGACATAATGCAAAGAGCCAATGCTAAGTACAAGCAATGACATGATCAACATCGGGTGCCACACAACTTCCAGGTGGGTGACAAAGTGTGGCTACATTTGTAGAAGGAGCGCCTGACTGGACCCCACCACAAGCTTCGCCCGCTCTGATATGGGTTGTACACCATCACCAAGGTTGTAGGGAACAATGCCTTCAAGCTCAGTATTCCACCATTCCTTGGTCTACACCCAGTATTCAATGTGGACCGCCTTCATCCCTACTTCCCACCTCTACTGGACACCTCTGACATTGCAGAACAACTCACACCAACAGAATTAAACCTAGACTGCATGGAACAGGCCACCACAGATTGTATCATGGACATGAAAATCAAGAACACTCGCCAACAAAAGATCCAACTGTATCGGGTTGTCAAAGTTGGCCAACTCCTACACCAAGGCAAGTGGTTCACCAGGGACCAAGTTCAGCAGAAGTTTCCTCATCTCATGGAGGAACTCAACACAATGGGGACCATTGCTTCCTAATGGGGGAGGAATGATCCAGGTGGATATTGGTGGCCACCCGCCTATTCCACTTGGGGCCCCACCATTATCTCTTTCAGTTTTTTAGTTTCAGGACAACTTACTTTTTTTAGCAGTTTTTTCAGGTCTTAAACTTCTGGAGCCGTTTTGAGGCCCTAAACGACTTTTTTTAGGAAAGCCGGGAGAAACATGGGTCGATGGACCAATGTTTCTCACATCAAAATTTGTATTCCTCGGATAGATCTTTCTAACGAGGTATGTTGCGCACAAACGAAGATCGTATGCCAAAGATACGTCCCCAGGAAGTTGAAACACCAATTTACCCAAACGGGGCCCATAGTTTTGGCGCTTCATCTCCTAGGGTTAGGATTTTGGATGTTTAGGGTTTCCATTGTTTCTAAATAAAAAATAAGCCCTCGAGCCTCATTGTAACACAGTTCATAGGCCTGTAGCCGCCACATCTCTTCTCATATATAAGCTACTAGTGCCCTAGCTAGTTTATTTCCATTCTGTCTGTAAGCAAATTTCAGTTCTTCGATATTAATGAAATAAAGTGTTATTTCTACTGCATCTTTGTATTTATGGTTATATGTGTATTTTTTTGCGTTCCTGCATAAATCTGGATCACATAGGCATAATACAAGCATATAATATCAATTCATGTCCACATGATACTGACCTCATAAAATTTTCAAAGATACTCTTCCCACTCGATACAAGGAATATCTTCATGCCATTCACCTGCATAAGAAATCATTCTTCCACAAGAATGATCCCTCGCAACCCTGTCAGACAATGACATAGATATGTAGATACATACATGTATATAATCATTGGCATAAAACAATCATGATCATGTCAGAAAACGACATACTTACACACATATATACATATAAGCATTAGGATTAAACAAACATGATCCATGATGACCCTGTTAGACATGACATACATACATGTAGACATATATAAACATTAGAATAATAAGGATCACAAAATTATTACCAGATAGCATGAGGTCGGGGTTAAGAGAACTTCCTTTATCTGTGCACACCATGCACAACATTGAGAACAACCATTCCCAACATAACCAAGGCATCTGACGACTCAAATCTATTTACTTTACCCTTTTGGTTACCTTTCTTATGTTTGCACTTCCACCATCCATTTACCACAATGGACCCAACCAGTCCAACTGACTGTCATATTCTTATCTTCCAATTCCCTTTACTCATGCACCAAGTTTCATTCGAGTCTTACATTACCTATTGGGTACCACACAGCTCTCCCCAAGCTCCATTAACTTTCCTCTTTCCCAACCAATTTCCAACACTCTCAAAACATAAAAGGCAAGCACAAGAAACAAAAGAATAAAATTGTGGAAACCCAATAGCAATACGACACTGCAAACAAGGTGGCAAGGCCTTGCACTACACATAAACAAAACTGGAAATCAAGCGCAACAAATCACAAAAGACCAAAAGCACAAGACTGGAAACAAACACCATGACACAATCCCATGGTTCCCAGTGCTTTCGAAAGAAATCTCAGCTCGAGCCTTCTTCAAGATTTCATGGCAATCTCTTTTTCCATGCAATCCCCTGCATCATACCGCCATAAACACATAATTTTCAGTGTATAATATAAAAATACAATATACCAATTACCTTACCTTGTTATGCCATACACACTACCTTATATCTGAACACATAAATATATCATATGTCAAGGGATTCCAATCCCTTGACGACTCTAGCCATAACTAGAAACCAAATGTTATACCTATTAAATACATGTTCATAAATATAACACATATCCACGTAATGACAAACAATATCAACATTAAGAAGACTGTTTGTATGCAAAGTACTCGTTCGTTTGGAATTAGGGTTTCCAAACATAGCCAAAGGAATTATTTCCCAATTCATTTCTTTTACCTTTTACCTTGTTGCAATCGAGTCTTACTATGTACTATCACATCACCCAACTCTTAGTTATGTAAACATATTAATTTTTACCTTGTCACACTAATTGATCAGGTGCTCAAAAATGAAAGTTTTTGAAATGGTGTGGAACCTAAATGACTGCGTAGATCTCATCGTTTTGAATCCGACGCAACTTGTTTCGCAGAAAACCAATACTGTATGGTCACGGAAACGTGTTCTGTTCGTTTTCTGAAACAAGGAATTTTTTCAAAAATGACAATTGGCGGGGAAAATTTTTGGGCCAGTGGCAGGCTACCACGTGGCCTCTTCTAGTTGGTCAAACTTCAATTTTTTTTGGGCCTACCATAGCGTGACATGTGGCATGCCTTGAATGGTTCGGTCATGGGCGAATTTGATTGGATGGTTGGTGGCCAACCACATGCTGCCACGTGGCCCAACCGGAGGCCTCCACATGGTAGCACGGGGGCCACCAAAATACTTTTAAGTGCCAAACTGCAGCTCTACGGATTCGAACACCAGACCACATAACTGACAATGCAATGCCTTAACCAACGGGCCACGTTTGTTCCTTATTAAAGGATGACGACAATGTTTTATTTAATGCATATTATGGTTGGGGGCTGGGCTAAGGCCTAGCCCTTGGCCACCCCCGAGCCATGGAACCACAGAAAGGGGGATAGGGGGCTAGGCCCTAGCCGCCCCACCATAACCATTACCCACAAAACCATGGAAAAAATTGCCCATGTGACACCGACCACCCTAACCACCTACGGTTACTGTGACCGCCAGTATTTAAAGCGCTCGAATTTTTTTATTAAAAAAATAATTTGGCGCCATAACATATGGTTTTAAATTCAGGTTTAAAGAGGAATTATGAAATTAACTGTCCGTTTTCCCGGATTTCCGTCAAAATGGCCCTCGGTTAGTGGATTATGGGGAAAATTTGTAGGACAATTCCATATTTTGGGGAATTTGTGGTGCAATTAGTAGCAAAGCTAGGGAGGCTCATAACTTCTTCATTTTTTGACCAATTTTGGAGCAAAAAGAGGCTAGACAGACATTTTTTATAGTTCTGGAGCTAATGGAACATGTTTTGAAGCCATTTGAACATGGTAAATGTATGTAATCACCTTTTTTAGCATAATGATATAGGGCCAAGCCATTGCACGCTGGACCAAGGAGATGTAGCCCAGGAGGGGTGAACTCCTTCATCACTTGCTGTGTTGTGCTTACTTTTATGGTGTATTTTTCTGTTATTTCTGCATTTTTAGAGTTTTAAATTCATGCTTTATGAGTTTGAAAATTTAACATAAAGGCTTATAAAATTCATCTTTAACACTTGAAATTTACAAACGCTCAAGCACAGTGTCATTAAGATCTCATACATATGATTTTTGGTATCATAGCTTAGGTTTTATGGTTGCTGTGAGGATATAATTTGTTTGCAAGTGTATGTGATGCTTACAAGGCTGAAGCTTAAGAGAGGAGAAGGAAACATTGTGGTTGTAAGTCCTCGAGTTAGGTCAAGGACAGGGAGAGCAATTTTACCACAATCTCCACCACAAATTCTTACACAAATTGCAGTTGAAGGTTCAACAAGTATGCCACATGAAGGAGAGCCTCACAATTTGTCAGAGGATGAAAAATCCTTCAGGAAAACATTCTTTTATATGACAAGAATGGTGAAAGTTCTCTATGAGGAGAGAAGCATAAGGAAGCAAGGTGAGAGTTCCAATTCTCCAAAGGGAGACAAGTCTTCAAAAGGAGAAGAAGGAGATGGATACAAGCCTCCAAAAGGTAATGTGAATGGTGACAAACCACTTTTGACACCACCATTTTCCTCACCGCCATCCTCACCACCATCTTCTTTCACAACAAGCCCTTCACAAATACCTCCACATTCTCCAAAAGGTCACGGTAAAACTCCATTTTTGAAGCTTGACATGAAGTTTTATTTGCCTATGTATGATGGAGAGGTAGATGCTGAAAGATTAGACAATTGGGTACATCACCTTGACATGTGTTGCAAGATACAAAGAATCAAGGATGATGACACCAAGATTCAACTTGCTTCACTAAGATTGGAAAGTGCAACTCTTATTTGGTGGGAAGCCAAAACTCAAGAGGACATTAAGAAACATGGTAAGGTCTTAACCTCTTGGAATGATTTTTTTGCCACCTTAAGGAGATAATTTTATCCAATAGCATACATGCAAAAGGCTATAATGGACTGGAAAAATTTTAGGCAAGGTAAAGGAAAAAGTGTGCAAAGCTATACTCAAGAGTTTAGGAGAAGAGCACTAATTTTGGGTGTAGATTTGACATCTCAAGATTATTTTTTTAAAGTGCATTGGATGTTTCCATAGTTACCTAAGACATACTATTCTCGTGTTTAATCCTTCAAATTTAGATGAAGTATGTGTACATGCCACACATCTAGAGGCAAGAGGGAAGCATGTTTCAGAGGAGACAAGTGAGGATACCTTTGAGTCCGAAGAGAAAGGAAAGGGTAAGTTCAAGGGTAAAGGTAAGAAGAATTATTCCATCAATATGGAGAAATAAAAACTCACATGCAAACATTTTTCCAAAGATTGACGCGACGAAGATCATTGCTGGAAACTTCATCCAAAGACGAAACCCAACAAGCTTAAAAACAAGGAGAAGAAGAACACAACTGCAACAATAACACGAGTTAGGTTTTGATTCCAGAGATGAAACAAAGATCACCACAATGGGTTTGAAAGGTAAGGACATGCAAGTACTAGTTCTTCAAGTTGTCAAAATAGTACTTAAGATGATGAAACAAGAATTGAACTTTTCCATGTTAGAGTTATTCCAAAGCATACCAAGATTGCCACCCTATTTGATAGTGGTTCACAAGAAAACCTTATTTCTAAAGACTTAGTCAAGAATTTGAATTTAGAGACCATTCCTCATCCAAGACCTTATCATTTATGTTGGATATGTAAGAATGAAAACTTGCAGGTGACGAGGAACTACATACTCAGATTTGCAATCACTGCAAACTTTCTTGATGAAGTTGAACTTGATGTTGTTCTGCTTGATATTTCTGGTATTGTTTTGGGTAGCCCATATCTTTATGATATGAGAGTTATATTTCATCACCACGAGAATAAGTACCACTTGTTCGAGAATGGGATTGAATATATTGTTAGAGCGCATAGTAAGAAGATGAATTCATCTCTTATGCATGCCGGAAAAATGAAAAAAATTGTGAATACTAGTCAAAATTTTACTTTGTTAACGTTCAAACATCAACATGTTGTGAATGAGGCCTTTCAACATGATGCATCAAATGAAATTTCTGACTTCATTAAGGTTACTAATGGTTGTGATAAGATTTTTCAAGAGTCTAACATGTTGCCTTTAAAAAGAGGTAAACAAGATACAGTGAAATTGCAGCAACATGCATCATTGTTAAGCAGCGATGTGAACAAGATGTCGGTGCAAGCCTAGTGCAAAGGTTAAAGAGAAAGTGCCAAAGTAAATTGACAAAGAGGGAATTGGGTTCAAAAGTTCTTCTTGTGGGTTTCATAAAGTGTTGTCTTTGAAATGGTGTGTTGCATGGCGATGGCGATCACATTTGGTCAAGAGTCGAGCCAAGCACAATGCAAGACAAGCTAAACATCGTCATGTCGACAATGTTCAAGGTGAGAAGAATTTCAAGTTGTTTAAGTTTCCTTTGATTGACGACCGAGCAGGGAACATGTTTGTTTCTTCAAAGACAGTTTGTTCTTTTGAAAATTATGGGAAATTGCAACATGATGGTATCTACAACAGCAAGTCAAGGTCTCCAAATTTGGGGAAAAATATCAGTTTTCATGAAAAGCTCAAATTGTTGAATTCAGGCAAATTCCAGTGGATTGAGACTGGAAGGGTGAGGGGGTTGTACCCTCATCCAAATTTTTAATAATAAAAGAGATTTTGGGGTCCAAAATATTCCAGTGGGGAGGTATGATTAGGTGCTAAAAAATATGCTAAAAATTAAATTTGTCATAATGGTGTGGTACCTGAATGACCGCGTAGATCTCGTCATTCTGAATCTGGAACAACTCGTTTCGCGGAAAACCAACACCGTATTCTCTCGAAAACACATTCTGTTCATTTTCTCAAATAAGGAATTTTTTCAAAAATGACAACTAACAGAGCAAAGTTTTGGGGTAGTGGCAGGCTGCCACGTGGGCTCCTCTGGTTGGTCAAAATTCAATTTTTTTGGGCCTGCCACAACCTGACACGTGGCAGGCCCTAATAGTTCGGTCGTGCGTGAATTTGATTGGTTATTTGGTTGCCAACCACATGTTGCCACATGGCATCATGGGGGCCACCAAAATATTGTTAAGTGCCAAATTGCACCTCTGCGAATTTGAACACTGGACTGCATAACCAATAACGCAGCGCCTTAACCAAAGGACCACGATTGTTCATTGTTAAAAGGTGGCGACAATGTTTTATTTAATGCATATTATGGTTGGGGCCCGGGATAAGGCCTAGCCCCTGGCCACCCCCTGGCCACGGGACCGCAGGTAGGGGGGTCGGGGGCTAGGCCCTAGCCACCCCACTATAACCATTACCCACGAAACCGTGACGGAAACCTCCCATGTGACACCAACCACCCTAACTGCCGACGATTTCCATGACCGCTGATATTTAAACTGCCTGAAATTTTTTGTTAAAAAAAAATTATTTGCCGCCATAACATATGGTTTTAAATTCGGGTTTAAGGCGACATTATGCAAATTAAATGTCTGACAATTTCGTTTGGATTGCCGCCAAAATGGTGCTCGGTTAGCGAATTATGGGGAAAATTTGTAGGACGGTTCTGGATTTTGGGGAATTTGTGGTGCGATTAGCAGCAAAGCTAGGGAGACTCATAACTTCTTCAGTTTTTGACCAATTTTGGAGTAGAAAGAGGCTAGACAAGACTTTTTGACAGTTCTGGAGCTTATGGAACAAGTTTTGAAGCCACTTAGCACTGTAAATGTATGTAATCACTTTTTTTTGCATAATGATATAGGGCCAAGCCATTGGAAGCTGGACCAAGGAGATGTAGCCTAGGAGGGGTGAACTCCTTCATCACTTGTTGTGTTGTGGTTACTTTTATGGTGTATTTATCTGTTGTTTCTGCATTTTCAAAGTTTAAATTGATGCTTTATGTGTTTACAAATTTAACATAAAGGCTCATAAAACTCAGTTTTAAAACTTGCAATTTAAAAACCCTCAAGCACACTTTCATTAAGATCTCATACAGATCACTAATACCAAGCATATTTCATGCAACTATTTACATGTGTCAGTTACATGTTCCACAAATCAAGGCATCATGTCTATGAAATTGAAATCCACCTTTACCATGACTAACAACCATGTCATACTCAACAATCAAATCACATTCATTAGTCATAATACATATTGCTACAACTATCACCTACTTACACTCAATTACATATCAACTGTCTCAAAACATATGTGTTAGTACGACCATCTTAAAACAAGATCAATTCTTCATGTAATATTATAGACACATACCCATATCATGCAAGTAATCAAATATTCAGACAACAGATACATGTCATAATAGACACCAAACACTCGAACACCAAATAAATGACCTAATCAAACATTCAAACACCAAGTAGACGACATAAGAAAACTCATACCTTGATGCATCTTAAGGGAGGCTATATTGTCTGCACAATCAATCTAGTTTAGCATGATATAACTTAACAACACATCAAATCAAACATAAATAAGGTCATGATATCTATAACAGTAACTAACTAACATTTTCACACCATAAACTCACAAAAAATTGTCATTCATGCATTACAATCACATCTTCACAGTTGTTGGGTGCCAGTTTTGTACTTATTTCCTACATTTGTTTCCCCCATTGTTACCTTGTGACTACAACCATTGGGACTATCTTTGCCTATTTTCCTACCTTTTCATCTTAAACAGTATTGTTTCACCTTATTTTCATTATCTTGTCGTTTCATCAATTATTATGATGTATCGTGTCTTTCTTTATGACTAACTGGGGATGAATGTTTGGAGAAGTTCCTTGGTCTTTTTTTGTCCTTCCAGATGTTATTTTTAGCAATAAAGATCTAGAGCATGAGGCATACAGGAGCAGTTGAAGGTTGTGTTGTTACACCACAACGCTGTTACATCATGACATTGTTACAGACCCATTAGATAAACTGTTGTTACAACTGTACTGCTAACTGGATATCGTCAACTTCTAGATGCCGACCTGTCCTCTATTGTTGTTACGCTACAACTGTGATTTTCCACAACAGTTGTAGAAGTCATTACGTATTGTATTTTAGGATGACAAATTTTAGGCGATTTTGATTGTAATCTATATTCTTTCAGTCATACTTTTTATTAAGAAGTGGTGGTAACCATATGTATCTTATTTTGATCAGCATGAGAATCATAAGATTATCATGACTGATCCATCCCTCGTTTTTCAAAACATGTAACCACTACATAATTCTCGACCCTTGAGGTCAAAAGGTTAGCGGAGAACAATATTACTTTGGCTCTGTAATTTTGGTTACATTAATACAAAGTTATCACGTTGCTGCTATTACATGCATTGTCTGGTTTAGTTTCCGTTTAAGTTTCTTTCTCTTCCTACGCCATGCTAGGGAGGAAGGGCCCTCCTCTTTAGCAGGGACTACAACGGTTAAGGTAGTTGTAAATATTTCTTATTTGCTTTATGTATTGGTGGAAGTGTTGTTGCTGTTGTTTTGGCTGTGAGTAGATATGATTAAATTTCAATATTATTATGTTGCTACACATATGTGATTAGAGATACCAGTTGTTGTAATTGTGTGTGGCGCGCTAGGTAAAGTTAATTGAGGCTTGATTATAGTATTGTAGATCGTTTTTATTTATGCACGAGTGGTTTCTTTCAGCATTTGATTCAACAACAATTTCCCTTTATTTTGATTTGCTTCTGGTTTGATGTATCGGCACAGACAATGCAACTGTCGTTGGAATAAAAGTCGTTCCTGGATTGATAATTTATGTGTACCATCTTAGTCATTTAACAATGATTAATACAGCCAACATTTTGGCATCATTGCCGGGGATGGTAGTGACGATGCAATAAACCCGAATTGTTTGTTTGATGATAGAGTGTTCCTAGTCTGCAATTGCTGAGCGGTAAGACGAGAGGTAAGAACCTGTGCATCACTCTAACATACCTGGGCGGGCTCACCATTGCTATACTAGGGCACTTAGAGGTATAAGTTTTGGGTGTTTTTCTTTAGTGTGTCTTCAACTACACAATTGTTGGGCAGTAAGACGAGAGGTGAGAACCTGCACATCGCTATAACATACTTGGGTGGGCTCACCAATGTCTCGTTGAGACACTTAGAAGTGTGAATTTTTAGGTATTCTCTTCAGTGTGCCTTTAGCTATATAGTTGGGTAGTAAGACGAGAGGTAAGAACATGCGCATCGCTCTAATATACTTGGGCAGGCTCACCGCTGTAGAAACTGAAGCACTTGTAGGACGAATTGATACACATAGGGTCCATGTGTGGCAGTAGGACAATAAAAAAATCCACAAACACCCCCCACTCTAACTAAATATAGGAAATACGGGTCATAAAAAGGAAAAGAAGAGTGCAGATTTGGGAAGAAAGACATTCTTTGGAGATCTGATCTCAAAAGCATAAGAGGAACAATCTACTTCATATAAAGACAACAGGAAGACAGGACCACAGAAATATGCCACTATATCGAAGCCTGAGGCATCGTTACCTTTCGTGTCTGGACCTCATCACCCTTCAAATAGCATATCCACTCCTGATATTAAGACTCCAGATCTGAAACAACAATGGACAATCATTGATCAGAATCTGGAAATTGAAGGACAAGGGGAGACCAGTGGGGAGCACCAGGGACCTGAGGAACAACATTTAGTTGAACATCATTTGGATGCGGGTAGTGTAGTGAAAAAATTGGTCCTGGAATAGCTTGATCCATTATTTATTTTTCAATCCCCTATATATTCTGAGGCCAATTCACCCCATCAGGAAGGGTTAGCCATGGGGGACGAAAATGTTAAGGCAGATGGTTATGTTACTTTTGAATTCTTGATAGTGGCAACGCGGGATGAAGCTCCTATGAAAAATATTCCTTTATCATCTCTCCCGTCCTTTCAAGGGATGGCTGTTAAAGATCCTGATACCTTTCTGTTCGAGTTCGATGTGTTGTGTAGAGGTTATGACTACACTTCAGACGCCAAGAAGCTGAAATTGTTTCCTGCTACTCTTAAAGGGGAAACATTAAGATGGTTCATGAGATTGGTTGTTGGCACGATTCAAACTTGGAATGACATGAGGGAGGCCTTCCTCTTTAAGTATTAGGATTACTGTCGAACCGGGGATTTGAAGGGAGAAAACTTCAAAATTGCACAGAAGGAGGAAGAGAGCTTGGAAGACTACATGGAACGATTCCATTATAATTTACAAAGGTATAAGTTTGGTAACTTAGCCCCAGAAATTCTGAAACATATATTCTTAAGAGGTATAATAGATGACTGTCTAGAACATTTGAATCTATTTGGAAAAGGAGACATGTCGCAAGAACCGCTTTAAGAAATAATGAAGCTCTGTTTGCAGAGTTGAAGAGTTTCGGTCAAGGGAAGGATTTCAGTTCGGGACCCTTCAGTTCAGATATAGAAGTCCACAAGCGGAGGAGTAACCAGAGCAGAAATCAGGAATCTATTTGAGGATTTTAAAACCGACCTCCTGAGCACTCTCTCTGCCTAGATCGCTACGGTACAAGTTAAGAAAGCACAAGCAGAAGCTTAAGCAGCTTTAGCAATAGTCTGTCCTCGATGCAAAAAGAAAAATTTAGAAAGAGAATGTGGACTGAATAGCGTCAGCTTGTGCAATATTTGTGAGTCGGCACATTCTACTAGTCAATGCCCTGAACTGCCCAGACTGAAAGCTATACTTCAAGAATCAAGCGAGGATGTCCAGTCTTCCTAATTCATTGGATCAAAGAGACCATGGAAGCCACGACCTACAAGTATGCCTCTAGATTTTTCCTCTTTTAATGCTTGGAATAATGTTTATAATAGTCAGAAATTTCCATGGCAGTATCCTACTCCTTCCTCAATACAATTTCCTTCACCATGGAACCAATGGCCTTCCCCTCCACCAATGCAATATCCTCCATCGTAATCTCATCCTTAGAGCCAGAATTGGAGAGGTAATGGCCAAGGTCCAGCACCACCTACACTACCAATGCAACAACAGTTACAATTTCCTCCTCTTCAAACTCCTGCACCTCCTGTCCGACCCCAATTACCTGTGCAACCTAACCCCAATTCGAATAATAAGGCATCTCAGAGCATAGACGCCCCGGTTACCTTCTAGACTTATCTTATCACTCCTATTAGGATTAACGAGGTTCAACTTTAGTCGGGAAAAGTAATCAGACTTGAACATATTGCCATTATTACCTAGGAATAATGTGAGTCACCTAGAAAGGATATAGTCGATTCTGAGACAATTGTTACACCTGTTGTTACACCTGTAGCAGCCAACTTGGGAAGGCCTGTTGTTTCTACATCATCCAACCCAAGCAGGGATGGTGCATATATGATAGCTGACTCAGTTGTTGAGGTTCAGGATCCTCCATACCCTCAAAAATTATTTGAAACTTGGCCAACCTCACAAATTGAATCTGAATTCCTCAAGGAATTACAGAATTTGTATGTGCAGATTCCACTGTTACAAGTTCTTAAGGAAGTACCTATCTATGCCAAAACAGTGAGAGATCTGTGTGTCAAAAAGCCTGGAAGAAAACTGAAAGACCCTGCTACTATCCATGTTATGGGGAAACTGTCCAAACTTATG
Source organism: Pinus albicaulis (assembly GCA_034641835.2). Lineage (NCBI taxonomy): Eukaryota > Viridiplantae > Streptophyta > Pinopsida > Pinales > Pinaceae > Pinus > Pinus albicaulis. Next base: position 303,085,205 of record CM076569.1, read on the forward strand.
ATTGATCAACTTTTGTTGACTAAATATAATGACCTAAGGAATCCTACATTGACTGTCATTATTGATGACCAGCCCATAACTAATACTTTGATTGATTTGGGGGTAGCCATTAATGTAATGACAAAAGATCTCTTTATCTTTCTAGGACTTCATGGACTTCGACCTACAACCACAGTGCTTGAATTAGCAGATAGGTCCCATATCAAGCCCGAGGGAATGTTAGAAGACGTGGTGATCACTGTAGCTTCTTGGAACTATCCCACTGATTTTCTCATTTTACAAACCAAATCCAACTTGGGGGGTCATCCTTTAATCTTGGGAAGACTATGGCTAGTCATTGCAGACGCATATATCAGATGTAGGTCTGGATCTATGGTGATCTCAGATGGGCAAGCCACTAAGAACCTGAACCTTTACCCCCCATCAAAACCGCATATGGATTTGAATAGCCCCTGGTGGGATGAATTTGAACCTGAATCTGATTTTTCCCTACTTCTCCCCATACTTGGAAAAGCACAATAATTTAAGGATGATATAGAATATGATATTATTAATGGTTTTATTAGCAATTCACTCTTGGTTGCCTCCATCAGAGATCCAGGGGAAGAAGATGAGGTAGATGATGTAATTATTGAACATTTGAAAACTACTTCGCATACTGCCAATAGTCCTGTTGAAATTGAGCCTGGGAAATATTTAAAATTTGATCCTAACTTGACTGCTGAAAAAAACAGATTGTTGTTACAACTGTTACAGAAATATAAAAAGTCATTTGCATGGGACTATACTAATATGAAAGGAATCCACACTGGCCTATGCACTCGCCGCATTTACCTTGAAGAGGACTGCAAACCAGTTAGACAACCGCAATGCCGAATGAATCCCACACTTAAGGAGATAGTGAAAGAGGAATTACAAAAACTCCTTAATGCTAGTTTCATCTACCCCATTTATGACAGTTAGTGGGTGTCTCTACTTGTCATTGTTCCAAAAAAAAAACGGCAAGTGGAGAGTCTATGTAGACTATAGAGAGCTTAACAAGGCCACCCAGAAGGACCATTTCCCTTTACCATTCATTGACTAGGTCCTGGATACTCTCTCTGGGAAATTTTTTTTTCATTCCTAGACGGGTTCAGTGGCTATAATCAAATACAAATTCCCCTGGAAGACCAAGAAAAGACAACCTTTACCTGCCCGTGGGGTACTTTCCCATACAGAGTCCTTCCTTTTGGCCTCTGAAATGCGGCAACAACTTTTCAAAGGGAAATATTGGGTATCTTTTCGGATCTCTTGAATGATTGTCTTGAAATTTTCATGGATGACTTTACACCCTATGGGGATGCCTTTGAAACAACATTAGTTAATTTGGAAAAGGTGTTGGAATGCTATGAACAAACTAATGTTGCTTTAAACATGGAGAAATGCACATGATGATGACCGAGGGAATTGTGCTGGGACATTTCATTTCGAAAGATGGAATCAAGGTAGACCCTACAAAAATTGAGGTAATATCGAGAATCCCAACTCCTAGAACTCAAAAAGAGGTACATAGTTTTTTGGGACATGCAAGGTACTACATGAGATTTATAGATTTTTTTTCAAAGATTGCATCTCCTCTATTTTCTTTGCTCATGAAAGATGCAAAATTTGTGTGGACAAGAAAGTGTGAGCAAGCCTTTTTGAAATTAAAGAACTGTGTAACAGCAACACTTGTTTTGCGAGGACCAAAATGGATATTTCCATTCCATATCACCATGGATGCATCTGACATAATTGTGGGTGCTATTTTGGGGCAGCTGGAGGAAAAGAAACCTTATGCCATTTACTACATCAGCAAGAATTTAACTCCATCTGAACTCAACTAATAGTGACTGAGAAGGAATTCATAGAAATTGTGCATACTATCAACAAATTTCGACACTACATGATCGGGTATCAAGTATTTGTACACACTAACCATGCTGCAATTCGATTTTTAATGAATAAACCTGTTACCAATGGTAGAGTTACACGATGGTTATTGTTGTTATAGGGATTTGATATCACTATTTTAGATAAACCTAGAAAAGATAATGTGGTTGCTTGTTTTATTTCTAGATTAACTATAGGTGATGATTGCACTCCCACTGAGGATTATTTTCCAGATGAATGTCTTTTTTCCATATCTACTCACTCACCATGTAGATATAGCCAATTATCTTGCTGTAGGAAAATTCCCACACCATTTATCTTCCAAATAAAAGAGGAAGATCATAAAACAGAGTGCTACCTACTCTTGGATAGAATGCAATATCTATCACATCGGGCCAGACTTTTAGATTATGTAGTGTGTTAGAGAAGATGAGGTTTTTGAGATCTTGAAAGCTTGTCATGAGGAACCTTGTGGAGGGAACTTCGCTGACAAAAGGATGGGATATAAAGTACTCTCAACATGGTACTATTGGCCAACTATATTCCAGGATGCCAAGAAGTTTGTGCAGGGATGTGATAGCTGCCAAAGGATGGGCTAGCCTCTGAAATTAGATGAGATGTCGTTGCAACCTCAGATAGTGATAGAACCATTTGAGAAATGGGCCCTGGATTTTGTAGGGCCAATTAATCCTTCATCACAACAAAGATCATACATATTGGTCTGCACCGATTATGTCACAAAGTGGGTCGAAGCAAAGGCACTAATTACAGCTATAGAGCAGGTTGTTTCAGACTTCCTGTTCAAAGATAACTTTGTTCGCTTCGTGATACCCAGGGAGATAGTGATGGATGGAGGGCCTCAGTTCACATCTCATTTGATCCAGAAGCTTGTTGAGAAGTATGGAATTCATCACAGGATCACTTCACCTTATCACCCACAAGCAAATGGTCAAGTAGAGATCACCAATAAAGTTATTAAGGGAATCTTACCAAAGACAGTACCCAACCACCGAAGAAATTGGGCCGAGAAACTTCAAGAGGTGTTGTGGGCTTATAGAACAACATGGAGGAATACTACATGCTTCTCACCATATGAATTGGCGTATGGTAAGAATCCTTTATTCTCAATGAGTTCGAAATAAATACATTAAGAACAACATTGCAGGTCAATTTGGATTCAAGCACAACGCAAAGACAAATATTGAACCAGCTCAATGAGTTTGAAGAGAAACGGTTGGCTGGCATTCAACAGATAGAGATCATTTAGCAGCAAAGAGCTAGATGGCATGATAGGTTCAATAAGAAGAAGAAATTTCAAAAAGGAGATTGGGCTCCCTTGTATGATTCAATATTCAAGGATTTCAAAGGCAAGATCTGCACCAGATGGCCAGGTCCTTACAAAGTAGACATGGTCTTTGAAAATGGGACTGTACAATTGGTCACCATTGATAGTGCCAAGACACCGTTACTGGTTAATGGGCACTGTCTGAGGTTATATCTCCAACCTGCTTTGAAGGAATCTTTTGTTAACATTGTCGTAGACTCTGATCTTTATGTTACAGTAGCAGGGAAATGTTCCCCTCTGCAGCCTGAAATTTGAAATTCCAATAAGTGCAGCAGCTGAAAACCATCCTTGTGGCAGCTGTTACACCTGTTAAAAAAATAAAAATAATAATAATAATCTGATTGTGAAAACCTCTTGTCGAGGCGCAGGCGGACAATTTGTAACAATTGAAAACTACTTATGTGGCGGCTGTTACACCCAGTTTTTGTTCCCTTTTCAAAAAACATCATCCTTCCTTCCCGATATATTTTAGAAGATGATGTTACTTATTTGTTTATTTTCTATATCTATTTTTCCTAATCATCATGTTTTCGGAAGAATAATAAAAAGGTTGTCTTGGTTGTTACACATGTAACAACCGACAGCCATGAACAGTGTTTCTTATTTCGTCGCATGCAAAAATAATTGTAACAATCAAGCATGACCGCCACGATCACTGTGATCAGTACGCCATCAATTCAAATTCCTCCTCGACGTCGCTTCAGGTACGTCATTCAAAAAGGTAACGTCATCATTTAATAGTTTGGTGATTAATGGCAAGTGATGATATTCCCGTGACGGCCGTGGGCGACTGTCACCATTAAAGCAGAGGGGTAAATATCATAATCATTGAAAGAAATCCATAGTTATGAACTGTTATTAACCTCGCATTCATCTAATTAAATAGCACGATGGCCAATTATGACCAAATCCATCCGGAAAAAAGGCATCTGTACATAGAGCCCATTACCTTCCATAATGAGACATTTATGTAGGAATGTGTGAAGTACGATTCGGTAATTCACAAATCCTATCACCTCCCATCACCTTCCTTAGCTGAACTCTTGTATCCTCATCCGAAACTCTTCATCTGGGATAAGCAGAGTAGGGTGCTGAGAGGAAATAAGCAGCGCAACAACATTGCGGTTGGTTGAGAAATAAGGAGTGATTTAGAATAACAGTAAGATGGGAGGAGAAATAGTAAGACACGAGCCAGACTCCATGGATGCCTTGCAGAACTGTCCGGAAGCTTACTAGGTATTTAGGGACGCTAGGTGGATTGAATATTTTCAGAAATTGGAAGGCTCAGATGAGGCTATTGTAATCGAATTCGCACAGAATTTGAATAACCACTAGACCCAAGTCACGGGCCTCCAAATTGAAGTGACAGAAGAAGTGATTGCCTGAGTGACCACATTTCCAGCAGAAGGATGGAGATGGTTCAAAGGGAAAATTAATAACCCTTCTTTGAAGGAAGATTTTCTTGAAGGAGAGGAAAAACTGGAAAAGAAGAGAAGAGGAGTTGACAGATTATCACTCACCCAGCCATGGGATGATGTTGCATTAGGCCTAATCAAGTACATTACTTGCGAGGGAAGATCCACAACCATCTTCAATTACGACTTCCCTCTACTAAATAATCTTCGACATCAGCAGAAGATCAACCTCCCATTTTTCCTATCGGGAAACATTAAGCATATGGCAGCGGCGGTGAGGACAACATCACACCGGGAAGCATGTGTGACCAATCATGGACTTATTCAATTGATCATGTTGGATGCCCTAAGCCAGCAGGGAAGGAGCTGGGAAGAATTTAAACGAAAAAGGCCTAGGAAAAGCTAGAGAAAACAAGCCGCGACTTCGAAAGGAAGTCATGCAGAAGTTGAGGTCTAGACTCAGTCCGTCAGGGTCAAAATTGGAAAAGAACCCATTGACGAGCCAATTGGGGACATACGACCAAAATAGAGGGTGAGAGTTAACTTTCCAACAGAACCAATTCCCACAGCTGAAAAAGCATAAAAAAGTAGAAGGATCAGAAGAAGAAGAAAGAGAACCCTCCTCGTCTGTTAAGGACAAAATTCATGTTCTCCTTCTAGAACTTGATAATTTAAGAAAGGAAAATGAACAATCGAAACAAATATTATTTGAGGAGAAGGAAATCTTAGTATTTTTATGCACAACATATTCTCAAGGACTAACAACAGTAGGGTATATGGTATGTGGGGAAAACACCAGCCCAATGGAAACATAAATAAAACTTCGGGAGGCTGTTACACAAGAACCTGCTAAGGATACTACTATTACACAAGAACCAGCAATTAAAGCAGAGCCTCCCGTAGTGATTGACCTAGAGGCCAATACGCAAGAACCTGTGGAGGTCACTGCTATTATAGAAGAACCAGCAACGGACACAGAGGCTACTCTAGGCAAAAATGAAGGGGCTGATACACAAGAACCCACTGATGAAGTTGTTATTACACAAGAACCAGCAGTAGAGGTGGAGCAGACCCATCCAACATAGGTTGTTACACCCATTATTGATGTTGATGTTGAATGCAGAGGAATGTCGGGTCCTGTCATGGGATGGAGTTCCGAGAAAATTTTGTTGATTTCCGAATTGCAGAAGTGGAAACAGGAAGCAATCTCCCTTTGGGAGAGGGTGATTTCGTTGAAAGAACATCATAAGGAGATAAGTGCTTTACAGGAAAAATGGATGAAAGAAGAGCTGAAGAAAGGTTGGGAAGAGTATAAGCAAAAGGAAGCCGTAAAGAAGCAGGAAGAACAACTACTGTTGTTATAGTAGCAGGTTCAGGATTTGACTGTGGATAAGCAAAAACTCCATGAAATTGCCCTCAATTTGTTGGGGTGCAGGCGACCTTCCCCAACTTAGCCCATTTTCCTATGGGAACGCTATTACCTGTTTCAGTTAAAAGCCATCATGGAGAACATGCCCTATCTGTGTTCTTCCACTCGCACATTTTTATATGTCTTTTGTGCTTTTGATTTTGACGAAGAAAGCCTGATGTGTGAGTTATTTTTGCAAAATATCATTTGTGAGCACATAAGTATGCAAATGGTGGTGGCTATATTCTCCTACATGGGGGATTTGCAATTATGTGCCTTTGTGTCATTCATGATGAATCAGATTGAATGGAATTTGTCCACCAAATCTATGGATTCCAATGAAGAAAAGACAACATTATGGATTCGGGCAGAACCAGGACAGGCCACCGAGTTAAGGCGGGAATTTAGAAGAATGATGAGCACTCCTGGGATAAGGGGACTTGCTGCCACTTGCAGAAGAAGGATTGTGAACTTCTGACTTAATCAGTTTTCATTAATGAAGAGTCGAGCCATGACTGCGTGTTTGAAACGTATAGAAGCCAACAGTGTTGAGCTGTTGAAGGGGGACCTGTTTGCATTTCAGAACTTTGTGGTAGCTATTACACATGTACCAGCATATTCACAGATAATACATACCCTTTTCGCTTCCTGGCTTGGGCTAAGATTCAAATTCCATTTTATTTGGCTACCAATAGAGGATTACAAGATTCATTATCAATTGAACAAGTATGAAGCATAGTCTTGGGTACGACAGCTGATGGCTACTCAAGGGTACATGTCTGCAGATGAAGACACAGCCGGCACTTATGAACTCACTGACCTACACAGGAGATATTCTCATGGAAGATGAGATTTTGCACGAGGACATGCAAGTGCTTCAGCTGGGGGGAGATGTTGGGTGCCAGTTTTGTACTCATTTCCTACATTTGTTTCCCCCATTGTTACCTTGTGACTACAACCATTCGGACTATCTTTACCTCTTTTCCTGCCTTTTTATCTTAAATAGTGTTGTTTCACCTTATTTTCATTATCTTGTCGTTTCATCGATTATTATGTTGTATCGTGTATTTTTTTATGATTAACTGGGGATGAATGTTTGGAGAAGTTCCCTGGTCTTTTGTTGTCCTTCCAGATGTTATTTTTAGCAGAAAAGATCTAGAGCATGAGGTGCACATGAACAGTTGAAGGTGTGCTGTTACAATGAGTTGTTACACCACGATGTTGTTATATCATGGTGCTGTTATAGACCCGCTAGATAAACTGCTATTACAACTTTACTGCTGATTGGATATCATCAACTTCTGGATGCCGACCTATCCTCTATTGTTGTTACGCTACAACTATGATTTTCCACAACAACTATAGAAGTCATTATGTATTGTATTTTAGGATGATAAATTTTAGGCGGTTTTGATTGTAATCTATATTCTTCTAGTCAGACTTTTTATTAAGAAGTGGTTGTAACTATATGTATCTTATTTTGATCAGCATGAGAATCATAAGATTCTCATGACTGATCCATCCCTCGTTTTTCTAAACATGTAACCACTATATAATTCTTGACCCTTGAGGTTAAAAGGTTAGCAGGGAACAATATTACTTCGGATCTGTAATTTTGGTCACATTAATATAAAGTTGTCACGTTGCTGTTGTTACATTCATTGTCTGGTTTAGTTTCCGTTTAAGTTTATTTCTCTTCTTGTGCCCTGCTAGGGAGGAAGGGCCCTCCTCTTTAGTAGGACTGCATTAGTTAAGGTAGCTGTACATATTTCTTATTTGCTTTATGTATTGGTGGAAGTGTTGTTGCTACTGTTCTGGCTATGAGTAGATATGCTTCAATTTCAATATTATTATGTTGCTACACATATATGATTAGAGATACCAGTTGGTGTAATTATGTGTGGCGCGCTAGGTATAGTTAATTGAGGCTTGATTACATTCCTGTAGATCATTTTTATTTCTGCACGAGTGGTTTCTTTCAACATTTGATTCAGCAACGACTTCCCTTTATTTTGATTTGCTTCTGGTTTGATGTATTGGCACATACAGTGCAACTGTCATTGGAATAAAAGATGTCCCTAGATTGATAATGTATGTGTACCGTCTTAGTCATTTAACAATGATTAATACAGTCCAACAACAGTCAGTCTAGATTAATACGACACAACATCACAAGTATTTCAGCTCATACTATAATATCGTAACCATAATTATTTTCATAGGCCAATCTAGATTAACTTGATACACATATACATCAAGATCTTGATACACTAACCCTAGTCATCGAGTTAACTAACATATAACAACAACAAGTTAACATATATCATAATCATAAACAACATATAACATAATCATCAAGTTAACTAACGTAAAACAACAACAACAATGCATATAACAACACATTACTATCATTCATGACTATTCGACACATGTGCATATGGCCACACTGATTCACTAACATCTACCATGCATGTAACCACAACAACAATAAAATGACAAACATGCATATAATGATCCATTAACTAACATACATGCATGCCAAACATACACTACTTGTATGACGATATGCTCTTACCCCAAAGTCTAGTGCTACAACTTCACTTTGATGACCTGCATCTCCCGCTCTATCTCAACCCCCACACCAAAATCATAATGTATCAACAACACCATGATGACCTAAAATGCCTACAATGACCTCATGGACAACAACTATAACCATGACAATGCATGCATACCAACATATAGACACTGACATGCATAACAAATGCATAATCGACATGCACTCATGATAATCACATCCAACAACAACATCATCAACTTCCACAAGGCGACACAACTGCAACAATGACCACCACTATTCATACACAACAAGTACACAATCCAAAAACATACAAAACACATATGAAATTGACATTTATGCACGACAAACACATTCACCCAAGGAGAGAGCAACTACACTTTGATATCACTCTATAACACCCTCATCCCACATCTACCTAATTAACCAGCCAATCGGGGTAAACATGTGAGGAAGAGCTACTATGATCTAATTCAACCTCCCAAGTGACCTTAAGGAAGTGGAATCGAAGGGAACACATCACACAAACCCTCCACATCAACAACCGAACTCCTAGGATCCAACCCAACCACTCAGGTATCCATATCTTGGGTCCCACTAAGGTTTTAGACCTTCAAACCCTCGTACGCTCCCACAGTATAGACATGGGTACGTATGGGAGGCTCTGGATGCTCCAACATCATATGTATGCATGCGTCCAGGGACGTTTTCCCACAGACCTATGCCAGGGTCCCCAAGATTTGAGCCACTTTTTTCAGGCCTAGGCTTAAATCACTACCCAGAATTCAATGACAAGTTCATAAATGGAATATAACAACGAAATAATGGCACAAAAACAAATACTTGAATAAGGATTTGACTAGACCCCTACTAGCCATGACATACATTTCGTAAAACATGTCGCAAATATGTAATCTATAGGTATAAATAACAGATCTGAACACAAGGATCTCGTACTTATCTGAGAATCACTAAGAAGCATTGTTCCCTTACATCATTAGCTGCATTATCATCTATTAGGTCATAGATGCATTATTTTTTCATTTACAAATAAAAACATGAGGAGATCCATACATCATCATTGTCGGAATACATGCTCATAACCAACATAATAACAACAAAAATATCAGGGATCCATAAGCCATAGAATCCACATATAACCCAATACATTTACACACAAAATGCCAAGGAAATGAACTTCTTATTAATGGATGTAAAAACCAGCCGGGGATGGGACTACCATGTTCCACCCGACCATAGATTGGCTGAGCCAAATCTCTATTCAGCTAATCACCCTGTGCCATATTCCAAGCATGAATGTGGGACTCACAAACAACCAAAAAGAACCAAACAAGCATGGACGCTACCGAAGTTCTCCACCTACAACGTGAGGAATTTTACTTCCTCCTAGTCTCTCAAGCTTTACCGTAATCCACAGTCCGATCCATGGATCACTAGGCCCTACACCGAGACCCACTATTCATAATTTACCATACATCCCATCTCGGGACTACTAGACCTAACAGAGAGCACCCACCTCTTTGATTTACCGTACATCCCACCATTCACCGACAAAGATTCTTAGGCCCACCAATGCACACAATCCTGGCTTTACCACAACCCATAATCCGGTTCAGGGATCACTAGGACATGTGTTTTTCCTTTCGGAGATCCACCTCACTAAGCTTTGAATCCATCCAACAATCCAGCTCAACCAAATATGAGAACCCCATCACACCATGGCTATCCGGAAATGGCAAGGCTAGGTTGAAAATACCGTCACACCTGACAAAACCCATGCCACGATAGAAAAGAACCATATGCAATACCATGCATGCCACATCTAGCAAGGAAATCTCACATGCAAATCGATACCTGCAAATAATCCTGTTGTAGTTGCTTGATCTCGCTCTTCCTTGCTTGCTCCTTCCTTCCTCTTGCCTTTTTTTCCTTTCTTGATCCAATATGAAAGTGCTCCAAGAAAAAATCTAAGTGTCTAAGAGTGTGTGAGAGACAGAGGATAATGAGAGAGCTCCATAACTGAATTGACAAAAGGTTGAGCAAGTGTAGAGCTATAAAAAGGGTCTCTTTCACCTCTAATTACCTCACATTAATATGTCAATCCGGGAGTGTTTTGTTATTCCAAAGAGTGTCTCAGTTTGAGGCTATCACTTGTCAGAGTAATGCTAGTAGTACAGTGTTTAAGAAATACAAGAGTAAACGGATGCTTGTCTGTAACTAAATTACTTCAAAAGAATAAATCACACATTCAGAAAACTAGGCAGCTTATCAGTCAAGGGTTCGGCAGCGATAACCCATCCCTTGGGAAACTGATGGAAAGGAAATTAGAGCATAGACCACGGATCTGGGAGCTAGACAGTGAATGCCAAAGCTCACTACAGCCTTAGATCGTCTCTCACACCAAAACAACAAATGCGAGTAAATGGAACTACAGATAGCAAAATGGAACAGCAAATAAAGGATTGAACAACAAATCTGGAATGGAACTGTAATTCTGAAATTGAACAGCAATCGAACAACTAAGTCTCGAGAGTCTTACTCTATTAACCCAAATGCACTCTTCGCAATCAATCAATCTTTCACTTTTAAGGCAAATCAAGCAAAACACACTAATGGAACAACAATAACTATTAATAAATTATGGAACAGCTCTAGTAAATCATATACGCACACAACACGCTGAAATAGTAATCTTAATTAACAGGGATACGACTATGCTTCCAAATAGAACAGCATTATCTCTGAATCCAACAATCATGAAGAACACAACTTCATATGAATCTATGATATGAATGTTCAGCACAAACGCTCTGTGACAGAACAGTAAGAATATTCGGTTAAGACTAATAACATGCAATTAACCCTGAAAAGATCAATAACATAATGCAGAGTCAATACACGATTCTATCTGTAAAAACCTCAATGATTTAATCTTAACAGAGCATGTAATATCAACTTATAAAGCATATCAGATTACCAAATAACAACGATAAACAAACCACGCAGAAATCAAATCGTAGTGATACAGAAGCCAGTGTCCTCCGGGGTCGGGCCCTTAGCCTCCAAGGGTACACCGCCTTAAGTTAATCCAGACGCAGAAATGAGAGAATCACCAAGCTTATATTAATGCATCGGACAAAAGTACAATGAACCAGTTCTCAACGAGACTCAATAATCAGAGCTGATGTTTAACAGAAAATTACATAAAAATTCTATCTCATTCTTCCTATCCCAAGCTAACAGTGTTGTCCCTTTATATAAAGGTGACGGCGGAGATGTCCAAGTAACAAGATAAATAAAGCAGCGATCCCTTAGGATCAAAGATCCTGAGGGATTCGCCAAACTGTTAATCCTTCGTCTTTTCTTTTCTTTTGCGCCGAGCTGGTGTCTTCTCCTCCTTTTCCGGGCCGATTTGCTTTGATCTGTTTAGCCTTGTTTGCATTCGGTTCTCCTTCAGAGGGACAACAATTATCTCGACTTTGTCCTTTCCTTTGGAACGGCAACTCCTCGTTTTCTCCTTTTCCTGCACAGAAAATAACCATTATCAGCGGTTAAGTCTTGCATATCAATTCTCACATGTTTTGTTATAATTCCTTATTATTTTCCAAATTCATGATGCAAAAAGGTTTACAAATTCTACTAAAAAGCCACTGAAATAATCATCAAAAGCATACCTTTTTGGTACTCCACACACCCCTCTGCTTACCTTGTTTCATGTCCTCATGAAAACATTGTAGTTGACATGCAAGGCAGTGAGAGAATAGGCTGGAGAAGGAATCTCATGCGGAGGCCTACAGCCATGATGAGTGATTAGATAGTCAAAGAACTGACCTGTTTGCCCCTCAGGCATCTCATACAGGGCCTAGTATCCGGGTGCAGGGTGCCAAATAATTGGAGTGCGAAATCTATATCCTAACCAGGATGGCCCTGCTTTCAAAATGCTCTCGCCATAGAGGTTCAAACGTTTGGCAGCTAATTCAAAATTCTCATACTTAAATGGTTCCCTGAGCTGGATGTTTGGATTAGAGATTCGGTACCGAAATTTGGCTGCATCAATGGCGAGGTCTTTGATGGAAAGAAAATATTCTAAACTCTGTCGAATGAGTGCCTCATGCATGGGTCCTAACGTTTCAATGACACCCAGAGTCCTTATGAGGTTTCTATGAGCTTTCCACAACTGCACTGGGTTCTTAGGCTCAGCCCTTACCCGTAAATCTAGGCCATTTTCCTGACTCTGGAAAGTATCAAAGGCTTTGAGCCACTTAATCTGATTAACCCCGAATGAAATGAATGCTTGTAATTGGATGTCTCCAACGAAAGGGCCAGGGTTCAACTCAGTCTCCTGATCTAGCACAAGGTCATGCAAATAAAGTTCACACAGCAATCTCTGGACCTTCACTCCATAATGTTTACAGCAATCTATAAAGTCATTGACAGTGTTGATTTGTATAGGGGCGCCTGCTTTAACAACTTTTATTTTTAATTGTAAATACCGTTCTAATAAAAACAGAGCATAGTTTTTAGCAGGGGCCCTACATGCTAAAACTTCATTGTATAAAGAACACAAGGTATTCATCTGCTTGATAACAGTATCTAGTCTACGGGTTACCTGTGCAACTTCCTCTTGTTCCTTTCGCCACCCTTCAAAGGCCTGGCTTTTGGATTGATTGACGTCCCTTAGTTGCTGCTGTAACTCTTCATATTTTTCTCGGGGGACCGTTTGCTCTCTAAGTTGTTCGACTTCTTGCTGGGCTTGCTTCATCATCTTATGTAAGGTTTTTGTCTTCGGATCTTTTTTCCATAGGTCAGTGGAGGCCGGGAGTTTTACCTGAACTTTCTTATTATGTTGTTTGGAGTTCAGAACCCTTATTATCCCTGAGGGTGGTGCCTCTGTCTGGATTTTCTTGTCACTAATCCTTATATCATCCCTTTCTATTTTAAGGCGAATATCAGTCTGTTGCTATTCCTCAACATCATTTTGAACGGCAGCTGGATTTTCAGTAGGGTTTTGAATAGCAGGGCGATTGTTGGCCCTCTTTTTCTTCCCTCCGGTCTTTCTTACCCTCTGGTTTGCTTTCAGAATTCTAATTTGTTGTCTGAGCTGGGTTATTGTATTCAATAATTTATGTCGTTCCATTCGCAATTTCTTAATTTCCAGCGTTTCATTAGAAGGAACAGCAGGCTGTCTGCTGCGGTTTGGACCATGACTAGTTTCTGGATCTTTCTGTTGGGGTGCTTCCTCGCTGTTCTGCTCTGGCTGTTCTGGGGTAGGAACCTTGACTGGTTCTGTCTCTTCCTGGGCAACTGCTTTTTCTGCTCCTACTCCCTCCGGAATTTCCTCTGGTGTCTTGGGAACAGATTGTTCCCGTTCAGTATCTCTTATCTCCTCTTCATCATGAGCAGGAAGATTTCCTGTTTCTGCCTCTACTGCATGTGATTTTTCAGATGTGTTTTCTTCTTGGGGTTTGTTGTGGAGGTCTACTGGACTAGAAGGTTGGCCATACTTACCCATATTGGCTAGGACTGCGGCCAATTCATCTTCTCCCATTGGGTCTTGTAATGGGCTACCTCCCTGCTGTCCCATTTCCTCCTCCTGTTCAGCTTTTGCTTCTATTTCTGTTTCCGAATGCTCGGCTGCTTCCTCATTTTCTTCTTCGGATTGCTCGTCCTCAATTACCACTGGTTGGCTGGTGCTTTCCTGGAGCTTTTCCAGCCTTCCTCGCATCCGAGCTAACCGGGCTGATTTTCTGGGCTTCTCTAGCCTTCCTCGCATCCTAGGTAGCCGGGCTGATTTTCTGGGCTTCTCTAGCCTTCCTCGCATCCGAGCTAACCGGGCTGATTTTCTGGGCTTCTCTGGCTGTTCGGGTGTATCGATGGCATGCTTGCGTTTTGCCGATTCCTGGTGTATCTCTGTTCGTTCTGATGCACTAGCAACATGTTTTTGTTTTACTAATTCTCTGCGTTTTGCCGGACGTTCTGGTGTGCTTGTAGAATGTTTACGTTTTGGGGATGGTGCTGTCAATCCCCCCTTAATCATTACAATCAGCTCTTCCCAGCTGCTATGTTGCTGGGTGAGACTATGACTAACTACTAATCGTATTAACCCATGGTGACTGACGACTGACTCTACATGCTGTGCCTTTTTTATGCTTCGTGCAGCATCATGCAGTAATGAATTCATAAGTGCAGGTAGATTTACAGAGCATTTATGCTTTAAAACAGCTAAAAGTTTAAGATGTCGTGGTCTTACCACGTCTTTCCTCCCCTCGCAGGTGATGTAGCTCTGCACTGTTCTTGCTAATTCCGTCCAGGGTTCTCCTAGGGTTGCTGGCAGAACTCCCTTCCCCTTAATTGTCAAGCTCTGACCTTCGTCCTGGAAAATTTCCATGATCTTCTGTAATCTTTCCTTCTTTAATGTCCATACTGGTCCGGTGGCTGGTAGTCCCGAAACTTCTGCAATTATATCGTCGGTGACCGCTATCCGCTTCCCCCTTACTGTGGAGTGATCATCCTGCGGGTTCTGCAAAAATTCCATCGCTACTATTTCATTAGACTCCTGCAGGCGACTGAGATAATTCAACCATCCTGCTCTTTCCAGGATCTCCCGGGCAGCAGCGGAGATTGTCAACTTCTGAGGTTCGCTTCGAATTTCCCTTCCTCCCATGGTTTCACTGTGGATTCTCAATGGAACAGCAACTACTTGTGCTATTTGAAACACAGAGAGGGTGATAATCGCAAGATTTCGAGAAAAAAACACAGAGTATGCAACAATGCAACAGAAATGGATTATGAACAGCAACTTGTGTAAAAATAGAAATGCCATGCCGTTAAGCCATGCCATACCGTCGTACACTATCTTTCCCAAATAGTGAGCTGACACGTAATTCAGGGAATAATGAGGTTAACCTCCCCCCCCCCGCAATGTGATAGGCTGTCCCAGCCGGCAAATAAAGGAGCAGCACCCGATCTGCAACCGAGTCAGAAAGGAACAGCATATGGAATTATGCCATGTTTAGAAGGACAACGAATTACCGAAATCGAGGCGGAGAGTTAATCACATATTACGTAAGAGGCTGCTGTGTTATGATATGAGGCTGGAGGGTAGGACATCTGTCGTACTTGCCAAATCTCAAGTGGTAATGGTCACTTCCTTTGCCATGATTGGTGATGATAAATGTTCATGCGATGTATAAATCGGGAAATAATATATGATTAGTTCCTAGGATATAAGAAACAAAAGAGTATTAGTATCTTACCCATTGGTGTAACCAAGGTGACTTCAATACCATTAACAATGCTCTGCTGCCGACAGGTGTCCATAACCTTGGCAGAGTTGTTTTTCACCCTCGGAACCATGATCCTTTGTGTATACTTAGGAATGTTGTTATGTCAAAATGTAGACCATTATGCTGGCTTGGTGACCAGTTAACCATAATGCCATTCACGAGGAAGGAGCGAAACGTGGGCAGGCCGGCTCGTGATGAGACCTCCTGTTCCAAGGTTCGTTTATTTGATATACCTTTTGGACCATATCTCTGGTGTGGTGGCCATAATGGGAATGCCACTTCACTTCCATCCTCATGATCATGGTAGGCTGGCTCTTGATGAGACCCCCTATCCTGCATTTGACATCTCACATATCATGTTCAGATATTTTTTCTTTTTGATAGATTACTTTTCCTTATTTATACACAAAGGGTGGTTCAACACTCCTTAAGAGTAGGAATGGTGGAAGAAGTCTTATCATCTCAATAGGAAGATATAAGCCCTTTGCTCTTATTCCTAAATAATAATCAAAGAGGGTTAAAGGGATCAGCATGATAAAGATAACCAATCAGGGCAAAATTAGTAAAATAATGACAACAAAAGATAAGAAATAAGTATGTCCTTCCTTTTGTCCTCTTACTAATGCAGAGCCTTATAGATATAGCGATTTATGGTTTGCGGATTTCGGTATGTTGTGATTTTATATTCATTGCACAAGTACATAGTTGTATCTTAAAGACTTGAAAGAATACGGGCAAGAAGCATCCTCAATTTAGATCAGCAAAAGGAATAAGCTGTTTCACAAGGAGAGAAAAAGTATGCTAGTGGTGTTCCTTTGGAAAAAGAAACAATGACGGATGATAGAAAAAGGAACAGCAAAAATTCAAATGTCGTTCCTTTGAAAAAGGAACAGCAAAAATAAAAATACTATAAAAACACTCAAAATGCCGTTCCTTTGAAAAAGGAACAAGCAGCAACAAAAGAATGATGTTTCTTTGAAAAAAAAAAGGAACAGTAGTAACCAAAAATGCTGTTCCTTTGGAAAAGGAACAACAAAAGACGTAAAAATGCCGTTCCTTTGGAAAAGGAACAGCAGAGGTCCAGAATGTTGTTCCTTTAGAAAAGGAACAGCAAAACAAGCAAAGCCAACAGCATAAAAAAAACGCAAATGCCATTTTTTAGAACGGCAAAAATCGAAACTTTGAGAAAGAAAAAGAACAGCAAAAAATGACAAGAAAACATTTAATTCAAACATATGTACAAGAACGACTCAAAGACAAGAACTTATGTACAAATTGTAAAAAGAAATGAATTCCTTAATGAATTACAGGTGAGAAAGATTTCTCTTCCTCTCCTAAAATCTCCATATCAGTGTCTTGGCGTAGCTGCTGGCAGAAGGATTCCCGAGTGAGTGGTTTGCGATAGAGACAAACTCGGTGGCCATTTACTTTGAATGCATATCCAGAACCGTCAATGGTAATTAGAGTAAGGGTTCCGTTGTCATGCACCTTCTGGATTTCGTATGGTCCCAACCATCGAGTCTGAAGTTTTCCAGGGAAGTCCTGAAACCGAGAGTCGTATAACAAAGCCCAGTCTCCCTCGTGGAAGACTTTGTTCTTTATGAGCGCATCATGCCATTTAGCTCGCTGCTGTTGAATCAATGCTGTATTTTGTAGTGCAGAGAGCCTAATTTCGTCTAATTCATTGATCTGCTGTAGTCGATTGATTTGTGCCTCGCTTAGATCTAGGCCAACTTCCTGTGTTGTTCGTAATGTTTGGATTTCGAATTCTATGGGAAAAATGGGTTGTTTTCCAAACACTAATTGATAAGGTGAGTAACCGGTGGTGCTCCTCCATGTGGTTCTATAGGCCCAGAGTGCTTCAGGTATTCGGGTAGCCCAATCACGCCTATGTGACGCAATGGTTTTCGTTAGGATTGATTCTATTATCTTATTGCTACTTTCTACCTGCCCATTCGCCTGTGGGTGATATGGAGTAGTGATTTTATGCTGGACGTGATAATTGTTGAGTGTTGCAGCTAATTTATGCCCAGAAAATTGTGGTCCTCCATCTGTAATTATTTCCCTGGGAAGGCCATATCGTACAAATAGATGGAACAGGAACTGTATGACAGAGTCCTATGTGGCTCTTGGCAATGCTTCGGCCTCAACCCATTTGGTGACATATTCTGTTGCCACCAAGATATATGTTTTCTGATTTGATGAGGGGTTGATGGGTCCAACGAAATCAAGAGCCCATCGCTCAAATGGTTCGATGACTAACTGTGGTTTCAGAGGCATCTCATCAGCTTGACCATGTCGTCCTGCTCGCTGGCAGCTGTCACAGGCTTGGACAAATTTCTTTGCATGTTTGAAAATCGTAGGCCAGTAATATCCTGTCTGCAATACTTTGTGTCCAGTTCTACGCTTAGCGAAGTGTCCACCACACGGTCCATCGTGACAGGCTTTTAGGATGTCAAAGATTTCATCTTCTCGAACACATCGCCTGATATGCATGTCTGCCCCTGTATGAAACAAATATCCCCCAATCCACGAGAATCGAGCACTCTTTTGAACAATCTGCTTACACTCATTAGGGGTTAAATGTTTTGGTAGTTTACCTACTGCGAGGTAGTTGGCAACATCAGCATACCAGGGTGTTTGAACGGCAACAGCAAACAGGTGCTCATCCGGAAATTGATCTTCAACTGCTGCTGCATCGATTGGTTTTGGTATTCTCGAAAGAAAATCGGCTACAGGGTTTTCTTTGCCAGGCCGATCCTTGATTGTGATATCGAATTCCTGCAATAAAATCAACCATCTAGTTACTCTGGCATTTGTGACGGGCTTATTTGCTAAATATTTTATGGCAGAATGGTCTGTATACAAGATAACAGGATAGCCTGTAATATAATGTCTAAACTTATTGACAGCATGTGTTACAGCCAGGAATTCTTTTTCAGTAACAGTGTAATTTAATGCAGCAGGGGATAAATTTTTGCTGATGTAATAGATAGCATATGGTTTTTTATCCTCTTCCTGCCCAAGGACTGCGCCAATGGCTGTATCTGAGGCATCAGATGATATCTGGAACGGTAGGTCCCAATTTGGTCCTCGAAGGACTGGAGCTGTGGATACGAGCTTCTTTAAATCCTCGAAAGCACGGTCACATTTTTCTGTCCAAAGAAAATCAACGTTACCAGTTAGTGCATATAAAGGAGCAACAATGTGCGAATAATGTTCTATAAATCGTCTATAATAACCAGAAAATCCAAGAAAGCTACGTACCTCTGTTTGAGTAGTAGGAGTGGGAATGAGCAAAAGTATTTGGATTTTGGCCGGGTCTACCTGAATGCCGGCTGCTGAAACATAATGTCCTAGAGTAAGTCCTTCAGTCATCATCATGAAACATTTTTCGTGGCTTAAGCAAAGCCTGGTAACAATGCAGCGTTGTAGGAATTTTTCTAGGGTGTCTAGAGCTGGATAAAAATCATCTCCATATGGTGTAAAGTCATCCATGTAAACTTCAAGTCCATCATTTATTAAATCTGCAAAAATGCTAAGGATAGCCCTTTGAAATGTGGCGGGAGCATTACATAGGCCAAAAGGTAGAACTCGATAGGCAAATGTTCCCCAAGGACAAGTAAAAGTAGTTTTATCCTGGTCTTCGGGGGCAATCTGAATCTGATTGTATCCACTGAAGCCATCCAGGAAAGAAAAGAATTTCTTTCCTGCTAAAGTATCTAATACTTGGTCTATGAATGGGAGAGGAAAATGATCTTTTTGCGTTGCCTTATTTAGTTCCCTATAATCCACACAGATTCTCCATTTTCCATTCTTTTTTGGTACCACCACAAGCGGAGAGACCCATTTACTATCAGAAATAGGATAGATAAAATTGACATCTAAAAGTTTCTGAAGTTCAGCTTTTACCACATCCTTTAGATGAGGATTAAGTCTCCTTTGCGGCTGACGAACAGGTCTGGCGTCTTTTTCTGTATAAATGTGGTGTGTACATAACTGGGGATCAATTCCTTTCATGTCAGGGTAATACCATGCAAATGCTTCTTGATATTTCGTTAACAAATGGATGAGCTTAGTTTCTTGTTCGGGTGTGAGATTAGCATTGATGTTTAAAGTTTTTCCCGGTGCAATTTCCACAGTTTTACTATTTGCAACAGAAGTAACAGGTATCGTTTGGTCATGCGTATCTTTCAGAGGATCTTCCTCTAATTCATTATCAAATGTTGCTTCTATCATGTGACACTGTGTGCGAGATTCAGTTTGACTAATGAAATTATTAATGGCATCATCTTCTGTTTGGTCTTTAAAATCAAGTGCCTCTTGTATAGTTAATGGAGATCTGATGTTATCAGTAAGGTATGATACAGGGTGCTTATTAGTTTTGATTATTGTGACACTTGGCTGCGCTGGAGGATATAGAACTAAATTTTTGCTATTCGGTCCTACGGTTATGGTCATATTTCCCTGCCGGTAGCCAATGTAGGCATCGGCAGTGGCAAGCCAAGGTCTACCTAAAATTAGCGGGTGTCCATCAAGTCGGGTTTTTGGATTAATTATCAGGAAATCGGTTGGATACTCCCAGGAATCAACAAAGACCATGACATCCTGTAGAATACCCTCTGGTCTAACCACAGATCGGTCAGCCAATTCTAACAAAGTAGAGGTGGGTTCTACTGATGTAATGCCGAGCTTTTGGCAAGTAGTGGTTGTTAAAATATTAATTGCAGCTCCTAGATCAACTAAGGCATTAGACAGGGTTTGACCATAAATTTGAAAAGTTATAATTGGATTCCCTGGGTCTTCATATTTAATGGGTGTTTCTCTCCCGGATAATAGGTCAGATAAAGTACCGACTACTTGGACTCTTGGATTATTTGTTATATTCCTCCTTGGTTTCTTTATGCACAACTCTTTGATAGTTTTTGCGTATATAGGAATGTCTTGAATGGCTTGGAGGAATGGAATTTTTATGTACAGATTTTGTAATTCTCCCAGAATGTCAAAGTCGGGATATTGTATGGGTCGAGGTATGACTAATCGTTCTGGGAACGGAGGAGAGGATGTGGTTGCTTGATTATGAGTCTGCTGCTTATTTACATCCTCTTGTTGTAACTGATGTTCTCTTGGTAACTGATCTTCAATATGAACTGTTTTATCTCCCTCAGTTTCAATTATGCGTCCAGATCTTAACTGAAGATCATTGCACTCCCTCGGGTCGGGTCCTATTTCTGGTGATTCTATGATTTGAATAGATTGGACCTATCTGTTATTTGGATTGGGATCGGGTTGGGCTGGGAGTTGCGGTCTCAGATTAGACTGGGGATTTTGTTGTAAGGCTGGCAGAGTAGGTTGAGGGAGCGGAATAGTTCCAGCTGGCTGGTACATCGGTCTTTGCCAGCTTGTCTGCCAGGGTGAACTTTGTGAAGTAGGGGAAGTCCATTGTGAAGGATATGGGCCATTTTGCCAATATGGTGGAGTGTAAGGGAAATTCGGCCAACCAGATTGGCTTGTTTGATTCAGCCATGGATTTGAAGAAGGAAACGATTGTGGTGACCAGTTTGAAAATGGGGTTTGAGATTGATTTTTCCACATACCATATTGTTGAGCATTATACTGTGGGGGTTGAAAAAAAAAGGTTGAGTCCGGAAACATACCAGATTGTCTCGGCTGCCACTGGCGACGCTGGTTGATCGAGTTCACCGATTCTGGTTCTTCTTCTGCTTCATTATATACCGCTTTCAATCCAGGAAGTGAGGGGCAGCTCTCCGTAAGGTGATATTTTGTACAGATGGCGCACGTTTGGACTTTATCCAGTGGACATTCCTTGTGGCTATGTTTTTTTCTGCATCGGGGGCAGAAGATCGCCAAATTCTGCTCTGCCTCCATCTGCTTCTGTTTAGCCTGCACAATATCAAGTTGTGTAGTTAGTGTCCCTAGAATATCAGTTTTGAAATTTTCTAATAAATTTCAAATTTATGTACGTGTTACTCCTTCTGTTGATACTTTGTTATATCTTGCAAACCGATCATATTCTGTCGGTTTTATTCTTGTGCTGCCTCTCGAACTCTTGATACATAAATCAATGATGTCAGCAAAATTCTCTTGATAAATATCCCCTTTTCCCATGATGTTTAATGTTTCAATCCATTGTTCCTTCATGCCCCTTATTAATGCAGTTTTTAACACATTATCAGGTAAAGGTAGTGATGCATAAGGAGATCTTTGTAGATTGTACTGAAAACGTTCCACATACTCCTCCAATGTTTCATTCGGTCTGGTTGTCATTTGGAATATTTCGTCTTTTAATTCTCTAGACCTACAATAATCCTGATAT
The DNA here is from genome assembly GCA_034641835.2 of Pinus albicaulis. Classification (NCBI taxonomy): domain Eukaryota; kingdom Viridiplantae; phylum Streptophyta; class Pinopsida; order Pinales; family Pinaceae; genus Pinus; species Pinus albicaulis. The sequence continues at coordinate 303,107,506 of CM076569.1, forward strand.
TTTTTTAAGAAGGATTCTTTCATTTGATCCCAATTGTTGATAACCCCGCCACCTAATCCCATAAACCATCTTAAAGTAGCCCCTTTTAATGTAGAGGGAAATAATTTCAATTTCTGGGGATCGGTGGTGTAATCATACCCCCTGCATAACACATCGAATTCGAATAAAAATGCATCAGGATCTTCTGATGTGAGACCGTGAAATGTAGGGATATGCTGAAGAGGGATAGCTTTCATGGGTGCATTTGCTGCAGAATCCACTATAGGATATTGTAATGTAGAGGTTTGAGCATTTGGCTGGTTTTGAGCCATGGTATCGAATATATGCCAATAACCTTCTGGGATATCTAGGAGGGTATTCCTAGGTTGAGAGGGAATGGTTTTGACAGGGATATTTTTAATAGCGCTTCCTTTATCTGGAATAATGAGAATACCAGATGTCTGAGGAGATTGGATTCCTTCAACGATGATTTTCGCAGCACTCCCCTTATCTGGGCTATCTAATGGCTGATTTGTTTCAATAGGGGATTTTGGTTCCTTGGTTTCCCCTGTTTCTCCTTCTCCTTCACAAAAGTTGCTGGAATTCCCTTCCTGCAATAGTTCTGGAGTAGAATTTTTGATTTCTTGAAAGTCCTGCTCTTCAGTTTGACTATGCACCTCAGCACAGGCTACAGATGGTGATCCTGTGGCCTGAAGGGAACTAGTAGGCTATTTAGAAATGTTTTTCCTGGGGCCTACTGATGGCTGAGATTCTGTTTTCTTATAGATTTTGTCTATGAAGGTCGTTCGGCCAAGGGTCACCGGCCCCTTAGCTTTTTCAGGCTTGGATGGGGGTTTGATATTTTTTTCTGGTCTTTTCTGCTTAGTCATGCACTCAAATGAACTACCAAATTCTATTCAAACAAAGAAAAAACAAATCTGTTAGGAAAGCGGACAGTGGAGCAGGGTTTTTACATGCTCCGCACGTAGGTTCTTACCTTCCGTTTTTAAGATCCAACTCTTCCCTAGCAGGTTCGTACACTACTCTGAAAAAGACAAATGGCTACACTCTTTCCCCGGCAATGGCGCCAAAATGTAGAGCTATAAAAAGGGTCTCTTTCACCTCTAATTACCTCACATTAATATGTCAATCCGGGAGCGTTTTGTTATTCCAAAGAGTGTCTCAGTCCGAGGCTATCACTTGTCAGAGTAATGCTAGTAGTACAGTGTTTAAGAAATACAAGAGTAAACGGATGCTTGTCTGTAACTAAATTACTTCAAAAGAATAAATCACACATTCAGAAAACTAGGCAGCTTATCAGTCAAGGGTTTGGCAGCGATAACCCATCCCTTTGGAAACTGATGGAAAGGAAATTAGAGCATAGACCACGGATCTGGGAGCTAGACAGTGAATGCCAAAGCTCACTACAGCCTTAGATCGTCTCTCACACCAAAACAACAAATGTGAGTAAATGGAACTACAGATAGCAAAATGGAACAGCAAATAAAGGATTGAACAACAAATCTGGAATGGAACAGTAATTCTGAAATGGAACAGCAATCGAACAACTAAGTCTCGAGAGTCTTACTCTATTAATCCAAATGCACTCTTCGCAATCAATCAATCTTTCACTTTTAAGGCAAATCAAGCAACACACTAATGGAACAGCAATAACTATTAATAAATTATGGAACAGCTCTAGTAAATCATATACGCACACAACACGCTGAAATAGTAATCTTAATTAGCAGGGATACGACTGTGCTTCCAAATAGAACAGCATTATCTCTGAATCCAACAATCATGAAGAACACAACTTCATATGAATCTATGATATGAATGTTCAGCACAAACGCTCTGTGACAGAACAGTAAGAATATTCGGTTAAGACTAATAACATGCAATTAACTCTGAAAAGATCAATAACATAATGCAGAGTCAATACACGATTCTATCTTTAAAAACCTCAATGATTTAATCTTAACAGAGCATGTAATATCACTTATAAAGCATATCAGATTACCAAATAACAACGATAAACAAACCACGCGGAAATCAAATCGTAGTGATACAGAAGCAAGTGTCCTCCGGGGCTGGGCCCTTAGCCTCCAAGGGTACACCGCCTTAAGTTAATCCAGACGCAGAAATGAGAGAATCACCAAGCTTATATTAATGCATCGGACAAAAGTACAATGAACCAGTTCTCAACGAGACTCAATAATCAGAGCTGATGTTTAACATAAAATTACATAAAACGTCTATATTCTTCCTATCCCAAGCTAATAGTGCTGTCCCTTTATATAAAGGTGACGGCGGAGATGTCCAAGTAACAAGATAAATAAAGCAGCGATCCCTCAGGATCGAAGATCCTGAGGGATTCGCCAAACTGTTAATCCTTCATCTTTTCTTTTCTTTTGCGTCGAGCTGGTGTCTTCTCCTCCTTTTCCGGGCCGATTTGCTTTGATCTGTTTAGCCTTGTTTGCATTCGGTTCTTCTTCAAAGGGACAACAGTTATCTCGACTTTGTCCTTTCCTTTGGAACGACAACTCCTCGTTTTCTCCTTTTCCTGCACAGAAAATAACCATTATCAGCGGTTAAGTCTTGCATATCAATTCTCACATGTTTTGTTATAATTCCTTATTATTTTCCAAATTCATGATGCAAAAAGGTTTACAAATTCTACTAAAAAGCCACTGAAATAATCATCAAAAGCATACCTTTTTAGTACTCCACAGCAAGAAGCTTCCCCACTGATCCTTAGAAGCCTTTTTATCAGTGAGGCCTCTATTTTCTTCATTTTCCATTATTTTCCTTTAATTTCCTCCTCACATGCAACCTGTGACCTTTCACCTTCATTTTCTCATAATTTCCATTATTTTCATAAATAAATGCCAATAATGCCTCTTTGCCTTTCCAAAGCCGTAACCACTGCCTTTGCCAATTTCCATAGCCATAATAAACTGAAATAAACACCCACACTAGGATGTTTTGCCCAACATTCAACTTGAAATACATGTCCCATCAATCATAGTTATTATTTTGCCTTTATTAACTTTATTTACATGGAATTTTCACGAGGGTTGTTACACTTCATCTCTAGCTTTGATTTCTTTTGGATTGTCTTTCTTATTGTTCTTTTTTTCCTTCTCTTTCGAAAGGTATGCTTGCTAAGATACTTGTGTATCTACTTGAGCTGCTTTAGAAATTATCACATCCTTGTTTGCTGCTATTGATCCTTTCATGGTTTGCCACGTTGTTTTACTACTTTGCCATTCTTGTTTACCTCTTTAGAGTCTCTTGTAACAGTGTTATGTGTTCTTTTAAAATTCTATTACCTTCCATTAAACATCGATTTGCAAATGCGATCTTTGAAAATTTGGGGTCCCTTTCCTGTTCTTTGGCTTCCAAAATTTCCAACCTTGTCCTGACCTTCATTAGTTCTTTGACATAGAGATCTGATGACCAAGTAAGAGGTGTAGAAATGAGATGGTAAATGTTGAGATTGCAACAAGATGATGAGCTTAGTGGAAAGGAGTCGCATTCACTAAGTGGGCTGCAGAAATCTTTTTAAACAAAGTCATTTTTGAATATTATATTTTAGCATATGGATCATGTATTCCACATACCAATTCTGGATACTATTTTGTAATGGTCAGATTGGTCAAATTGGAAAAAATAGATGGACTTCTATTTTTAGACATATTGGGCGGAATCTATTTTTAGATTGCCAGTCTAAAAATAGATATGTCGAATATTATTAGCTCTTGATAATATTTGGACTCTAAACATTATCTTATTCTCTTGGAGCCTTGATTCTGATCTAACGATGCCTTTGTCTGGCCCAATGAGAGAATTCTGCTATATTCTGAGTTTAATTAGACTATTGCATGGTTGACTTCAGTTAGAACTCATGTGACAGAGTTTGGTGGAGTTGATGAGACAGTTAATGGAGTTGTGTTCAGTTTAACTTAGTTGAGCTAGTTGTATCTAGTCTAACTGATTGATACAATTAGTGAGAGTGGTGTGAATTAATTAATCATTAATTCACTAATTATCAACTCATTAATCAACTAAAGAATACATCAGTTAACTTCAGTGCATGGACAGTTTCAGTGGAGACCAGTGAAGAGGTAGGTGAAAGAGCAGTGTGACTATCTGTTGTGACTATACTGGTGCATGAGTTTGCACCACACATTGATGGAGAGGCCAATGAGGATTGCGCAGTACATACTAGTGGGATTCGAACCTGGATCTTGGTATTATCCATATTGGATTGCGCAGTAGAGGCAGACTAACAGGTGGAGCAGATTGGAGCATGTGTTTTGTATGATTTGAGCTTGTGTAGTGTGCAACAATTGGAGATTGTACTGAGAGCTTGTGAGGAGTTTGTACAATGATTGTTACATGATCTCTATCATTATAATATACAGATAGTTGGGGGTTTTCAGCTTTAAGCTTTCCCATAAATATTGTGTTTATATGTGTGATTGTTTATGTTTTTAATGTGCGCATGCGATTGTTTATATTTCCGCAAATTGATGATCAATAATAGAAGAGGTTATGTATTATGCATGAAGCTCAAATAGTGTGTGATCAGGATAATCTCGGTGAATAATTTAACATTTATTCAAATTTATACAGTAAATGGTTGACTCTTCTTTATTTTTGTTGCTCTTATTTATTTGTTTTCTCTCGAAGTGTTTTATTTTTCTTTGTTCCCATTTAAAGCAAGCAAGTCTATGACTTAAGATGCTATGATATTGCTTGCATTTACCCAAATCCACTTCCTTGTTTTGTCTATTGAAGCAACTTTGACTTGACCCAAAAAATTTGTTTCTACAAAACCCAAAATTTCTTTGCCATTTTTAACATTTACTATTAATTTGCTTTCCATTTTAAAATGAGTCCACAAACTAAATATCCTTAAGAAAGCTCTTTTTCACTTTATTTATTTCAAAAAAAAATAAATAATAAAAAAGCTATTAGAGGCCAATAACACCAATAATTTTAGAGGCCCTAACTTTAACATCAATAACAACACCATTTACAACCAAAATACACCTCCAAAGACATTTTCTAAGTTCTGTTTTTCAAATTTAACATTATACTATGCATATTTAACTTTCTATTTGATATCTCAAAGCGAAAAACGAATGATATTTATCTCACAATTTTCGTAAATATGGGATTTATTTACAACGCACCCAACAGAAAGGTCTCCCCACAATTTTGAAAGTATTGAAAAAAGAGTTGATTTACACGGACAGATATCTCAGCACTGTATGTCCACACTCGGAAAGAGGATAAGGAGGCGGCAAGCCTTCCGCATTATCAATTTATTTGTGAGGGTAACCCTGTGAAAATACGGAAAACAAAGGAATACGACCATGGCACTCTCGTTGCACTCTTCAATTTGGCCACAGAATCTACAACTGCAAGCTACGAAATCAACTGCGGTATCTATGTTTTCTACTCCATTTATTTCCCCTACCATTTTGAATCGTTGAATGAATATTGCTTTTCATCAATGCCATGCCATGGTTTCTAAGTGCAGGCCAACACTAGAAAATGCTCATCCTTTCACATATTTGCGCAGAAAAAAGTTCAGAAAACTCGTCAGGTAATATGCATCTTCTTTACACATTAGTTTTCTCGTCGGTTAGACACATTCTGTACTCGTAAATTCCTTTAGGTTGGGTTGGCCTTTTATTATAAGGTGCTTTTGTACTGAAGAGAGTGTTTTTTTGGTTTTTGGTTTTTGGTTATACTGTTAGATCGTATTGACGGATAATGTATCCAACCTCGGTAACAAGGGTGATTTAGTGACAGTGAAAACTGGGTACTTCCGCAACTATCTCTTTCCACGCGGCCAAGCACAGATAGCCACCCCAGAATTTCTGAAGTGAGTTTCAATGGCAATTTCTTTTATGCATTTTTTCTCATTCCTTTTCTTTATTCAATAGCTAAACACAGGATTTCAAATCTCAAGAGACAGGAGATTGGCATTAACTAGTTAACTTTCAATTCAATGCTTATCAAGTTTGAAAAGACAACCTTACGTCAACGGGGTAGTCTGCTAAGAGAGTAGCATGTCAGACCACCGACCAATGCTCAATTCCCTTTAGAAGTGAATAGGAGGTTGGGGTCAGCTGTAAATCTGGGGTGATTTTGATGAAAATGTACTGATGTCATAATGTTTGTATGAATTGCTCACTCTTTGAGCTATTTTATCCTGCCCAAATTCTTAGCTTGTAGTACCTAACTTCTTTGGGCCAGTTATAACGCTTTTAAAGGAAGCACTTGAAAAAAAACAACCTTCCTTTATCATTCAACCTCTCAAAAAAACGAAACCTTCCTTTATCAAAGAAAATATGGTCTCTGTTAAGAATGGCAGCTGCATTTCCAACAATGGCATAGCCGTCATATCAATAATTGTAATTTGTGATTGCAAATGTGCTTGTTCATTTAAGTCCCATGGGATAGAATGTTTGTTCCACTAACCCACTTTCATATAGTTAAACAGGGATCCTGGATAGTAAATTTTGCAGTTAAAATCTCTGTACTGAGCAACTGCAATGGCTTCGCCAAGGGGGAGAGGGTGGCTTCCCCTCCTTTTTTGATCCATTGAGGCAGCGACGAAATCTTTGAAAAAGCCTTCTGCAGATTCTTCCTGGAAAGCTAGAGAAGCATCTGCAACTTCCAAAGGGTGTTTGTTAAGAAAATGGAGAAGAAGACTCTGTGTCATGCAGACCAGATTCTGGTGGGAAGATTTACTAGGGCATAGTTTAATAATTAAACCCTCGAGGGCTTGATTAAGAAGCATTGGATATCTCATTTGAAGGCCAAAGTCATTTTCAAATTTCTGTGGCTGTGGCAAAGGATATTGCCTATGCTATTTTTCACTGCAGAGTGATAGGATTTTTGTTTTTAGAAATGGTCCTCGGCATTTAGGTCCCTGTGGCCTGTACCTAGAGTGGTGCTCATTGAACTTTGACCTAGAGAAACAGGTCCCAAAAGCCATCCTGTTATGGGTTGGTCTTCCTTTTTTGCCTCTCAACCTTTGCAAACTCAAAACTTTAGAGGTGATTGCTAACTCTCTCAGAAAATACTTCGATTAACTAGAAACTTTAGAGGCAAAGGAGCTAAAAGCAGGTTTCTATACTTGCACTCTTACCTGCATAGAAGTTGACCTGGAAATGGACTTCCAAATGCTATTGAACTTGAGTTTGACAATTGGACTCACGTCTAGAAGATGAACTACAAATAAATTCCTTTTTAGTGTAATAGATGTTCTCATTTATGAATACAACCATTTTGCAGAGTGTTCCAAAACAGGAGACATCTTTAAGCAAATGAAAATGAATCTGAATTTCACGTAGGTAGCAAATGGTAATAATGGGAAGTAGAACAAAGGCCATAAACACCAATAGCAAGTAGGAGCAATAAGGCAATCCCACAATCACTACAGATTCAGTGCATTGGGCTCAGGGCCAGTAAATAAAGAGTTTGGAGGTCAAGAAAACCGAAGTGCCCCATATAACCTTTAGAGAGGAAGGGGAAATACAATAGGACATCACGGAGGAAGATAAGAAAGAAAAAAAACCTTGAACTTAGAGAATCTGAATGGTAGGGTGCAATCTCCACAAACAAATAATGAGGAACATTTTAGTTCCTTTGGTCAGGAGGTCCAAGGGCCTTCTTTAAGAGGCCTTGAGAAATGTGGTCGAAGAATCCCCTAAGGCGATCACTAAATTTCAAAGAATGTGGTTATGTATCCTCTCCTAAGAGGGATGGACTGAAGTAGCTGATCAAAGAGGTGGAAGATCTAGATCCACTATAGGGAGGAAATCCAAAATAGAGACTCGATATTTGGTTATAGCTATATAGAAAGCCCTAGAAAGGTAGTCTATTATTGCCTTGGTCCTGGTGGGAGCATCTAAAAATAAAAACAAGTACACAAATCCTCACATGGAATTGTAAAGGTCCAAACTCTAGGGAAAAGAAAAGAAATATGAAATAAGTTTTAAGGAAGAAAAATCTACTACACTTCTTCAAGAAACAAAGTTAGAAATAGAAAATATAGTTAAATAGAGCAACCATTTGTGGAAAAACAATAGTATTATTGGTATCAACCCCAAGGAATTCTCTAGAGGACCTTGTGATATTCTGGAACCAAGTGTCCTTGTCAAGGAAAAAGTGGCTAAGCATTGGGTTTCTTTTGTGTTTCATGTAATGGGAATGGATTATCAAAATCCAAATAACCAATATGTATGCCCCTAATAGTTGGAGAGAAAAGAGAGCTTGTTAGAAGTCCCTAAAGGCCTCCACAAAAGACATTCATCTAGAATTCTAAATTATTGTTGGAGACTTTAATTCATAGTTACCAACTTCACCATACAACCAATTCCTATATGGAGGTGTTAGTATGCATATGGTTGCATTTTCCATGCAGTACAGATCCACTATGATTAGAATTAAGTCATTTGAATCTCGTGCAATTTCTTCCCTACGACCTTTGATGTTAGGAGAGACAACATTAGGGGGTGTTGATTAGCCCTTGGAAATACATCCCCCAATGGAAGTGTTATCACCAAATTGAGTCCTGTTGGGCAGCTTCAATGGTCAACTTGGAGTAACTATTTCAGACCACTTTTGACTGAGGATTAGCCTCTTCAGCCTGAGAGGGCTCTTTCAACTTATCAAAGGATTTACTCAATTAGGTCTTAAAACAGATGGCTAACTCTGTGAGTATTTTAGTGTATGTGATTGCAGGTGAAAAATGAGGAAGGTTCAATTACCATTGGGCTTATGGAGTCAGTAAAAGGAAATCAATGACAAGCATTCCTACTTATGGAAGCTGAGGCTTTTTCTGTTTCAATGATAGAACAACACTAACACATGGGAGTGATTAGTAAATCAATGCTAAAAGGAAGTCAGAGCATGTATCACGCAAATTCTGAGTAATTTAACATCAAAACTACTGGAGGCAAGATATAAAAGAAACAATAAACTCACTGAAACATATCAAGAATCTTAGGTGAAGCAAGAAATAGTCACTGTCTGTCTATTACTAATATGAAATAATTACAATAACAATTGTGTCAGGTGAGAAATGGAATAGATTTTACTACCATTGGTCTCATGGAGTCAATAAGAAGGAATTTAGTAACAAATGAATCCACTTGTGGAAGCTGAGGCTTTTACTATTTCAATGGAAGGACAATACTAACGCACAGAAATATTCAGTAGCTCAATGCTGAAAGGAAGTCAGAGCATGTGTGACATGAATTCTGAGTAATTCAACCTCAAGATACTGTAAGTAAGATAAAGAGAGACATAAAACATAAGCTCACTGACACATTCCAAGAATCTTAGGTGAAGCAGAAACAAAGTCTATCTATATTACTGATATCAGAAATTACAATAGTAGCAGTGTCAAGTCACCATCTCCCCACCCTTTCTAACTCTAAACTATCTCATTTATAGAATGAGGACTCATACAAATGATATGCCACCTTGCTAGCTTCGAATTCCCACCTCAGAGACCTATTTCAAACATGATTCCATCACTTGGAGACTTCTTCGAGATATTTTTGTTTTGCAGAGTTTGAATACAGAAAGGACTCTTCTTTCATTAATAGTTCAACAAATCAATTTAATAACCCTTATCAACTGCAACCAACTAATTTGCTAAGTGTACTAGAGTGCTGATCTGTCATTATGCCACGTGGATGCTGAGCTGGACCTCCTCCAAGTCGAATTTTTACAATTTTTTCACAAATCTGGTGAGTGAAAATTCTAAAAAATAAGGCTTCAAAGATGAGTGTATAATTTCCAAACCCTGATGGCTTTGCAGAATCTGAGAGAGATTTTTGTAGATGGACCTGTGCTGAAGAAAAACCTCTTTCAGATTTCCAAAATATTTTTTCATTTGGTCTGAAATCAAACTTGAAGTTGACTGCTAAAACAGTCATGTACAAAAATTTCGTAGCGAGATTTAGTAGCGTGGGAAAAATGGCTTTTCCATCAATCTTCTTAACTTCTTTGTTGTTCCAACATCTTCATCATGTCATGACACCTTGTAACCATGGATCTCCCTCCTTAAAACATGTCAAAACTGAGTTTAAATGCAAAAAAGCACCTATAGGTTTTTTCGTAGCTTTTTTCTAGCTTCAAGCCTGAAGCACGCTACGAAAACTCCTAAAAGAGGCAGAATTTGCAGTTTAGAAATGAACTCATATTTCTGAATTCTTAATAGATTTTGGAAAAATGGAGGAGGTTTTTGTAGATCAAAATGTTTTGAAGAAAAACCTCTCTTGTTTTTTTAAATACCATCTCCAGCTGTTCAGAATCTGCATTTGCAAAACATGTATAAAACAGGAAAATTCTGTTTTATGAAAATAGGGCTGAAAGACATCCTTTTATCTCTCAATTTGTAGCACCTTTGAGAAAAGTGAAAGAGGTTATTATTATTTGATATGTGCTTGAAAATAACCTCTCTCAGTTTCTTAAAATACTTCTTTGTTTGCCTAGAAACAACCCTTGAAGTTGACTTCTCAAAAATAAAAAAACAGAGAAATCCTCATATTCGCTACGAAATTATTAGCTAGTTTTGTAGCGAAATCTGCCTATTTTACACTGAATTCACTACGAAAATGTGTAAAATTGGCTAATGGCTCTTTTTCTTAAATTTGATGACTATGCAAGTGAACCCAAGGTGGATTATTGTGGATATGACCCTAATGAAAAGACTAATGAAGTGTCTATGACCACTAATAAACATGATTAAGTGAATTTCTCATCAAATGAATGATCTAACCTAATGAGACAAGGTGAAGCTTATGATGACCCTATTCATGAAAAAATTAAAAATATATGTGTGATAACAGGAAGTTTGGTGTTTTTGGTCTTTTTGTTCTCCCTGGTACTTGCACATACTTATGTTATTGCTTTGTTTCCTTGCTCCATGATAAATTTCACAACATAGGCTAGATTTGTTTATATGATGATTTTCTAGGAGAAGCCTTTGCGCTCCCACTTTGTATCTCACGTTATTGTACTTATCAATGCCATTAATCTATTCGTAGTCATTTGTTAGACACAATAAATTTATCTTATTTATGGTTTTAATCTCTTATTTATGCTACGTCTACATAACAACATATTTTGATGCATAGGTGTCTCTTGATGATGGTTGCTTTGTTGTTGTTGTTGTCATGCCCTAGTTTTTGAGATGTCTAGACTCCATGCTAGGTCCAATTGCATTTCTCCTTGGCTTTTGCATTGGTATCACTGTTGTGCCTCAAACGCAAAATGTATGAAGGAAAAGGTCATGGTTGCAGTGTGTTAGTTAGGTGCATGCAAAAGTTGTTCATATTACATGTTTTTTATTTGCATTGGAGGCCAAGAATGCCTACTTCATGTTATGTTTAGAGGTTGAGTATGGCATTGTTGTGTTGCAATATGTTTGGATCCTTCCATTGTTTATGCTAGGTCTTGATGTGTCTTTACTTTTTCTTTTTCTTTATTAACCTTTGAAAGTTCATTCTCTAAGTTTCCTTTCAATCATTTCTTTTGCTTTTCTAAAATCTTACCTTTGGAAAATCTTAACCTTCTTTAAATTTCCTTCCAAACTTAAAAAAAGTTAGATTCTTTTCCAAACATTCGACTTTAATAAAAACTTAAAATAACATTGCATTTTTATGATTTCTTGTAGAGGATCCTTCTCAATGTTGGACCCGCATGACATTGATATGCCTGAGATATTGTACCACTCTAATACCATGTATTAATTTATATCGGTGCATGCATAAGATAATACATATTTTTTTGGTTAAGTTTGAATAGATTAAACTTGCAACGTATGCCATAAATTATTTAATGTTTTATAAATTATTTTGAATTTTCCAGAAGTTCGAAAGATACAAATATCCCAAGTCACTAAAGATAATCTATTGCCCTACCTTGTTCAAGGGGATTTGGGCGTCCTTGATGAAGCCCCAAGGGATGGCTCTAGTAGGAAATTGGGTGGTGCATGCAATGCAAGGGGATGCTCCTTGGCAAGTGTTAATACATCATTGAGTTCTCTAGGTGATAGTATTGATAATGCAAAGGTCTTTGTGATTCTTGGTTCAATTTTGCTTAAGAGGGTGTGGGTTGCTTGAGTGACAATTTATAGGTTTATAGTTTGAAGGTCTCTAGAATGCTTGGGATCTAGCCTCTTGGACAATTTGGGCATTCTAAGTTATATTGGTAAAAGGTTGGCTTGGAAAGGGTTTTCTTGGAAGAACTTATGGAATTTAAACACTCGACAATGGAACATGTAGACTCTTAACTATGCACAAAATCTTTGTGGTGTGGACAAAGATGTTCTCACAAGTCTTTCTTGTATGATTCTAAAGCATTGTTCATATAAAATGCAAATGCAGGGGGGAGTCCTATATGGAGGGGTTAGAGATGGAAAAATTGAAAGTTTGTTTATATTGACGAGATGAAGGACATTTAGGAGTTGGTGCAACACTTCTTTGACATAGGGCTTTGCTTTGATAAAAGGTGGGGGCTTGGAGATTTGGCAGAGAGATGGTTGCAACAATGTCAACCCATTTGGAAGGCTCATGGATTAGTTGTCAAGAGTATGTTGCTTAAACTTGGCATCACTAGTTCATCATGTATAATATGCGGTAAGGAAGAGACAACACATCATGTTTTTGGACATGTTAGTCTACCCGTGTTTTTTGGTCATGTATTCAGGTTGAATTTCTGCCTCTATTTGTAGTTTCACTCTCTTGAAAAAGCTCCTCCTATGGGACACTTGGATGTGAGGGATAGTTGCAAATTACCCTGGATTTTGGTACATTTGGTGCAATTGTTTTTTGGTTGAAACATCATTGTAATGTTACTTTCAATGAGGTTCCTCATCCCCTTTTTGTTGGATATTTGCATAATTTCGAGGAGTTGCCTCCACTCCTATGAGTTCATTGATGTGATTTCTACCATGATGTCAAGTCCCCCCCCCCCCCAATGGGGGCTTGGGATCAAATGATGGCCTTTCGAGCTTTGTGGATCAATACTTTCTTGGTTCCTTTATTGTTTGTATGAAGTAGCTATTTTGAATTTTGTTCTACTTATTTGTTCTTTGAGATAATGCATGAAACATTTTATAAAAGAATTATTGAAATTTTTGTATGTATTTCATATTTGTAAGACATATTCTCTTGTATTGAAGTCGTACTAGATTTTTTTTTATGTATGGATTTTTCTCATACCATTTACATTTGTGATCCATGTGTGGAAATAGTTGAGAGTACTATTTTTGATTGGAGAATATTGGACAGTAGATCGTTTGAAGGAAATATGGTTGGGCATACAAAAGGTCAGGACCTAGTTTTGTGGCTAAAAGGATAGATTGCTTCTCTGTTCGACTCCTTTCTAGAGGAAGGAATCTCCCTCTCTTCATCGGTTCTCCTAATTTTTATCATGTCCCTCCATATCCATCATATCTAGATCTCCATACTCCTCTTTCTCGATGTTGTAGTCCTCTTAGCCTTCACCCCGATGGTCTACAAAGATAGCTAGATGTCTTGCGATGCTTTGCAACCTTCAAGAGTTGATGGCCAACCTTGGGAAAACCAAGGTGATGATTTTCAGTTGTTCATAGAAGTCCAACCTTTACTTAGAGAGGTGGAGGTTGAGGTTATTGGCACATACAAATATTTGGGAGTTTAGGTTTCAAGATGTAATATTCATAATTAGCACCGCTAATTGGAATATTCGATTTTTGTATAGTTTTGCCGACTATAGTTAATTAATAAATAAAAGTGAGAAAAGGGGTCTAACTCACTTAAATAAAATAAAGTGTTTCCCTAGTAGAGGCAACATTGTAACTTAAGGGGGAGCCTTGGGGGTGCACACCACGCATGAGAGGAGGCTCACGTAGCCTCTAGGAGCTTCTGCGTAGTCTTGAGAGGAGCACGTGGGAGAGAGAGGGACCACGTAGGGTTTTGAGGAGGGCCAGCGTTATAAAAGGAGGGAGAGCCATCTCATTTGGCATTCTTGTTGTTGATGATATTTGAGCTAGACTTCTGTCTTCTTGAGCACGCTAGCTGTTTAGCCTGTCTGCAGCACTGTTTAGTGCGATTGAGTGTCTCCGGATGGAGATCTCGCCCTTAGCCCCAGGGGACTTCGAGTGCCTGCTCGGGCAAGGTCTTTTCTACAGTTTTCAGCGGAGGGTTTGGTTGTTGATTTGCGGAGGAGCCGGGCTTCTTTTGGTGACTACGCAGTCCCTAGGAGAGAGGACGCAGTTCTTGGAGGAGGTGTTCTATTGCAGGGTTTTCTGCAGGAGATTCAGTGAGATTCGGTGTGGAGGTTTAGTCTTTATCAGTGGGGGATTTTCCGGGGAGTTTGTGGCCCGATTTCAGCATATATCATTTGGCATCTGCGCTGGGCCTGGAGGGACAACGTTTTTCCTTGAGGAGGGTTTCTGAGGTGATTTTCGGAGGCTGACCATTTGCTATATGGTTTCTGGGTTTTGTCCGAGGTGGTGTGTTCAGGAGTTCTGCAGATTTTCAGCTCATTCCGGCAAGGGGATCAACCCCTAGCTCCAGTCCATTCCAGAGCAGCAGTTTACGGCAGTTTCTTCCAGCAGCTGGGATGCAGTTTCTTGTAGCAGCCATTTCCTGTTTTTTGAGAGGGCTCTTCAGTTGCCTCGTGCAAGGATAGGTGCTATTATTGCGATTATCCATTGTATCTCATTATATTCTCAGATTAATAAAATGGCTTAGCATTTCCGGCATTTTTATGTGTACTTGCTTTATGTTCTATTTCCAGCATTTTCTATATTATTGTATGCTTATATTGCTGTCTATTTCCCTTTCGGGATATTACAGTGGTATCAGAGCATAGATCTGGCTCAGCCTGTGGAGCTAGCACTCTATGAGGCCGAGGGATAGACCCCATATCTGTTACCGGGGTAAGAAATACAGAGACGTTGAGCGTAGGTTGGAGAACACCTACGGAGAGGGGGACTGTGTTCGAGTGGTGGACACAGATCAGGAGCAGCCCAAGATATACAGAGATCAGGAGCAGCCTGTGGGGGACGCAGAGCAGCAGGGTCCTATGGCAGACGAGGAGGATGCGAGGAGATTTAGAGAGGCGCTCCTCCAACACATGCAGGTTGTGTCACAGAGACTCACTGCGCTGGAGGTTAGGCAGCGGGAAACCCTAAGGGGTTTTCAGATTGGTGAGGGATCAGGCACGTCACACCATATGCCGGAGCGTGATGCTATCCCCATCATGGCATTGCATGCACCCACGCGATCCACTATGCCCACTTTCCTAGCATAGGACACAGGGGCAGAAGCACAGCGGGAGCCGGAGGTTGACCCTGGTCAGATGGATGCCTACATTGCAGAGTACCTGGCACGCGGGCCGGCGATCAGAGATCTTATCTCATTTAGAGATTATGTTCAGCTCCAGCGTGATGGTAGACCCCGTGATCATCACAAGGGACACATACATCATCATGATGACCACCGCGCAGCTAGCAGATTTCATTTGCCCATGTTTGATGGTTCATCAAACAGTTTGGCGAAGTCTTGGGTAGAGAAGTTGGATATCTATTTCCAGCTTAATCAGATGTCGCAGTCAGAGGCCATTAAGGTGGCAACATTACATCTGGAGGGTGAGGCCCAGGACTGGTGGTTTCATGGGATGACGACACTCGGGCATTCTACAGTGGGGATATATGCCGAGTTTACCCGGAGGGTGATAGAGCGTTTTGACAGGAGGGATCCGGAGCAGCACTTCGTTGAGCTGACAAAGCTCAAACAGACTGGGAGTCCTGAGACTTACATTTTAGATTTCTTGAGGGTTTTAGTGATGGTGCCAGATCTATCCGCAGGACGGATGGTCTACATGTTTATGGAGGGATTAGCAGAGCCACTTCGTGGCCTAGTCAGGTCGACTAGACCAGCTACACTCCAGGAGGCTATCAGCAGGACCTGAGACTTACAGGTTGTCTTACCCAGGACTCGGACACCTTATCCTCAGAGATAGGCTTTCCCGCCTAAGGGGAAGGACGTGAGGATTCCGCCTCCCAAGGGGAATCCTGGACGGGTACAGGTTGATGATGAGGCCAGGAGGGAGATGAAGAAGAAGCGGTTGTGCTTCACCTGCCAGGAGCCATGGGCACCGAGACATAGATGTGCTGCAGGGAAAGCACATTTCATTGAGGTCTTCTCCGAGAGCAGCGGGGAAGAGGATGAGGAGGATGATGTGGAGGCAGGAGATAGTTGTGCAGTGCAGGGTACCTTACCACCTCCACCACCAGCAGCAGGTGGTGCATCATTTGCACCTACTAGAGGAGCTCTAGCAGCATTGCGGGGAGTTCCCAAGTACTTGATGCTGCGCGTACGAGGGACAGTGCGTGGCCAGCGTGTCTCAGTCTTGGTCGACAGTGGGGCAACCCACAACTTTATCGATGCCCAGATGGTTGAGCGGAGAGGTATACAGACTGAGAGTTTTGATGGGTTTTCAGTTTTGGTCCCAGGAGATCAGACCATGGTATGTGCACGATATGTTCCCGAGTTATCAGTGACGATGGGCACCTATACATTGACCGATCATTTTTTTGTGGTCGATATTCCAGACACCAACATGATATTGGGTGTTCAGTGGCTTATTACTCTAGGGAAGGTCACGACAGATTGGAAGGCCCTAGAGATGGAGTGGGATGATCCCAAGACGGGGAGGCATGAGAAGATACGGGGACAACACACATACCCGCCTCAGACTGTGTCGGCACATAGGATGGAGGCAACCTTCCGTAAGGGAGACATAGAGTGGGCAGTAGAGCTGCGGGCATCGGAGGCAGCGACTACAGGACAGGCAGTGCACCCAGAGGTACAGACCATCCTTGACAGATATGCCATAGTATTCGGGGATATTCCGCCAGGACAGCCACCGGATCGGGGATTTGAGCATACCATTGAGCTGGAGCAGGGGATACAGGCAGTGATCACCACACCTTATAGGCATCCCAAGGCCTATCGGGATGAGATTGAGCGTGCTATTCAGGAGTTGCTGGCCCTTGGACACATTCGGCCGAGCACGAGTCCTTTCGCTTCTTCCGTGGTCTTGGTGAAGATGAAGGACGGCACATTGCGGATGTGCATTGATTACAGGGCTCTGAACAAGAAGACCCTGAAGAACAGGTACCCCATTCCCAGGATCGATGAGTTGATGGACGAGTTGAGGGGAGCATGCTTCTTCTCAAAGATTGATTTGAGATCTGGGTACCATCAGATTCGCGTGAGGGAACAGGACATTCCCAAGACCGCCTTCAGGTGTCATTATGGGCACTTTGAGTTTCTGGTTATGCCTTTTGGGCTGACCAACGCACCCGCCACCTTTCAGTCGTGAATGAACCATATCTTCCGCAGTCATCTGAGGAAGTTCGTATTGGTCTTCTTCGATGACATACTCATATATAGCAGGACTTGGGAGGAGCATCTCCAACATATTGAGACAGTATTGCGCATCTTGGAGGAGCAACAGTTCTATGCCAAGCTCTCCAAATGTGAGTTTGGATTGACGGAGATGTTGTACTTGGGGCATATCATAGGAGTGGACGGGGTGAGAGTCCACGAGGAGAAGATTAGGGCCATCAGAGATTGGCCAGAGCCGAGGAACGTGACTGAGCTTCGGGGATTTATTGGCATTTGCACTTACTACAGGAAGTTCGTCAAGGGTTTCTCACAGCTCGCTGCACCCCTCACAGATTTGACAAAGAAGGGGGCATTCAGTTGGTCAGATACAGCACAGCGAGCCTTTGATAGGCTCAAGGAGGTGATGAGTAGCTGCCCCGTGCTTGCATTGCCGGATTTCACGCAGCCATTTGTCTTGGAGTGCGATGCGTCGGGAGAGGGGATCGGCGCAGTATTGATGCAGGGTGGTCACCCCATAGCCTTTAAGAGTCAGAAGCTCCTTCCGCATGACAGGTTGTATTCCATATACGACAAGGAGACGTTGGCCATCATGCATGCATTGGCCAAGTACCGGCAGTATTTAGTGGGCAATAGATTCAAGGTGAGGTCGGATCACAACAGCCTCAGGTTCTTTCTGGAGCAGAAGCAGTTGCAGGAGAGGCAGCAGAAGTGGATCAGTAAGATCCAAGCCTATGACTTTGACATTGAGTACGTCAAAGGCAAGAATAACGTGGTAGCAGATGCCCTTTCACGTAGACCGGCCACGTTATCTCTTATGAGCTTGGACGCTGATTGGAGGGCTCGACTATTGGTGGAGTACTCCAAGGACAGGTTTGCATGTGAGGTGTTGGATGGGCAGGTAGCAGATGACAGGTACAGGGTGATCGATGAGATTATCTATTACAGGGACAGGATCTTCTTGACTGAGGGATCTCAGCTTAAGAAGAAGATACTCCATGCTTCACACGATTCTCCATTGGCGGGCCATCAGGGGTTCACCAAGACCTACAGGGCCATCAGGGAGAGGTTCTCATGGAAGGGCCTCAAGGAGGACATACTCCAGTATGTCAGGGAGTGCGATATTTGTCAGAGGAACAAGGGAGAGATGAGCCATCCCGTAGGGTTGTTGCAGCCTCTTCCCATTCCAGAGGGGAAATGGGAGAGCATATCGATGGACTTCATCACAAGGTTGCCCATGGTGCAGGGCAAGGACGACATCTTTGTTGTCGTTGACCGACTGACAAAGTATGCACACTTTTTCGTCGTATCCGCGCACTACACAACAACACAGGTGGTAGAGTTGTTCTTCAGGGAGATTTTCAGATTGCATGGTCTACCTAAGACCATTATCAGTGACAGGGACAGCCGCTTCATGGGCGGATTCTGGCAGGAGCTTTTCCGGCTAGTGGGGATTGAGTTGACACCGAGCACTAGTTATCACCCACAGACGGATGGACAGACAGAGATAGTTAACAAGTGGCTGGAGGGCTACTTGCGTAACTATGTCAGTGGGCAGCAGAGGGCATGGCTGAAGTGGCTGCATTTGGGAGAGTATTGCTACAACACGACGCATCACATGTCCATTGGTATGTCGCCGTTCTATGCTTTGTATGGGTATCATGCTTTATCTTTTGTGGACGTGATGTTTGGTGTTAGCAGGGCTCCGAGAGCCAAGATCTGGATCCAAGAGAGTCAGGATATCCTCCGAGCTCTCAAGGATAACATGGCCACAGCACAGAATCAGCAGAAGCTGTATGCTGATAGAGGTCGGATGGAGAGACATTTTGAGGTAGGAGACTTGGTCTACCTACGATTACAGCCATACCGACAATCTTCACTTAAGCAGAAGGGGGCTAAGAAGCTTGAGCCCCGCTTTTATGGACCATACAGGGTGCTACGCAGGATTGGGTAGGTTGCATATGAGTTAGAGCTGCCCCAAGGCAGCAAGATCCATAACATTTTTCACGTATCATGCCTAAAAAAGGCATTGGGCCAGCAGGTGGCAGTCACGGATGAGCTACCACCTACGGATGATGAGGGGCATCTGGTGTTGCAGCCAGAGGCTATTATTGACACCAGGGAGAGGCAGCTGCAGAGCAGAACGATTCGGGAATTCTTGGTGAGGTGGAAGAACTTACCGGATGAGGATGCCACTTGGGAGGATGAGAATATTTTACAGCATCCATCACTTCAGTTGCTTGAGGACAAGCAACATTTTGCCGGGGTAGACTGTAATATTTCTAATTAGCACCGCTAATTGGAATATTCGATTTTTGTATAGTTTTGCCGACTATAGTTAATTAATAAATAAAAGTGAGAAAAGGGGTCTAACTCACTTAAATAAAATAAAGTGTTTCCCTAGTAGAGGCAATGTTGTAACTTAAGGGGAGCCTTGGGGGTCCACACCACGCATGAGAGGAGGCTCACGTAGCCTCTAGGAGCTTCTGCGCAGTCTTGAGAGGAGCACGTGGGAGAGAGAGGGACCATGTAGGGTTTTGAGGAGGGCCAGTGTTATAAAAGGAGGGAGAGCCATCTCATTTGGCATTCTTGTTGTTGATGATATTTGAGCTAGACTTCTGTCTTCTTGAGCACGCTGGCTGTTTAGCCTGTTTGCAACACTGTTTAGTGCGATTGAGTGTCTTCGGACGGAGATCTCGCCCTTAGCCCCGGGGGACTTCGAGTGCCTGCTCGGGCAAGGTCTTTTCTACAGTTTTCAGCAGAGGGTTTGGTTGTTGATTTGCGGAGGAGCCGGGCTTCTTTTGGTGACTGCACAGTCCCTAGGAGAGAGGACGCAATTCTTGGAGGAGGTGTTCTATTGCGGGGTTTTCTGCAGGAGATTCAGTGAGATTCGGTGTGGAGGTTCAGTCTTTATCAGTGGGAGATTTTCCGGGGAGTTTGTGGCCCGATTTCAGCATATATCATTTGGCATCTGCGCTGGGCCTAGAGGGACAGCGTTTTTCCTTGAGGAGGGTTTCTGAGGTGATTTTCGGAGGCTGACCATTTTCTATATGGTTTCTGGGTTTTGTCCGGGGTGGTGAGTTCAGGAGTTCTGCAGATTTTCAGCTCATTCCGGCAAGGGGATCAGCCCCTAGCTCCAGTCCATTCCAGAGCAGCAGTTTACGGCAGTTTCTTCCAGCAGCTGGGACGCAGTTTCTTGTAGCAGCCATTTCCTGTTTTCTGAGAGGGCTCTTCACTTGCCTCGTGCAAGGATAGGTGCTATTATTGCGATTATCCATTGTATCTCATTATATTCTCAGATTAATAAAATGGCTTAGCATTTCCGGCATTTTTATGTGTACTTGCTTTATGTTCTATTTCCGACATTTTCTATATTATTGTATGCTTGTATTGCTGTCTATTTCCCTTTCGGGATATTACACAAGACCTAGGTTAGGATTGAGTTGGGTTCTCCAACCTAGAGGGAATAAGTGGTATGGGTATTGTGATAGCTAAATCTTGCACTTCTAGACATAAAGTCCAAAATTTCAAGTGCGAGACTCACTGCACCTCAAAGGGAGCCATTATCACCTCACCAACCCTCTTCTCACTTTTGGTTGTCTCTCCACTAGCTCAAGTGGGTTTCTCCCCAAGATAATATTGCTAGGGCTTGGTAGTTCCAAGATTCGAGTTCAGAGGTTCCTATGGCTCAATCTAAAGGTTTAGATAAACCAATAAAGCTCAAATAGGGTTTCAACCCTAGCGTCCTTCAATCTTCGAGGATGAGATAAGGGAGTGAACTTAACCAAGGTCATTTAAAAAAGGGTTTGATGAGAGGTTCAAAGAGGCTTGGAGTAGATTCAACTTCAAGGACTAGGGTAGACTAACCATGGTACCGTAGAGGCTTGCGCTAGGCACCTAGAAAGTTTCAAGGGTAAATAATGAAGGGAGCTTAACCAAGGTCACTTGAAAAGAACTTGATGGAAATCTTTCTAGAGGAGGATAAAGAAATAAAAATATTGGCAAAACTATGGTGAATATTTATAACTCTTTTTCATCAACAAAGGACAAGATTGGGAGAATATAACTCACATTTAATAGCCTATATAGTCAAAGTTTACTAGTAATCATCTGTGAAAAGAAGTCTATCCACCTCAACAAAGCCTTCTCATTAAGATCTATCAAAATCCATTAATAAAATAGAACCATCCATATAAACAAAATCCTCCAAAAGATCACTCTACTTATTCCTCCATGGCCAAAATTAATAATTTAGAGAAAATTTCAGAAATTTTAGACCTCTTGAGGGATTTGTCCCCCAAATCCAACCATGAGAAAAAAGATTGGAAGTGCACCTCTATTTATAGAGGAGGTTCTCAACTTCCTTTACGTTAAAATATTAATTTTCTAGACTAAAATTCCCTATTCTAGCCTAAGGAGGAGCAAAGGCCCTATTCCCACCTAAAGTGGGTACCCCTGGGAGAGCCTTGCTCCTATTCATATTCTTTAGCTGATAGCCAACAGCCCTTGAGAGCCACCTTGTAGTTGATGTGATGAGCCGTTTTATCTCCGCTCCCTATATCATTTGCATGTTTCCTCGCCCATCTACCAAGAGCATATGTTAGAAGGTGGGCAATGAGATCCAAAATGTATGTTTTTCATTGTGCAATTGGGTGCTTATGCTTGTTCTTCATTTGGGCACTTTGGGTGTGTATTATTGGGTGACTTGGAAGAAGGAAGGGCTTTGACCGTGATTTTGTTCCCTCACCTTAAATGGGGGGTTAATCTTCAATCCTAGTCCCGTGGGATCTCCCCTATTAGCCCATGGCTTTAGCAATGACACTACTTGGGAAACACCAATTTTAGTTGCATGGTCTCGTTTCCTGTTCCACATTTTTCACTCCTCTCTGCATATTACAAGCTCTATTTCATCACTTTCCTTCTCTAGGTCCACATGACGACTGGGTCCACAAGGCACTAACACACTCCCTCCCCGTTGTCCACATAGTTGGGTTGGGCTTGGAAATGTTGCCCCAGAGGTTGATGCAGCTAAAAGAAAGTTAAAAGCATATCATGGCCACAAGCAAGAAACAAAAGAAAAAGGATATTATAAAATGCAAAAGATGGTCGAGACATTTAATATAGCACGTGGGCAAAAGCCAAACATGAGCTCTACCCCTTATCATGGCCATCACCCTGCTTCCTAGGCCCATAAGTGCCTCGTGAAAATTCCTTGGAATGTAGCAACTGGAATTTATTCTTCTAACTAATTAATTATGCAGTTTATTTTGTTATGACAAAATAACGAATAAATCACACTGCAATTTCTTCACCATAAAAAATAAATATGCTGCGATGGAAACTGAGAAATAGAGCGCGCACACAATAAAATTGACACTGTTATTTTTGGACAAATGTCCTTGAAAAAACGCAATGTGGGAAAACTGGTGCAACAAATGAGGGTTTTATTATTATTATGCAACAACAAAAATTCCGAGTATAATCTGGATGTCAAACTGGCAATCCTCTCCAAAGGAATCACTGGCAAAATTATTAAGGGAAATTTTCCGTTCTCCACAAGCAATCTTGCAACAAACTGTCCACTTAAACTTGCCCCGGAATACCCCTCCGTAGGCCTCTGCGCAGCCTGTAACTCGCAATGCTTGGAACTGCCTCTAAATCAGACGTCCTGCCTGTTGTTGCATCTGGAAGCGATTCTCCGGCCCTTTGGAAAATTATCTCGGCGTCCGACCCCTGAATTGACCTCCTCTCCAGTAAAATCGAACTGCCTCAATGAAGCTGCCTACGCAGCCTCCTATGGAATAACTCAACCTCCTCTGACTGACTCTTTCGGCACTAGAAACCTCTACTGGAATCTCTATTGCTGCTCCTCTGCCTTTGCTACTGATCTATTGGCTCAAATTCTCTTCCTGGCTAAATATCTGCTCTCTAGGAAATTCGATCTGCTTGGATCTTTCTCCCACTCGATGTTTCTGTCTCCATCCCAATGCCCTGCTCTTATAATCTCTTGTTAGTGAACCAAAGACCATGATTAGATCCCCATCAACGACTAAGATCATCTCAAACTCAATTCGTGTGAGTTTCTAGATACTTCTCACCTTTCTCAATTAATTGTTGGTAATCAATCACTTTTCCTAAGTTAGACTTAGGAAATATTTAATTATTAATCAATTAACTTAATTGAGTTGTCTCTAGGTGATTTCTCCTGGAACCTTTTCTGGGTTTCAGAGATCTTGTGTTTCTTAGCCTCTCTGACCAAAGTTGAGACTTGAACACATGTCCGATGCTACAAAAACTAACACTCCCTCTTAGCGAGGAGGGTTTTCTCTCTCCCATAACATCTTCCCATATGCCGCTAATGTCTGACAACTATGACAACCTGCCACTGCCCACCAAGATACTACGCATACCCTGATTCATCTGCCACTCTATAGTTGAACCACTCTGCATCTGCGCTGTTGTTGACACTGCATTATGCCTCCTGTACTGCTGCCAACAGTGCTTTGCACTGCAATTGATCTCACGCTGCTGCAACTACTGCAACTAAGAACTAAACTTTGAATCAATTGTGTCCCTGCACTGCAACTGTCTCTTGAGTCTCTGACTGCTACTAGTATCTGTACTGTCTATTGAGTCTGTCTGCGCCCCTCAATAACTGACTACAACTAGTTTTGCAAATGTACCTTAAGATTTGACTGTGACATCTGACATTGATCCATTTGCTATTGAATACTGTGGGTCCCTGTAACAAGGGTAATGATTCATATGAGGAGTAATCTGCAACTACTATTGCTCCTCTATGGACCCTACCCAAATCTCTGCAACACTGGTGACTAGAGCTCAATTTCACCCCACCTCTCTCTTGGAGGTACGGCTGCATACAAAGCGAATTCGTCTACCGAAGCTGTTGCCTGGTCTTGCTTCTTCTTGTCCTTCTTCTTCTATGGACATTGAGTATTGTAGTGACCAAACTCACCACATCTGAAGCACTAGATCTTCAACACATCTATCTTCTTCTTTTCTTCTCCCTTTGAGCCTTGTCCTTGATTGGGACCTTTCTTTTCCTTCCCTTTTGATGCAAGGGCTACATTCTCCTCATCCTTCACTCTTCGGTTCTCTACTATCGTTGTTGCTGATATTGCTCTAAACTAGAGCAAGCCTCATCTCTTGTTGTGTGAAATCAACCCACAATCGATCCTAACTTGGTAGATTATCTCGTCCAATGATACCTTGGATGAAGGCAGCCCACTCCTAGGTGAAACCATTAAGAGCTGTATGCACTAGCTCACTCTTTTGAGGTGCTTCTCCATCTGTTGCAAGCTCATTTCAAACATTTGGAATTTTGGTGAGATAATGAGTGACTCCTTCACGCTTATGCATCTTGGTTGTCCTCAACTTCTCTTTCAAGAACATCTTCTGATTCTCGAAAGGATTTTGGAAAAGTGTAGCAACTCCATCCCACATTTCTTTTGCCGTATTCTTGGCAGCTGAGTGTGAGACTATATGATCTTGAATTTCATCGAGGATCAACCAATTCGCTTTGGCCATCTCCTTATTGTAATTTTCTAGCTGTTGCAGTTTTGTAGGTATGGCTATAACTCTCTCTGCATACATCTCTAGACCATGCTCATCTAGTAGGAAAAACATTATGGCTTTCCAGATACAATAATTTGAGGCTCCATCTAGCCTATCTTGATCTCAAAGTCCTGCTGAGGCCATTTCTGCAAAACTCGAAACTGGGAAAATAAATAGGAATCTCCTCCCTTTCTTGCTCGACTGCCTACTCTTCAACTCGCACTCCCTTATAGAATGCGCAGTTCTGCCTACTTGTTAATTTTGGGCAACTAGGTCCAAACTCCATGTTGTGTTGCTCAGATGACGATGCTAATATTTTTATTGGATTCCTCTTTTGGAGAGGTGCAAGATCGATCTAAAGATCATCTTGATCCGATGAGCAAAACGTTTATTTTGAAATAATTCCACTTATGTGCAAAGTCGGCCAGAATTGTAATGTAGGCTTGGAGCCCCAACAAATGTGTCACACACCCTCACTGATGGATATATATAGGTCAATGTTGGAGGTCTTTTTCACGATCACTCATCACACATTCTCTCTCTGCATCTGATTGGTTTGATCATCATCTTAGAGGCTTCTCTTCACTCACACATGGGAAAAACAACAGCTAGGGTTTCAGATCTATTCTAGGGTTTTCTGCATAGATTTGACCAACGTTGACTTTAGTCAATGCTTGGTCAACTTGACTCGAAACTCTCCCAAATCTTCGATCTCCTCAATTTGCATTTTTTGGCACTAAAACCGAGGCTATATATTGACTTTGACTTGGATGTGTTGACTTTCTATTGTTGCTATTTTGCGTTGACCGTTGACTAGACAACGTTGACTTTTGTTGACTGTTGTAGAGTTGTCTGAGAGGGTTGTGTGACACATTCTGGTTGGCTGACCGTGAGGAGACTTTGCTGGTTGAAGCATCCTGTTGATCGCTGTAATGCACCACAACACATATATTTTGCTAATTACATTAAGTGTATCTTTGGCTTGTCTTCCGTCGATCTATTGGTATGTTCTATCAGCATTTTACTTTCATGTTTATGTGATTGCTATTTGATATCGGGTATAAACTAAAGTTGCATCAAGCATAGAACATCTACGAAAATTTACATGGTATCAGAGTTAAGGAGAAGACAAAGCCCAAGTTTGTATTGAAAGCAATCACCAAAGAAGTAGCATTTGTCAAGGACCCATGGGTACCTCAAATTATAATGGCTTCAAAGCTGATGAAAAGTTGACTAGCAAGGCTCACTTTCATGCTTGGAAGATGTCTTTGATTTGATCTTGGAAGACCAAAATATCATGGACTATGTGCAGGGTAAAATCCAAGAGCCTCCATCATCTGCACCTGCTGCCACCAAGACAAAGTATAGAAAGGGGGAAATCAAAGCTAAGCTGATCATCCGAGATTCCATCCATAAAAGTCTGGTTGCCTACATCTCTGAGCTGGGCACATCTAAAGAGATGTATGATAAGTTGATCAACATGTTCAGGGCCAACAATGTAAACCAAGTCCTTTTCTTTAAGAACCAATTGAAGAATCTTAAGAAAGGCAGGGATGAATCTATTCAATCTTATTTTCTGAAGTTGAATGAGATCAGGAAGTAATAGCTGATCGAGAAATGGTTCTCACCTCACTTGGAGGTCTCCCCTTTGAATGGCATGTATTCATTACTACCATTCTCAATAACAATGTGATTCCTGATTTTGATGAAGTACTGTCGAGATGCACTCAAGAGGAAACAAGAATGATAGAATATGAAAATGAAGGTAATGCTGCCTTCACCGCTCGTGCTAAGAAGAAGAACAATGGTGGTCCGAGGAACCATGGAAGAGCTGGAGTCAAAGGAAAGAAAGGAAGATGTTACACATGTAACAAGACTGACCACTATGCTAGAGAATGCCCTATTAGAAGGGATTCTTCTAGGGACGATGATGACAACAACAAGAGGAATGGAAATCAAAGGAACAACAGGTTCAAAGGGAAGAGGAAGGCTCCATCTGGTCGTAATGAAAATGGGCAACTTTTCAAAAGGTCAAGAAATTCCAGGTATGAGGAATCTAATGTTGTTGATGATAAGAAAAATGAATTCATTCTTGTATCTGCCCTCTCTGTTGCATCTCCACCCGACACCTTGGATGTCTGGTTGATTGATAGTGGTGCTTCAAGGCACCTCACTGGGTTTAAAGAAGCTTTCTCTGATTTGACTAAGAAGGATACTAATCTGAAAATTATCCTTGGAGATAATGCCACATATCTCGTGAAAGGGACAAGGACTGTGACCCTAATTTTATCTCAAGGTCAAGTCCTTCGTTTACAAGATGTATTGTACGTACCTGATTTGAAAAAGAACCTTGTGTCTATTTCAGCCATGGAAGACAAAGTTTTCAATGTGGCATTCGTCGATGGAAAGGTACGCATCTGGAAGAAGAGTTTCAAGGAAGCTCTTACGATTGGGTTTAGAGTTGATACACTCTACCAAGTTGGAGGAAGTCCACTGGGAGCTATGACATGTGATACTATTCATCAAACTGAACTATGGCATCGAAGGTTTGAACACCTTCATTACAAAGCCCTTCCTGAAGCAAGGAAGGTGGTGACAGGGATGCCCGAATTCAAAAATGATCATGAAGGTGTATGTTAGGGTTGTGTTGAAGGAAAGAATACAAGGGGACCTTTCCCCTCAAGTGTCACAAAGACATCTGATGTCTTGTAATTGATACATTCTGATTTGTCTGGTATACTGCCCGTGACATTCTTGGGAGGATGTTCTTATTATATGACGTTTATAGATGACTTTTCTCACAAGCCCTGGATATACTTCTTGAAGAAGAAGGATGAGGCTTTCATGTGGTTTCATATCTTCAAAGCCTTGGTTGAAACTCAAACAAGGAAGAAGATTAAGATTTTGAGGACCGATAATGGCACTGAATATGAGACAAATGAGTTCAATAACTTTTGCAGAGAAGCTGGCATTAAGAGGGAGACCACAACCGTATATACTCCTGAGTAAAATGGCGTTGCTGAAAGAAAGAACAGGGCCATTGTGGAAGCTGCTCGTGCCATGCTATGTGACCAAGGTCTTCCGAAGTTTCTATGGGGAGAAGCTACGAACACTGCTGTGTACATACAAAATCAATGCCCGCATTCTGCTCTGGACTCCAAAACTCCCGAAGAGGTTTTCTCTGGTAAGAAACCTGACGTCTCTCATTTTAGAGTTTTTGGTTGTCCCATTTATTTTCATGTGCCGAAGGAAAAGAGAAGCAAGCTGGATGCTTCTGGGAAGAATGGAATGTTTGTGGGCTACAATGAAACTTCGAAGGCAAGATTCGTTGCCCGAGGCTTTTCTCAAAAGGAAGGCGTAGACTATGATGATATATTTGCACCTGTGGCCTGATATACAACCATCCGATCTATCATAGCCCTTGCTACTACACAAGGATGGAATCTTCATCAGATGGATGTGAAGACCGCCTTTTTGCATGGTTCGATAAAGGAAGAGGTGTATGTGGAGCAACCTCTAGGGTTTGAAGTCTAGAATAGGGACACCCATGTATGCAGGTTGAAGAAAGCCCTCTATGGGTTTGGAGTGTAAAAACTCTGGTACACTTGAATAAGTATATATTATTATTGATAAAAGAAGAGATGATTACTAGAGTTTTTACACTCCATTGTTATTGGAGCAGTCGCTCTTCAGGATGTGTGTGACCATCAAAGAGATCAAGAATTGCAGAGAAATTGCAGAATTGTTTAAAAGCCGGGTGCTTATGGTAGCGACAATTGTTTAAATTATTATTTTTGCATATTTTTCTTCTGCTATCATCATTTCTGTCCTCCCCTGCCTTTCCACGCTTACCATCCCCTTCTTCTCATTCCACACGCACTACCCCTCACCTCTCGGCCCTCACTTCCCATTCCTCACGCTCACCCCATCACTCCCTTACCCCTTCCCCTTACGGTTCACCCCACACTTGCCTACCCCGCTCACCCCTCGCACTCACCACTCTGCACTCACGATCCCCAACCCCGCTAACCCTCACCCCTACCCTCTACCCCGCTCTGATACCAAATGGAGCAATAAAGCTGTAGGCTTGTTGACTTAAGTTATAAAATACACAAGACATATTGTACTAATAATATATTATATATAAAATGTATAAGAGATGATGATCAAATGTTACAATGAGGCCCTGCTTATATACCTACGCAGGTGGCCTTTCATTAATGGGCATGTCTTTTAGACATGCCCTTTCACTAACTTAATGATTACTTACATAATCCCTATTTAACTATTAATAACTATATTTATTATATTTGTTATGAATTGGAGGCTTATAGAGGTTATGTGCCTGGTAGCAAGTCCCCAGGGCTTGGTATGAGAGGATAGATAGCTACTTGATGAAGCTGGGCTTCACTCGTAGTAATGTTGATCCAAACCTTTACTTTAAGGTTGATAGAGAAAAGCCTCTCATTTTGGTTCTCTATGTGGATGATCTCTTCCTGACAGGTGCTGACCCTCTCATTCATCAGTGTAAGAGGGAGCTCGCTTCTGAGTTTGAGATGAAGGACCTAGGACTGATGCATTACTTCCTAGGCCTGGAGGTCTGACAGAGACCTGGCAAGATTTTCCTCTCTCAAGGGAAATACATTGTGAAGCTACTGGAAAGATCTGGAATCGTGGACTGTAAGTCCATGTCGACACCGATGGAGCTCAACTTTAAGAAGTTGAGTGGAAGCGCTGCTGGCCCGTGCTAGCAAATCCTACCGAGTATCGTCAACTCGTCAGGGCCCTGATGTTCTTAGTGAACACCCGTCTGGATGTATGTTTTGCAGTGAACACTTTGAGTCAACACATGGTTGATTCTCATCACATTCACTGGGTTGGTGCCAAGAATTTGTTGAAGTATCTTCGGGGCACGATAAACCATGGGCTGAGATACACTGCCGGGAGTTTGAGACTCCATGGATATACTGATGCTGATTGGGCTGGTAGTGTGGTGTATCGCAAGAGCACATCTGGATGCTGCTTCACACTTGGGTCTGCTTCGATATCTTGGATGAGCAGGAAGCAGAAGTCGGTGGCTTTGAGCACCACTGAGGTCGAATACATTGCAGCGAGTATGGATTGTTGTGAAACTGTTTGGTTGCGAAAGCTCTTCAGTGAGCTGTTTGGGCATGTGCTAGATACCACCATTATCCTTTGTGATAACCAGAGTGGGATTCATTTGTCAGAGAATCTCGTGTTCCATGATCGATCCAAGCATATTGATATCAGGTACCACTTTATCCGGGATATGGTACAGCGAGGTGCCGTAAGGCTTAATCGTATAGGAACTAATGAGCAGGTCGTGGATATTCTCACAAAGCCCTTGGGGAAGGTCAAGTTCCTAACCTTCCGTGAGAATCTTGGAATCGTGGAACGACCTTATTCTGAGGGTCTTGTTGGACGAAGAGCTCTGGGAGCTCTAGTGGGCTTTGGGGATAGCTTCTTGGAGCTATAAGCAACCACAGGGCTAGGCTTGCCGAACCTTGTTGGTGCGCTTCTGCCCCACTGTTATGATATTGAGTTGGTTCACCTCTCTCTGATCTATGCCTCGTATGCATCCTACCCATGGAGTCCCGGACTCATGGGAAGTACCTCTCATCTTGGCCAATGAGGTGGGAAAAGCTAGAGACCAATAGCAAGACTGATGGATGCATCGAAGATTGTCATAATCTCTATGTCTAGGATGGCACGTATCCAACTGCCTGATCTGGGATCAAGTCTAGTGAGGTTTCAGACCTCTAACTGACTTCGGGTCAGTTAGACCAACTTCGGGTTGGTATGAGACTCTTTTGAGTCATATAGAGGTTTCAGACCTCTGAGCTGAATTTGTCATCCGGGAGTGATGTCTTTGTGACTCACCTTTTGTTTTGAAATAAAGAAGCCAACAAAGCAAGTTACGATGGGATGATGCACGATGTTTGGATGACACAGGTGAATGGAGTTCTCCCTAGTTGAGAGGGAGTGTTAATTTTGGGCAATTAGGTCCAAACTCCATGTTGTGATGCTCAGATGACGATGCCAATATTTTTATTGGATTCCTCTTTCGGAGAGGTGCAAGATCGATCTAAAGATCATCTTGATCCGATGAGCAGAACATTTATTTTGAATTAATTCCACTTATGTGCAAGGTCGGCCAGAATTGTAATGTAGGCTTGGATCCCCCCAACAAATGTGTCACACACCCTCACTGATGGATATATATAGGTCAACGTTGGAGGTCATGTTCACGATCACTTATCACACATTCTCTCTCTGCGTCTAATTGGTTCGATCATCATCTTGGAGGCTTCTCTTCACTCACACGTGGGAAAAACATCAGCTAGGGTTTCGGATATGTTCTGGGGTTTTCAGCACAGATTTGACTAGTGTTGAATTTGGTCAATGCTTGGTCAACTTGACTCGAAACTCTCCCAAAACTTCGATCTCCTCAATCTGCATTTTTTGGCACTAAAATTGAGGCTGGACGTTGACTTTGACTTGGTTGCGTTGACTTTCTGTTGCTGCTGTTTTGTGTTGACCGTTGACTGGACAACATTGACTTTTGTTGACTTTGGGTTTACTGTTGTAGAGTTGTCTGAGAGGGTTGTGTGACACATTCTGGTTGGCTGACCGTGAGGAGATTTTGCTGGTTGAAGCATCCTATTGACCGCCGTAATGCACCACAAGTTACAACACATATTTTGCTAATTACGTTAAGTGTATTTTTGGCTTGTCTTCCGTCGATCTATTGGTATGTTCTATCAACTTTTTACTTTCATGATTATGTGATTGCTATTTGATATCGAGTATAAAGTAAAGTTGCATCAAGCATAGAACATCTACGAAAATTTACACTACTGCTATTGCCTTCTGCTATTGGAAATCATGGATTTCCTCCTAGAAACTGGATTTGGAAACCCTTTGAGAAATTCCTTTGTGTGTGCTTTTCTCTTCCACTCAACATTGATCTGCTACTGCAAAACTGTTGCAAAATCATTGTGCCCATAGTTTTTCAATGAACTCACTTATCTGCTCACCGAAACTGCTTCCTAGCAACACCACTACCTGCTGGAACTACTACTAGGCTATTCAAACTTTTCGTGCACCTGCAAATGGAAATCGAACCCTTCTACCCAACAATTAGCATTGCCTAGCTGGACCTCTATGAAAACCCCTAATCTTTGCTTAGAGACTCCCTCTAAAGCTGCAAAATTTCTCCTCGTTACTGAGCTCCTGATTTGTCTTCAACACCGCTCTGATACCATGTGAAAATTCCTTGAAAGGCAACAACTGGAATTTATTCTTCTAACTGATTAATTATGCAATTTATTTTTGCTACAATAAAATAACGAATAAATCACACTGCAATTTCTTCAACATAAAAAATAAATACTTCGCGGAAAAAAATCTGGAAACTGAGAAAATAGAGCACACACACAATAAAATTGACACCGTTATTTTTGGACAAATGTCCCCGGAAAAACCCAATGTGGGAAAACCGATGTAGTAGATGAGGATTTTATTATTATTATTATGCAGCAACAAAAATTCTGAGTACAATCTAGATGTCAAATTGGCAATCCTCTCCAAAAGAATCACTCACAAAATTATTAAGGGAATTTTCCCCTTCTTCACAAGCAATCCCGCAACAAACTGTCCATTGAAATTGGCTCCGGAATACCCCTGCGCAGGCCTCTGCATTGCCCATAACTCACACTTGTTGGAACTGCCTCTGAATTAGACGTCCTGCTTGTTGCTGCCTCTAGAAGCGATTCTTCAACCCTCTAGAAAATTATCTCGGCCTCCAACACTTGAATCAACTTCCTCTCCATCAAAATTGAACTACCTCAATGAAGCTTCTTGTGTCGCCTCTTGTGGAATAACTCGACCTCCTCTGGCAGACTCTTCCGACACTGGAAACCTCCACCAGAATCTCTAACGCTATTCCTCTACCTTTGCTATCGATCTCCTAGCTCGAATTCTCTTCCTGGCTGAATCTCTGCTCTCTGGGAAATTCAATATGACTGGATCATTCACCCACTTGATGTTTCCGTCTCCATCGCAACGTCTTGCTCTTATAATCTCTCGTTGGTGAACTGACGACCATGATTAAATCCCCATCAACGACTAAGATCATCTCAAACTCAATCCGTGTGAGTTTCTAGAGCATTCTCACCTTTCTCAATTAATTGCTGTTAATTAATCACTTTTCCTAAGTTAGACTTTGGAAATATTTAATTATTGATCAATTAACTTAATTGAGTTGTCTTTAAGTGATTTCTCTTGGAACCTTTTTTGGGCTTTGGATATTGTGTTTCTTATCCTCTCTGACCAAAGTCGAGACTAGAAGACATGTCCAATGCTACAAAAACTAACATGCCCCTCACATCATTAAGGAGCCCATGCACGGCCCAATCCTTTGTGGGCAATGAACTGCTCCACCTTAAGGGGGTAATAATTGCTTTACATCATTCACAACATGCTCTCATTTCCTGAAGCTTTGAGCAGTAATACAAAGAAAGATCAAGAAAAAGCAAAAGGCAAATAAAGAAGGGTGGAAAAACAAAAGCTAGGGTAACTCATGTAACTGCGATTGCTCCCACCTCACATTTGTATACCCAATATGTGGACTTCCCTCATTATTGCTATCCTTGTACCCATGGAATTTGGCCCTGAGACCCCGTCATCCCATTCCATTCCATCATTATTCATATGCCACCTATTAATTGAAGGATGTACCAGGGGTATGTCTTTCCCCTTAGGGGCTAGGAACACCTAGTTGGATCGCGTACTAGCCACTCCTACCTAGGGAGGTAACACTATTATAGGATCAAAACCCCAACTTTGGAAGAGAAGCCCCATATGAAGTCTCAGTTTTCCCTTAGATGCACTAATGATTACTTGTACCTAGTAGTGAAGATGTAGCATTGGACATTATGTGTGATTGACAATGATGGGAAACTTAATTGGGGCCCAATTCCACTAGAGGAGAATATGACACCCTACAGGTGAAGCGTTGAGAGCCATGGGACTCCTATCACTTGTAGAGCATCACTCCATAACATGGGCACCTACAACATCCTAGCAGTCTGCGCTTTGCCCCACATTATTCATGAGATGATGTACTTGGACCAGTGTGCCTCCAACTGGATTGTCATTGCACTTATTGTTTGGCAGCTGATCTGAGGCCTAGTTGAGATTTGTTTGACCCCTTGAGACATGGGAGTGCGAGCACCATATTATGAGCCCTCAACGTTGGAGCAAAATCATGGTATTTGTCCACCAAGAGACCCATGAGACTCATTTGTGCCCCGAACACAAAACTGGGGTTCACATGATGATTTGCATGGATATCTAGGGGCCAACCCCTAGAGGATGATTTTTGGAGCCATCTTCCTTCAGTTTGGCACCAAGTTAGCTCAATGTATGCCTCCAAAAGGCCCATGCAGTGATGACGTCAACATTTTGGCCCTCTTGTGGGTTTATCGTTATGATTTTACATTGGCTATGTGGTTGGCTTGTAACCACACTTAGTTTTTTCCATTGACAACTAATGGGGGCTTTAGGCTAATATTATAATTGATTGGACATGTATAAATAGAAAAAACCTCATTTGAGTCTCTCATCATCATCACACTTGGAATTCAACATATTAGAAGATTTTCGCACTTGTTCCTTCTTGGATATTGGAGATCTATTGCATGCATTTCGATATTTGGAAGCTATTTTTGATTGCCTTTGGAGCTACTTCTTTGGATAATGGATGGATATACACATGTTGACTTGTAAGTGCTTATTGTTGAAAATTTTCTACCTTGAACTTATCTAATGTTTGGAATTGCTACTTGTAGGTTATGCTATTTTGTGTCCTAATTATTGAAGATAAATTTTTGAAAGGCTATCTAATTGAGTATTGCATATGTTATTCATTGTACAACATGTAATAAATGTTCCTAGTGGAGGTAATCTTTAATCTCTCCATCAAACTCCATTTTCTTTTGAAGTGGGTAAATGCTAAAGCCTAAAAGTTGATACCTAGGGCATCAATTTTTAGCCTCCTTAGAAAGGATCTAGCTTATCTATCTCATCCTTGACTCCATATACCTAAAGGACTAGGCACTAGTCCAAGTCATTGCTGATCAATCCTAAATTTTCTCTATAATTTTCTCTTCTAAAATTGGTCCTTTTAAGGCTAGGGTGAAAATCTTGGGCTTGTAGAGAAATTTTAGGGAGGAGGCTTTTTGGTGATTTGAGAAACTAAACATTAAACTTAGGGCCTAGGCTACCTATTCTCCAAGTTTTGTGGGCATCCACTCAAATTTTATCCATAAAATCTCCTGCCCTAGGTGTTTCTCCAAGAGGGAAACCCTACTTATTTTCCCCTCAACTTGAGGACTTCCTTGAAGGTTGTATGAGCTTAGTACTTGTTGAAGTATACCATAAGAAACCTTTTCTCCTGGGCCTTGACCTTGTGAATATCTATCACCATCGAAAATCTCAAAACCTTAGGTATTGAGCCTCCTTTTCTAGGCCTTTTCTTTGAGAGCGTTTTTCTTCTTTGAAGCCTTGAACAATTATTGAGTCTCTCTCTTGAATGAGCTCTAGCTGGATCTCTTTGTGCGTTATACCTAGCATATCTATTTTAAGTGATCTCCTTCCTACCGAGACTCCTCCCATCGGTGAAAGTCCGTAAAGAGTAGGGGACCTTGGCTGTGGTGACAATGGGCCATTGTCCCATTGTTAGCACTTAGTCTAGCTCTTTGTCTTGTAGGCTTTCCCTCTCCAATGCGTGCTAGATTTTGTGGTAACAAGCCCTTATTAACAATTAAATAATCTAATAATACAATCCAAGGGTATTCATGTCATATGTACACATTTTGAGGGACACAAACCCTCAAAAAGGGACCAATCCTCATAAATCAAGTGGTATAGGAACTTTTGGCACAACATCTAGCCTCCAAAGGCCCTTCAACACTCCTTTTCTCTCACCAAATCAACAAACAATCTTCCAATCTGGTTGTTGCTTCAAAATCTAGTAGGCCTTGTGAGAGGTCTCGCAAGGCAAAGAGTCAGACCTGTTAAATTATCCTAAAGCCAACCATCTAAGCAAATGGATCAGATCTAGCTACATGCTAGAATTATTAACTCTTACATGCAACAAAAAATGAGAAAAGCAATCACACAGTGCACAAATTTTTTTGCTCTTCTAGATCAGTTCATCATTCAAAATACATTCAGAACTTACAATAGCTCCCTTATAGGGAAAATGGCTCTAAGGAATTAACTAACGAACAACAAACCTAGAAAATTCCAGTCTGCATAGAAATCAAGGCATATTGCACCACATGTGTGGTTTGCTCTGCAATTCCTACAATTGTACTGAATCCGTACGACGTGTTGTACAACTTGTTCTGTTTGGCTGTACGACTAGTCTTCCTTCATGTTGGCTTGCTGGCTTCTCCTCGTTGAATTACTGCTGAAACTCCTTGCCAATGGCTAAAAACAAATCTCTGATTCTCTCCTTGCACTCACATGACTTGTGAAATGAATGCTCTCTGTGTGTCTTTGTCCTTAGCCCTCTTTGTCTTTTATAACTTTGACATGAGCCCAAATCCTAATCTTCAATGGTTAAGATCTAACCATGAGATAAATGGCTCTCTTTTAATTAAATCATTAAGTGACCCCCTTTAATCACTTTATTAATTAAAAGTCACTTGAATAAAAAGACGTCTGCTTAATTAATTAATTAATAAATTGAAATTTTGGAAAAAGCATTAGATACATTTAATGACGATTTCCATAAGCAGACACCCTCATGGAAATACTTGTTTGAGCTACAAATACCAACACTCTCTCTTAGCGAGGAAGGTATTCTCCACCACTCCAAGCTTGTCTCGAAACCACATGAACTTGCCCTTTACCAAGGGCTTGGTGAAAATGTTTGCCAATTGCTCCTCTGTAGGAATATATTGGAGCTAGACTACTCCCTTCAACACCCTTTCTCTAATGAAGTGGTATTTGATCTCAATATGCTTTGGCTTGTTGCGAAACATTGGATTCTCCGAGAGTTTGATACAACTTTGGTTATCGCATTTGATCACTGTTGGCTCAAGTTTCTGACCAAACAATACTGTGAGTAGCTTGCGAAGCCAAATGGCTTCACAACTAGCTAGATTGGTTGCCATGTACTTTGCCTCAACAGAACTTAGTTCTATTGATGTTTGCTTCTTGCTGAACCATGAAATGTTTGCTTACCACAAACTAAAGCAACACGCAAAGGTGCTCTTTTGATCTGTATCACTTCCTGCCTAGTCTGAATCTGAGTACCCCTACAACCTCAAAATATTTGAATTTGACCCAAAAATATATTTGTAGGGGTCCTAAATATTTGAATCGAGTCTCGTTGATAGGGAAAGATGCATTGACATTCTTGCCAAGTGCACACCCTTTGCACACCCCCCTCGTTGGTGTGCATTAGTGCCTGAGCACGCTGACCCTAAAGTTTATATAGGTTCCCCTCCTGGACTCCAATCCTCATTGTAGTGTCTGGACTGGCTCCCCTTGGGCAGAGTAATTGCTGCCCCCTTTGGAAGTTAACCTCATAACATTTGTCCTCCTTGACTGAGATGGACAAAAGGTTCTTTGTTAGGCCAGGTACGTAGAGTACCTCTTGTGCATCAAAGGACCTCTTGACTCATGTTGGAATTGAATTGTATTTGTCTTCTCAATGCGTACTTACCATCATTACCAAGCTCAACATTGATCCTTGAGTCGTTCTCTGCAAAACCACTGAATATCTCTCTAGCCTCTATCATGTGGCTAGAGGCACCACTGTCTAAGTACTACGCGCTTCTAGCAATAGTGCTGGTAGAAAGGCAAGACACGGGTGAAAAGTCACTCTAGAACTTGGAAGCAAGCTCAGTCAACTATGTCTCTGTTGTCATTGCAACTGTTTACAACTTCTCCTTGCCCTTCTTCCTTTGTGGACGTTGAGAAGTAAAATGGCTATTCTTATAGCAGCTATTGCATTTGATCTTTGCTCATATCTCTCTTCTACCTGGACTGATGTCCCTTTCCCTGATTTTCACCCTTCTTGATGGAAGCTTTCTCTTTGGTCTTCTTTGTCTTCTTGATAAGGGCTTTTCATTTACTATTCCTTCTCCCTGCTTGCTATTTTTGGACTCTTTACGAGTCTCCTTTTGCATGTAGTCATCACAAAGTCTCTCCCACTTGGGAAGATGCTCTCCGGCACAAATTCCCATGATGAATGGTTCCCAAGCCTCGGTGAACCCATTCAGAGCAACATTCACTTGTTCTGCATCCAATACAACCTTCTCCATTTGCTGCAAGCTAACCACGGATCTGTGTGATCCTCATAAGGTAGTTGGTCGCATTGTCGGAGGGGTTCATTCTGCAGCCTAGCTCACACACCTAGGCTAGCGTGGGAAAAGTCCTTAACCCCACAAAGTGTGACTTGGTGGCAAACTAAGAGATGGGGCTGTCACTTGTTCCCAACTCTCTCTGTTAAAGCTCTCTCTTAGGTAAAGCTAAGGGGGGTGGTCCCTAATGAAAGGTTATATGAAATGATGCGAGTTTGTAGGAGATATTGAGTTAATGAGACTATTTCATAGTTTTGATCAAGCTTAGTGAATATATTGAGCAATGTAAGATATAGATTCAATTATCAACACAACATTCAATAGATAAACATGTAAGCCAGTGCCTTATAAAATAATTGCTCAAATAAATGCTTGCTCAAGTAAATATTCAAAATTAAATCATAAGTAGTCTCGCAAGAGAAATCAATGTTAGATGAAAAATACCAATTGCAAGATACTTTAAAGAGATGCTCAAATAAAGATACTATCATTCATGATCATAAGCATGTATAGTAACGGTTTAAAGGACAATAACTTGCAAATGAGATTAAATGAAACAAATCATTACTTGCAGCTTAAAATGATATGCAACTTAACTAAGGTGAGATGCAATTATCTTAGTAAGTTTTTAAACTAAATGCCTATTCTAGGTGAGAGATTCTCCCGTCAACCTCTTACCAAGGGGTAAAGATTGTGGGGTGACTACAAGGAAGAGGGGCTGAGAAAGCACTTGTCTTCGTTAACGATACCCTTCCCCTAATTCTTACAAGCCATGTGTGCCTTCGTTCCTACAAGGGGACAAAGCCACCTTCATAACTGCAGGGTCACACACTTTACCTTACTTTGTACCAATTGGAAGAACTTTTAAGGAAAATCTTGGCCCTATTATTTTTGTACAACCAAGCTTATGCTTGGAGGTAAATTTTAAGTGTGCAAGATTTAAAGCTAAAATGCCTAAATGCTTGTATGTTATTAGTGCTTGCAAAGGAAGTATTGATACAGATGCCTCAAAGTAAATGGATCAATTGCTCAAAATAAGATTGTATCAATGACTTCGTTATCCCCAAAATTACTCACAAGTTTTCAAAAGTAAATGGCATGTAAATATAAGCTTCATGAATGATCCAAAATTTGCAATTTTGCTCCAGGTAAATGCTTCAAAAAGATGTACCAATGAACAATACAATTAAACACAAGTTGACATGATGCATGTATCGATAGGTCATGTGAGCCAAAATGCTAAGTAAATGAAGCTAGACCAATTGAAATGTAGCCAAAAGTGAAAATGCTTGCTTGTAAGTAAATGAATGATTACTAGATTGCAAATTGCTTCAAAGTAAAGTGCTTCAAAATATATGATCCGCAATCAAAGTAATGAGGCAATATACTCCAAAGAAACAAAATGCTAAACAAATGAGTCAAACTTGCTACATAAAACTTAAAGTGTTTGCTTGCTCAAAGTTTGTGCAATGAAATGGGTTGCAACATACAAATACTTGAGAAATATAAAGCAAGTTGAAAATGAAATTAGATGTGGATGATATGAGAGTTCGATTAATGAACCAAAAGAGCATGTAAATGAACTAAGTGAGAAAGCTAGAAAATAGAAATGCAAGTCAATCCACCCAAGAAAAGTCCTCTCCCTAAATGAGGAGGGATGCCATGGGTAAATTCCCAAGCTCCCATAAGAAAATTGGAATTTTTATTAGATGTTACAATGAGGAGAAGGTTTTTAGAAAGCTGCCCCAAAATGAAGGAGAAACTTTTACAAAGTAAGAACTATAGAAGCTAGAATCTCTATGTAACTTGGCAACCATAATAGCCAATGGAAATTCCTCAAATCTGAAAATTGCAAATGGAGATATCAATCTCAAAGGACCCACGACCTAGCAATTTTTTGCAGCTGCCCTCAAGCAAACTCGACCCTATAGAAAGTGCTCATGGCCTCCTTTAAATTTGGTCCCCACGTGTGTCAAAGGTCCTACAAACACTTGTTAGAAGTTTCAAGAAATTTCTCCACAAAATCTGTCACAAGATGAGTTAGCAAATGCTTCAACAATGGGCTGCAAAACAAAAGGAATGTTAGTGGAGAAAGCATGCAAAGAAGACAAATTATAATACACACCCATATACAAGAAACTAAACCAAGTGATAGGAGTGAAACTCCATACTTGTCTAGTTTAGAAAATTGCTCTTAATTAGCTTATGTAATCTTTGGAAACTTTAGATTTAGATAAAAAAAGTATGAAACTTAAATTTATATAGAATATGGGAAAAACAACTCCCCTCTTGTTTCCCCTTAGATGAAAAACTTGAAGTTAAAATCGATGGGACTTGAGCAATCTTGAATCCGGGAGTGAGTTGATCTATTTGAGACTTCTCCCATGCCCAAAAAGGATCCTATACACAATTCAAACAAAATTTTCCTACACACTTAGAGAGAAATATTAACTTACAAAAAGGAATTAGAGCAACACAATGGGTGAAATAAACTAAATATTCCTCCAAAAATCAATTAGCAATTTCACTCCTAGAATACTACTCTAAATCAAATATATATGCAATGTAGCTTGCAAATATAGATCCACAACAAATGACAATAGTAGCTAATACAATTCAAATGCATAAGAAATTGAAGCACAATAGCAATAGTATTTAAAGAAATCACCTCAAGATAGCCAAGATAACACCACCAATGATACCCCAAAGTCTTTGTTTTATTAGCAAAATGAAAGTGTACAAAATGGTAGAGTTTCCTCAATCAAGCCCAATAGCTTATAACCTGAATACATAGTGAGAGCCCAATGCTCACTTAAATAGAAATTTGAGAGCAAATCCCAATGAGAGATCCAAGTGACAAGTGGCGTTGGAGAAGATCCCAAGAAGAGAAGTCAAATTCCAAGTGGAGAGGTGAGATGACATGTGTGGAGCTTCAACCAAATCGTGAGGTGGCCATCAAATTCTCCATCAAGTAAGTCGAATATCCATGTGTGAAGCAAGGAGATGCCAAATGTGCAACAAGAGGGAGTTAAACTCCCCAACCATCAAGCCAAGAATTGACACCTCGTATTGATGTTCCCAATGTACCATGCGTTGAGCCTCCTTGAGGAAATGCGTGGGGCTTCCTTGGGGAACTCATTAGTCCTTGTTGATGCCAAGTGTAGAGCTAGTGGGGTTAAGTTGGAGACAAGCCTCCAACAAAATCTCAATCAAATATCCATCAAAATATTCCCTCATGGGCATTCACTTCCAACTAATTCGATTTTTCCAATCATCAAATCGAATTCTCTTTTGTAGCAAAAAAAAAAATTTCCCCATGTGATAAATGCTTTGATGATTTCAGGTACCAAATCATCTCCCACCTGTCCTTTGACTTAACTCTGGACTTGAGATAATTTCCAAGTCATTTCCATGTCATTTTTGACATGAAATTATTTATTTCTCTCCATTTATTTAATTTATGGGTTAATTTATTCCCACATTTCCCACTAGACTTAGAAAAATGGGTTTTGAGGGTCTAGAACATATTTTTTACCCCTCAAAGTGTCATAGTAGAAAGTTGAGGGTGCAAGATGTAATTTTGAGCACACATACCCCAAACAACTTCTCTAGACATCACTTATTGCATTTTACATTCAAAATTTATTCAAATTTTCGCTTTGCGGGAAGTTAGAAAAATTAAAAAACTGACCCCTAGACCTATTCAAATTCCACAAAATTTTATGAGTGATCTAGTATGGTAATATACAATGACTCTAGACACTATGACTCACCCAAGGCCACGCCATCAAGCCACACTCCAACTTTGAGGTTATGCTTGGAGGAAAAAACTCAATTAATTATAAAGTCTTCGAAAACATCTAATAATTAACCAAGTAAAAAAAAACCTCTCAGAGTAAACTCACTTGATGACAATGTCCCAAGTTACCTAGGCCTGTTACAGGACTCAACTCATCACACTAACATCGCTTTACATCATCCCCACAGGGCTTGTGGAATTTGTTGAGAAGAAGATGAGAAGAAGAAATTAGAGTTAAAAAACTCTGATGATATAGTGAACTTTGATAGTACTTGAAGCCTTCTAACATATCTTCGAGCATGGAGTCTTAAAAAATTTTTAGGTACACTTCAGTGGTCAACAACCCCCATAAGAGAATTTTTTCTGTTAGATTTGTCCTTAGCTAACAACCAACAACCCCTTGTAGCCACCAGATAGCTCAATGTGCCACCAATCTCCACCACCTGAGCCAACCATTATGTGGCCTCGCCCATCTGTTATGATCATATGTTTGAAGGTGGGCCTTCCAACCCCAAAGGTATGGCATTCATTACGTAATTGGGTGTTTATGCTTGCTTTTCTTGGACACATTTGGACATGGACTAGTGGGGGGATTCGGTAGAAAGAATGGGCCTGGTTTGTACTCTTGTCTCCCAGTCCCAACTTGGTGGTTAATCTTGTATCCTAGTCTCGTGGGATTTTCTCTATTGGTTACTATCTTTAGGAGTGGCATTACTTGGGAAACCTTGATTTTGGTTGTGTGGTCCCACTTCTCGACATTGTATATCTCACTCCCCTATGCTCATTATAATCCCTTTTCACACTTTTCCCATCTGGGTCGACATTTTTCTGTTGGGCCCACAAGGAGTACTTAACCTCCCCCTCCCCTTGTCCACACTTTGGGTCGGGCTTGGAACGATGCCCCAGAGGTTGATGCAACCTAAAAAGAGAGTTATAAGCATAATTTGTCCACTTATAACATGAAATGTACCATAAAATGCAAAAGATGGCTGGGACATGAGAATTTAGCGTGTGGGAAAAAGCCAAACATGAGCGCTACCCCCTATCCTTATGGCCATCACCCTGGTTCCTAGGGCCGCTATGTATGCCCTCTGCATCATGAACCCATGATTGTCCCAACCCTCAGTGGGCATGAACTGCCCAACTTTAAAGGGGTGATCATTGCTTTATCATACACATCATGCTCTCATCCCTCGGAGCCTCGAGCAGTTAAATGAAGAAAAATCAATAAAATTCATAAGGCATATGAAGAAGGGTGGGAAAACAAAGGCTAGGGTAACTCATGTACCACGATTGCTCTTTCCTTCATCCATATACCCATGTGTGGGCTTCCCTCATCATAGATATTCTTGTACCATGGTATGTGGCTTGGAGCCTTCCTTGTTGCCCCATTCCGTTCCACCATCATTTCACATGACACCTGCCATTTGACAGATGTACCATGGACCTGTTGCTCCCATAGAGGTTGAAACCACCTAATAGGGTCCTTGGTTAACCACTCTTGTTGAGCTTGGTGACACTTATACACTCTAAAGCCCCATTAGGAGGGGCATGTCACCATGGAGTGTCCACTTTTGCCCGTGATTTGCAAGCTTTTTTACTCAATTGCACCAATGAATTGTTGTTTTGGAAGATGAGGAGACACATTGAATCTTATATAGGATTGTAGGTGGGTCACCATTTGGACTTGGTCTCCCTATATGGGGTCTAAGCCCTCCAAAGGGTCATTATGGCACTTTTAGGGTGAGCGTTGAGAGCCATGGGCCTCCACCACAATAGAGAATTGATTACCACACCATGGGCTTCTTCAACACCACATTTACTTTCTCATGCCTCAACTATATAGAGATGATGATGCACTTGGACCACGTTGCCCAACCACTACACACTTGCACCAGACATTTGGTAGTTGATCTAGGGCCCAGATGGGTTGTTGTCTCATCTTGAGAGACATGCGAGGGCTTGTGTCATCATTCTAGCCCTTATTGATGGAGCATCAACATGTTTGATCTAGTTGGAGACCCATGAGAGCATTCATTGTGCCCCACAACCAATTGGGGGCACCACAAATGTTTTACTCGGGGTCATCATGTTGAGAGTCCTCCTCTTCATCTTGGCACATGGAGGACTTATCTTGGCCTTCCAACGACCCTTTACATT
This sequence comes from Pinus albicaulis, assembly GCA_034641835.2. Lineage (NCBI taxonomy): Eukaryota > Viridiplantae > Streptophyta > Pinopsida > Pinales > Pinaceae > Pinus > Pinus albicaulis. Next base: position 303,151,860 of record CM076569.1, read on the forward strand.
ATTATTCTATCATTTTGGCCTCATTAGAAAGGCTTACTTTGTACTCTTGAGCTATTTGGTGGGCTTGTCACCAATAGGGTTGTTATTTTGCACATTAAAGTCATTTTAGGGGCTTAGTAGGCTAATTAAACTAAATCGAACTCCTAAAGGCTCATATAAATAGATGGGGAGCCTCATTTGTAATTCATCATCACTTGGATTTCAATTTCTCTTGGGAAAATAACTCAGACCTGCAATTTTGGACGAAATTTGGATGTTGGTATGCACTTTGACATTTGGAAAGTCTTCACTATCTTTTCTTGGAGTTTCCTTTTGCAATGTTAATGGTTGGATATACTCTCATTGTCTTGTAAGTGCTCTTTGATGCTATATTTACCTTGTTTAATGTCTAATGTATGGAATTTCATTTCATGATGCTTAATGTGCCCTAATTCAATGTGAATTTGTGAGAACATTGAAATTGTTGGAAGAATTGCATGCATTACTCATAGGCGATGATGAAAGAATGTTCCTAGAGGCCAATCTTATGTGTTGCATCCTTGAAACTCCATTAAACGTTGTCATCAAAGTATAAAATCCTCCTCTAAAATCCTCTTGTAGTTGTGTCGCTACCTCTTCTAAGGCTAGCCAAGATGCATAGGTCTCCTTGATAGCTCGAAAATCATGAAATCAAAGTAAGCCTTGACTCCATATTTCCTAATAGACAAGCACTAGTCTAGAAATCCTTGGTGATCATATCACTTAACGAAACATCATTATTTCGCCTTCTTTTCTCCTCCTCATTCTTCGTCCCTTCAAGAATAGGTAGCCCCTCTAGGGCTTGGTGCAAAGTCCCTTAGGAGTGAGATCTTTTAAAACTAATCCGATAGTCTCCTACCCTGGTGTTTCTTCTAGGTCTCCTCCAGTTTTGGGGTCACTCTCACGGTTGGATTTCAAGATATTCGATGCCTTAGCCTTTGTACCAAGTGGGAACCCTTGACGATGCCTTGACTTGGGGATTTCTTGAAGGTTTATGCTTAACTACTTGTTGAAGTGCATCATACAAAGCATTTTCTCTTAACTACCCTTACCTTGGATGAACCCATACTTTGGCATATACATCAACCCTAGGTCTCGTGTAGCTATCTATTATAGGGCTTTTTTCGTGGAAAGCCTTTCTAGCTTCTCCTAAAGCTTGCACTGTTATTGAGCCTTTCCATTGAATGAGGTGCCTTACCTCACAAACTTATCCTAGGAATATCTATCACAAGTGTGGGATACTGGGACTCCTCCCGTCAGTGAAAATTTGAGAAGAGAAGGGGACATAGGCTGTGGTGATAGTGGGCCTTTGTCCCATATTGTTGCTGTGCCCTAGTAGTTGTCCCTTTAGGTTTCCCTTTAGGATCTCTGTTAGATTGTGTGGCAACATGCCCATTGAATAAACAAAGGTTGGATACTATATGCTAACTTATTACCAACACTTGGAATGAAGCCTTAAAACTCATGACCAACATGGTAAGCATATGGAGAGATTATGGAACAAAAGCATTGATGTAACCCTAGCATCGAAGTTAGATGTACTCGGTGCTTGTGAGCCTTTGCACTCTATACAAGCCCATAAATATTTTCTATTCAATAGATTGTACAAATGATGAGGAATATCTTGTTTATTTGACTTGTGACATTACCAAGTTCCAGTATGGTATACTTAAATTGTGAATCAAAGGGACCTCAAGGTTACAGTCATCAAATTCTGAAAACATAACCACTCTATCTCTGATCACACCTTGAGTTTGGTCTCCCTTTGACCCTATATTGTTGGTAACACATTACTAGTATAGCATAGATATTTTGTGACTGTTAGTAATTTGCTTGTCTTAGTTTGCATGGTCTAGAGATCAAGATACTTATACATCTATTGCGCCAATCTTGTATTCATTGCAACATCACGGAACTAGTGTACTTGTCAACATCTAATAAGTGGACTAAAGATACCTTGTTAAAGGTTTTATTATCAAATCCATTCAGTAGGGGTTGAAGTAGCAGCTCTGTCTAGAGCATTAATCATTATTGCAGACAAGGGTTAAATAGACCGAAGCACACTATATGCCTATGATGCCATTTAACAGTGAATAAAATTGGAATAAGTAGTTTTGTATGATCTGGCAGTCAGGGTCTATCGAGCAACTTCATGATAATATCTTTGAGCTACTGTCAGGGTTTCATCATCTCATAGTTGTGCTGTCATTCTCTTGGCATAAACAAATCTGCCTTAGAATTTCTCCAGATAAAGAGATGTTCGATGGAATGCAAGCATGTTTGGTGTTTTGTTAAATTTAGATAACCATGGTGTTCTATGCTTGATGCACTTTTATTTCAAATTTTCTTAGGCCCAATACAAAATAGCAATCACATAAACTTGAAAGTAAAATGTTGATAGAACACAATAATAGATTAATAGAAGACAAGCCAAATAGATCAGATTTACAATTCTTTTTGTCCAACAAAGATATGAGATATTGTGGTGCTACGACGGTCAGTAAGATGCTTCAACCAGCAAAGTCTTTCTCGGTCAGCCAACACTTTCATGTGTCACACCCACAACCCTCAAAGATAGCTCATCACAAGTCAACACAAGTCAAACCAGGGAAGTGCAGAAAAGTCAACGCAGGCAGCTTCAGAAAATGCAACGCAGCAAACTAGGGCTTCAGTTAAACAGTCTGGAATTCCTCGATTTTAGTGCCCAGCTGTACAACCTCCTAAAATTGGAATTTCTGTAGAAGATTGAGGTCAAACGACCAAGGGTTGACCACGGTCAATGCTGGTCAATGCTGCAGCAGAAAAGCCCTAAATTGATCAGCACAGAAAACAGAAAGCCCTAAACAGATCAATGTAGAAAATAACAGCTTTTCTCCACACGTGTGAGGGAAAAAGGCCTCCAAAGGCTATCGAACCAATCAGATCACAATGAGAGAATGTGTGATGAGATGATGAGAAAATGACCTCCAAGTCTCTCCAATTTATGTTCATCAATGAGGGTGTGTGACACATCTCTTAGGCATGTGGGATAAATTTGGCCGACCTTGCACGTGGAAAATAAATTCAAAATCAATGTTTTGCTCATCCGATCAAGATGATCTTTAGATCAATCTTGCACCTCTCCGAAAGAGGAATCCAACAAAAATATGACCATCGTCATATGAGCAGTGCAACATGGAGTTTGGACCTAGTTGCCCAAAATTAACACTCCCTTTCAACTAGGGAGAAGTCCATCTGTCCACAAGTGCCATCCATCATGTACCAAACCAAACATCATGTGTCATCCCACCGTAACTTGCTTTGCTGGCTCTTTATTTCAGAACAAAAGGTGAGTCACAAAGACATCACACACAGCTAACCCGAAGTCAGCTTAGAGGTAAAAACCTCTCTCGGACTCAAAAGAGTCTCATACTAACCCGAAGTTAGTTTATTGACCCGAAGTCAATTTGGAGGATAAAACCTCATCATACTTGATCCCAGATCAAGGTGTTGGCCACATGCCATCCTAGACATAGAGAGTACGACAATCTCCGATGCGTCCATCGGTCTTGCTATGGTCTCTATCCACATTTCCCACCTCGTTGGCCAAATAAGAGGTACTTCCCATGAGTTCGAAACTCCATGGGTAGGATGCATTGGGGGCACAGATCATAGAGAGGCAAACCAACTCAATATCATAATGGTGGGGCAGAAGCACCACAAGGTTCAGCAAGCCTAGCCTCGTGAGTGCTTATAGCTCCAAGAAGCTATCCCCAAGCCCCCCTGGAGCTCCCAGAGCTCATGGTCCAACTCAAGCAAGACCCTCAGAGTAGGTTCTTTCCAAGATTCTAAGCTTCTCATGGAAGGTTAGGGACTTGACCTTCCCCAGGGGCTTTGTGAGAATATCCGCGACCTGCTCATCAGTTCCTATATGATTGAGCCTTATAGCGCCTCGCTGTACCATATCTTGGATAAAGTGGTACCTGATATCAATATGCTTGGATCGATCGTGGAACATGGGATTCTTAGAAAGAGGAATCCCACTTCGGTTATCACAAAGGATAGCGGTGGTATCTAGCACATACCCAAACAACTCACTAAAGAGCTTTCTCAACCAAACAGCTTCACAACAGGCCATACTCGCTGCAATGTATTCGGCCTCAGCGGTGCTCAAAGCCACCGACTTTTGCTTCCTGCTCATCCAAGATATCGAAGCAGAACCCAAGGTGAAGCAACATCCAGAAATGCTCTTGCAATCCACCACACTGCCAGCCCAATCGACATCAGTATATCCATGGAGTCTCAAACTCTCGGCAGTGTATCTTAGCCCATGGTTGATTGTGCCCCGAAGATATCTCAACAGATTCTTGGCACCAATCCAGTGAATGTGATGAGGTTCAACCATATGGTGACTAAAAGTGTTCACTACAAAACATACGTCCGGACGAGAGTTCACTAAGAACATTAGGGCTCCCACAAGTTGTCGATACTCGGTGGGATTTCCCAGCACGCGCCCAACTGCGTGTCCACACAACTTCTTAAAGTTGTGTCGACACAAACTTACATTCCACCATACCAAATCTCTCCATCAACTTCACGACATATTTTCCTTGAGAAAGGAAATTCTCGCCTGGCCTCTGCCAGACCTCCAAGCTTAGGAAGTAGTGCATTAGTCCTAGGTCTTTCATCTCAAACTTGGAAGCTAGCTCCCTCTTACACTGATGAATGAGAGGGTCAACATCTGTCAGGAAGAGATCGTCCACATAGAGAACCAAAATGAGAGGCCTTTCTCTATCAACCTTAAAATAAAGGTTTGGATCAGCATTACTTCGAATGAAGCCCAGCTTCATCAGGTAGCTATCTATCCTCTCAGACCAAGCCTTGGGGGCTTGCTTCAACCCATAGAGGGCTTTCTTCAACCTGCATACATGGGTGTCTCTATCTCAGACTTCAAACCCAGAGGTTTCTCCACATACACCTCTTCCTTTATAGTACCATGTAGAAAAGTGGTCTTCACATCCATCTGATGTAGACTCCATCCTTGCGTAGTAGCAAGGGCAATAATAGATCGAATGGTGGTATAGCGGGCCACAGGTGCAAATATATCATCATAATCTATGCCTTCTTTTTGAGAGAAGCCTCGGGCAACGAATCTTGCCTTGTACTTTTCAGCACTTTAATGAGATCCATGCTTGATCTTATAGAGCCATTTGAAGGTGACAACAGATTTGTCCACCGGTCTTGGGACCACTTCCTAGACATCATTCTTCATAATGGACTCATATTCTTCGTGCATAACATCCTTCCAGATTTGATGCTTTACGACTTATTCAAATGTTCCAGGCTCAGATTGTACTATCGTACTCATAGCTGCTAGATACCCTTGGTATCTCTTCGACTTCCTGCTTTCACAGAATGTCCCCCTTGGGGCAATATGTCTCTCAACATCTTTGAGAGTATCTCTAAGCCATGAGGGTCTTCTCTTATTTGAAGGAGGTGGATCAATGGGATCCACAGGTCCTTCAACATCGAGCATCAGGCCATCCTTCGGCGCTTCCAACTTCCCTACTTCCTCATCTTGTTTGTCTTCCTTGGAGCTAGGAAGATTTCTTACTGTCTTGAGGGCAACATCTTCCTCGAAGGTGACATCGTGGCATATCTCCACTTCTCTTTGACCAGGCACATTGATTCTATATGCCTTCGAAGTTTCACTGTAGCCCACAATCATTCCCTTCTTTCCAGAAGCATCCAACTTGCTTCTCTTTATCTTTCGGCACATGAAAGTAAACAGGACAACCAAAAACTCTAAAATGAGAAACATCAGGTTTCTTATCAGAGAAGACTTCTTCGGGAGTTTTGGAGTCCAGAGGGGAATGCGGGCATTTGTTTTGAACATACACAATAGTGTTCGCAGCTTATCCCCATAGAAACTTCAGAAGACCTTGGTCACATAGCATGGTGCGGGCAGCTTCCATAATGGTCCTGTTCTTTCTTTCAGCAACACCATTTTGCTCAGGAGTGTACGCAGTTGTGGTCTCCCTCTTAATGACAGCGTCTCTATGAAATTCATTAAACTCATTTGACTCATGCTCGGTCCCATTGTCGGTCCTCAAAACTTTGATTTTATTTTCGATTTAATTTTCCACCAAGGCCTTGAAGGTATAGAATCATTTGAATGCTTTGTCCTTCTTCTTCAAAAAATATATCCAGGTCTTGCCGGAGAAGTCATCTACAAAAGTCATGTAATAGGAACATCCTTCCAAGGATGTCATAGGCAGCATACCAGATAAGTCTGAATGTATCAACTGCAAGATATCAGTTGTCTTTGTGACACTTGAGGGGAATGGTCCCCTTATATGCTTCCTTTTGGCACAGCCCTGACATATACCTTCATGATCATCTCTCAATTCGAGCATCCCTGTCACCACCTTCCTTGCTTCGGGAAGGGCTTTGTAATGAAGGTGTGCAAACCTTCGGTGCCATAACTTTGTTTGAAGAGTTGTATCACATGTCATAGCCCCCAATGGACTTCCTCCAACTTGGTAGAGTGTATCTACTCAAAAACCAATAGAAAGAGCTTCCTTGAAGTTCTTCTTCCAGATAAGTACCATTCCATCAACGAATGCCACCTTGAACCCTTTGTCTTCCATTGTCGAAATGGACACAAGGTTCTTCTTCAAATTAGGTACATACAACACATCTTGTAATCAGATGACTTGACCCTGAGATAAATGGAGGGTCACTTGTCCCTTTCACGGGATAGGTGGCATTATCTCCAAGGATAATTTCCAGATTAGTATCCTTCTCAACCAAATCAGATATGGCTTCTTTATAACTAGTGAGGTGCCTTGAAGCACCACTATCAATTAACCAGACATCTAGGGTGTCGGGTGGAGATGCAGCAGAGAGGGCAAATACAAGAATAAAATCATTTCTCTTATTATCAACAACATTAGACTCATCGTACCTGGAATTTCTTGACCTGTTGAAAGGTTGCCCATTTCCATTACGATTAGAGGGAGCCTTCCTTTTTCCTTGGAACCTGTTGTTCCTGCCATTCCTTCTTGAGTTGTTGTTGTCATCATCCCTGGGAGAGTCCCTTCTATTAGGGCACTCTCTTGCATAGTGACCAGTCTTGTTACAAGTGTAACATCTTCCATTCCTTCCTTTGGGCCCTGCTTTACCATGGTTTTGATTTCTCGGGCCACCATGGTTCTTCCTCTTTGCATGAGTGGCGAAGGCAGTAGGGTCACTTCCATTACCATTAGAGGCATACTCCATCATTCTTGTTTCCTCTTGAGTGCATCTTGTCAATATTTCATCAAAATCAGGAATCACGTTATTATTGAGAATAGTGGTACTGAATACATGCCAATCACGGGGGAGACCTCCAAGTGTAATAAGAACCATCTCTCGATCAGATATTGCTTCCCCAATAGCTAGGAGGTTATTCCTGATTTCAGTGAGCCTCATAAAATAGGATTGAATAGGTTCATCCTTACCCTTCTTGATATTCTTCAATTGATTCTTGAAGAAGAGGATTTGATTAGCATTGCTAGCCCTGAACATGCTCACTAGCTTATCATACATCTCCTTAGATGTCTTCAACTCAGAAATGTAAGCAACCAAGTGCTTATGAATAGAATCTCGGATAATCATCTTTGCTTTGATTTCCCCTTTTCTATACTTCGTCTTTGTGGCAGCAGCTGCATTTGATGGAGGCTCTTGAATATTCCCCTGTACATAGTCCATGACATCTTGATCTTCTAGCGCCAAATCCAAGGACATCTTCCATGCATGATAATCAGACTTATCAGTCAATTTATCATCAGCCTTGAAACCCTTGTAGGTTGAGGAGGCCATTTTTCCTTGATAGGATTTCTTCCTTCAGAGATAGCTTCTAATGCCAACTTGGACTCTTGGACTTTGTCTTCACCTCAGCTCTGATACCATGTTAAATTTAGATAACCATGGTGTTCTATGCTTGATGCACTTTTACTTCAATCTTTCTTAGGTCCAATACAAAATAGCAATCACATAAACTTGAAAGTAAAATGTTGATAGAACACAATAATAGATCAATAGAAGACAAGCCAAATATATCAGATTTACAATTCCTTTTGTCCAGCAAAGATATGAGATATTGTGGCATTACGGCGGTCGGCAGGATGCTTCAACCAGCAAAGTCTTTCTTGATCAGCCAACACTTTCATGTGTCACACCCACTACCCTCAAAGATAGCTCATTACAAGTCAACGCAAGTCAAACCAGGGAAAGCACATAACAGTCAATGCAGACAGCTTTAGAAAAGTTAGCGCAACAAACTAGGGCTTTGGTCAAACAACCCAGAATTCTTTGATTTTAGTGCCCAGCTGTACGGCCTCCTAAAATCGGAATTTCTACAGAAGATTGAGGTCAAACGACCAAGGGTTGACCACAGTCAACGCTGGTCAACGCTACAGCAGAAAAGCCCTAAATAGATCAACGTAGAAAATAGAAAGCCCTAAACAGATCAGCGTAGAAAACAGCAGCTTCGCTCCACATGTGTGAGGGAAAAAGGCCTCCAAAGGCTATCGAACCAATCAGATCACAATGAGAGAATGTGTGATGAGATGATGAGAAAATGACCTCCAAGTCTCTCCAATTTATATTCATCAATGAGGGTGTGTGACACATCTCTTAGGCATGTGGAATAAATCTGGCCGACCTTGCACATGTAGAAAATAAATTCAAAATCAATGTTCTGCTCATTCGATCAAGATGATATTTAGATCAATCTTACACCTCTCTGAAAGAGGAATCCAACAAAAATATGACCATCGTCATATGAGCAGTGCAACATGGAGTTTGGACTTAGTTGCCCAAAATTAACATGTTTTCTTGCATAACTGGGTTCTAAAGTGAAGTTTCTTGAGGGTAAGACTCATCTTCATCATAATTCAAGAAGATGCAAGTCTTGTGATAATTGGGCAGTGTGTATACCTATGATGATGCTATTATTGGAGAGATACCAACTTGATGCTTTTAATATATTGAGTCATAAGAGTTTTGATAAAAGCCTTCGATGTGATGATATGATGCATTATTGTTGCTAATTCTTGAGTTGAGGATAGTGATTGTGAAAATTGTAGAAAGGCATCAACATCTTTAATACAATTGTCTGCAGTAAGGAGCTTCATTGTCATCTACAACAACAATAGTTGGGGTGTTTGTTATTGTTTCTTTGAAGCAGTTTGGTATTAATTACATATCATTGTTGCAACTAGTTGAACAATGAACTTAGTGCTGATTGTGATAATGGTGTCAAGGTTACAATATAGCAGTGATTGTGATAGCATGATCCTGATGAAATACAATGATATGGCAATGAACAAGGAGACAATATTTCTATGATAGTGATGTTGCGATGGTGTCTCTTTGACAATGATGCAACACTAGCAATGATGGTAGCAATAACAGTGGTGGATGGTAGCAACAAAAATAGTGGATGGTAGTAGTGATGGTAGCAACAATAGTGGTGGATGGTAGCAGTGGTAGTAGTAGCAACAATGGTGGACAATAGTAGTAGTAGTGGACAATCGTAGTAGTAAAGTGCATCAACAGAAGCTGCAACTTGATTGTAGTTGGGCCATTATCCCTGCTACGAGATCCCAAACCTTTTCAGGGAGCATTTGCTTCCTTCTAGCTTGCCAGTAAAACCTTGGGGAGTCCTGTACTTCTAGATTTATCTAGTAAATTTGTATGTACATCATACATAACACAACTTTTGGTTGAGACGAAATGTCTATGTACTATTCATTGATGTGATGATGATTCGTATGTTTGTTTTAATGCTCTGAATGTTTAATAAAACTAACCAATTGTAAAATTAAAGGAAATATTGATTCACCTCCCTCTCAATATTTCCAACAAATATGATTTACTTAAAAAGGAATAATGCTTGTTGCCTAACTTGCCAAAGTGACAATACTTTGCGAGGTGTAGCACTGTCGATGGTCTATGGGCACAAACTTTATGTACAATTGTTAGCTCTTGGAGGCACGATGGCCCTCATACAACAAACGACTTGTGGGTGTTTTCATTACAGGTAAAATTTGTATAGACAACTACATCGACTATCAGAGAAATGTTTCATCTGCACGCTCAACGTCCCAAACCAAATTAGTGGGGTGTGTTGACCACTGAAGTGTACCCAAAGTTTTTGAGGATGCCATGCCCAAGGATGAATCATAGGCTTCATGTACCATCATAGTTCACCATATCATCAAAGTTTTTCAACTCTATTTATTTTTCTCATCTTATTCTGTTGTACTCAGATTCCACAAGCCCTACGGCGATGATGTAAAGTGATGCTAGTATGATGAGTTGAGTCATGTAACATGCCTAGGTAACTTGGGACCTTGTCATCAAGTGAGATTACTCTGGGAGATTTTTTTCACTTGTTTAATTACTAGGTGCTTATAGGGACTTAATAATTAATGGAGTTTTATCTTCCAAGCATAACCCCAAAGCCAGAGTGCGGCTTGATGGCAAGGCCTTGGGTGAGTCTTAGTGTCTAGAGTCATTTTATATTACCATACTAGATCACTTGTAAAATTTCGTGGAATTTGATTAGGTCTAGGAGTCATTTTTAAAATTTCCCGCAGGGTGGAAATTTGAATAAAATCTCAATGTATAATGTAATAAGTTATGTCTAGAGAAGTTGTATGGGGTATGTGTGCTCAAAATTAAACCTCTCACCCTCAAATTTCTACTATGACACACTTTGAGGGGTAAAAAATAAGTTCTAAACTCTCAAAACCTACTTTTTCTAAGTTTTGTTGAAAATGTGGCAATAAATTAGCCCAACAATTAAATAAATGGAGAAAAATAAATATCCACACATGCTCAAATGATGTGGAAATGAGGTGGAAATTCATCTAAAGGTCAAAGTTGAGTTACCAAGTGATGTGGACTCCACATAAGCCACAAATCAAACAAATCAGATTTTTTGTGGAGAAGACAACGAGTTACAGTGACAAGATCCACGATTTGAAGAAGTTAACTCGAGCTTCAGGGAGAAATTGAGTTGCCACTTGGGAAATTCGAATTTGCATGAATGAGCCTTGGGATTGTCACCATTTGCCTTGGGATTGGCTCCCAAACTTCTATATAATAGAGCCATGGGCTCTCACTATGAATCATCCATTGTTATGAGCTATTGTGCTAGGGAAAGCTCTGCTCTTATGTACTCTTGTTCTCAATTGCAATAAAAGACTTTGGGGTTCATTCATGAGTGTTGTTCCAATGGAGTATTATGATTGAATCACTATTGGTATAATTTCTTTTGCTAATGCTTTGATTTATGTTATTTCCATATACTCTTGTAGATTTGTTAATGTAAAGCTATCTTGTATTGACAATTGATTTAAGAATGTGCTCTAGGTTTAGAAATCTCTAGCTATTTTCCGATAAATTTCTAGAGTTTTCTTATCATTGTTTATTTTCTAAATCTATATGGGACTAATGTTTGATTGATGTTTTGTAGAGGAAAATATTGTTGAATCAAATATCAAGCGGGAGGGGAAGTCTTTGGACAAACCAACCCAATCTTGATCCATTCTCTAAGGAGCTCTCATTGGGTCGTTGAATTCCATAGTTTTGTCTTACAAAGTGGTTTCTTGCAGGGACTTCCTTTGACATAGCTTGTATTCAAGCAAATACTTCATAATTTCAATCTCTTTAAAAAGTTTGCGCTTTCATTGATTTATTTGGCTACTGAAGAGCATTTTCAAAACTAGACAAGTGATGGGGTTCACTCCCATCACTTGATTTAGTTTTGTATATTATTTTGTATCATACTTACATGCTCTTTTTACACTAATTTTGTCTTAGTTTTGCAGCCCATAGTTGGAGTTTTGACACAAGTGCCTTGAAGAAGGACTAATGAGACTCTAACTACTTTTCTTGTAGGAACTCAAGCATTCAAGATCTATTCCAAGGAGGCTATGGACACAAGAAGGAGTTGCAAAGAAGGCTAGGCCGTGGGTCTTTTGGGAGATTGTAATTTTCAGATTCTAGAAAGTCTTCATTGGCCCTTGAGGTTGCTATTGTTGGAGGGATATTGTAGCTGTTTCTAGCTGCATATCTTGTACAAATTCCCTTCATGTTTTGGGCAGCCCTAAAAGGGGCTTTAACTCCGTTGTAATATCATAATAAAAGATCTCTTTTTCTTGTGGGAGCTTGGGTTTTACCCAAGGCATCCTTTCTCCTCTTTTAGGAGGATTTTGTGTGGTTGGGTTAATTTTGCATTTCATTTTTTCTAACTCTCATTTCTAGCTCATTTTGCATGCTTCAAAATTAACACAACCTCACCATCATATTTTGATTTCTAAGTTAGATCCTGCTACAAGTTCATTTGATGCTTTGCATTTCATTTTGCTTTGCAGTACAAATTGATATTTTGCTTTAGAGAAACTTATTTCTTACATGCAAGTATTTTGGAGTTAAGTGGCCAGTTTAATTTAGTTGCTTGACAATTTGCATTTGCTTTTCTTTGGGATACAATTACCTCACTATAGTCTCATTTGTTATTTTTCTCACTCATTTTTCAAACATACTTTACATGCAAGCATAGCATTGTTGGCTCTATATCGTTTAAATTTTACTAAAGTTTATTGGCATATCATTTACTAAAGCATTTACTTGGAGCAATTTACAATTTCATTTGCTTATGAAGCTTATGTTTATGTGTCTTGTACAATTTTGAAGTTATGCCATTGTGAGCAGTTCCATTTACTTGATGCAATTCCTCATTTGCAAAGCAAACTTACTTGAATCACTTTAATTCACTTCAAGCTAATTTCCTTTTCTAATTGAAGTTACTGTTGCAATTCACTTTGAGAGTTATCTCATTTCCATTATTTTGAAGCATTGCAAAAATCTCTTGGGAAAACTTACCTGCATTACATTTAAGCATTCTAGCATAGTTAAAGAGTGTGGTGACCCTACAGGTACGAAGTAAGGTAAAGAGTGTGTGACCCTACAGTTATGGAGGTGACTTGTCCCCTTGTAGGAACAAATACACATGCTGGCTTGTAAGACTGAGGGGAAGGGTATTGTTAATGACACCATTGTGTCCTCAACCCCTCTTTCTTACAGTCACCCCAATTTTTACCCTTTGGCAAGAGTTCAAGAGAAAGATCTTTCACTTAGAGTAGGCATTTAGCTAAAATTAACCAAGATAATTGCATCTAATCTTAGTTAAGTGCATTTCATCTTAATTCACTCTACTTTTCAAGCTATTTTACTTGCAATTTGTTTACATACTTGTTATGATGAAAAAGTTTTGAATTGATTATTTTGTAATATCTCATTTGGGCAAGTACCATATGTTTCATTTTGCAAGAGAAGTTTTAGCTTATTTCAATGCAAGTTATTTTCATTGCTTCTTTACATGCTTTGGAATTGTGAATGGTTATACTTTGAATGCATTTCATTGAGAGCAATTTTATATCTTGCAAATAATATCATCTTATTCTAGCATCTATTTAATTGACAAGGTTGCTTGTGTTTCACTTTGAAACATTTCATTTATAGAGCAAGTGTTACTTATTTTGAAGCAATATTGAAGGCACTAGTTTTGTATGCTCATCTTTTATTTATGTGTTGATGGTTATTTAAGTATATTTCATTCCCTATGTTACTAGTATAGTCTCTTATTGTTGTTAGTGTAACCCCCTTATTATTATCACTGTACCCTTGTAACCCCATATTGTTATTATTGTGCCCTTAAACTATTATTGTTAGGTCGGCTAGGATTACATTGTGGCCCCACTAGGATTACATTGTGACCCCATGGTCTCCTATATATAGAAAGGAGGTTTTGTAATTTGAATCATCCAAGAATTGTTCATTCATGTAATGTATTGGAGGTTGCCCTCTCGAAGTGGCTTATTTCTAAGGCATTGATATCTCTTTTCTTCTATTTTTGGAGCTGGTTTCACAACGTTTGGTATCAGAGCTTCGAGATTCTAGGGTTTCGTTGCTCCAAACAGGTCATTGAGGCATTTTCGCTATAACTTTTCTTCTATTTTTGGAGCTGGTTTCACAACGTTTGGTATCAGAGCTTCGAGATTCTAGGGTTTCGTTGCTCCAAACAGGTCATTGAGGCATTTTCGCTATAACTTTTTTTCTACGAAGGTTCAGAATCTGAAATTTTTAGAGTGCAAAGCCAAAATCCTGAGGAACATCGTCGCAAAATTTCAGAGCTTGGTTCACAATATTTTCAGAGATATGATCTGTGCAAGTTAGGTCATTTTGCAGGCTCTTGAATTTAACCTAAACAGGTCATCGTGGTATTTTTGTAATAATGTTTTTTCTAAGAAGGTTCAGAAGCTGAAATTTTTAGAGTGCGAAGCCGCAATCCTAAGGAACATCGTCGCAAAAGTTTAGATATTGGTTCGCAATATTTTCGGAGATATGATCTGTGGAAGTTAGGGCTTTTTGAGGCTTCTGAATTTCATCTTAAAGAGGTGATCGTGGGAAAATCTTCATAGCTCTCTCTCTGAGAACCGAATTGGAATGCTGTAAAAAGTGGCTGCAAGTACACGGATTTTAGTTTTCGGTCTATCAATTTCAGAGTCAAAGGAGGAAACAGTGACACGTGGCAAGTCGTACAAGTTCGCTCTACTGAACCAATCCAAAATTGGGGCATTGTGGGAGATTGGACATAACTTTGCCTTGAAGAATCCAAATCAGATCAGACCTGTGGCATTTGAAAGACGCTATAGAGAGCTACTACAAGGCTGAATTTCAGATATTGAGGATCCACAATTATAGAGATAATTCAATTTCAATATTGAGCTCCTCAAAAGAAAGTAAAAGGTGTGTATTTCTTTTTCCAAATGGCATAAATCTTGTTTGAAGAATCAAGTTGAATTGATTCCAAGGGCATATTGTAGAATAGATATTAGTATTGGATTCTAAAATGGCCCCTCAAAAGAATTCAACACCCATTAAGCTTTTAGAAAGCTCTACTATGACTCATGAAGACGAAGAATGGCAACATGACATATCAAAATTACAAGAGCAAGTGCAACAAATTTTGCTCTCGCAAAGAGCAACAAAAAATGACATGGAAGTTTTGAAGAAAGGCGTGGAATCTAAGATGGATGGTTTGAAGAATGGCATGGAATCTAAGATGGATGACATGGAAGCTAAGATCGATGAGAAAATGGAAAACATGAAGAATGATCTAAAAGCAGACATGGAAGGTTTGACAAAGTTGATACAAGAAATGTTTCCTAATGATGAAAAGATAGTAGAGGAAACTCATGATGAGAACAAACTAAATGTTAATCGTGATTTCATAAAATCTAATGTTGGCGGGAAGAACCACCATATTCCAAAAATGGATATGAGGAAGTTTGATGGAAATGATCTTGTAACATGGATAGTACAGATGGAGCAATATTTTGATCTCCATAATGTGCAAAACACACAAAAGGTACGCATTGCAACTTTACATTTAGAACAAAATACATTTGTATGGTATCGATGGCTTTGCTCCCGTAAAAAAATTGTCACTTGGTCAATTTTACGGAGGAAATGATAACACATTATGAGGATACAAAGAGCAACACCTTCTTTAGCCAATTGATAAATCTCAAACAAAAGGGTTTAGTGGGGCAGCACATTGAGGACTCCCAAAAATTGAATATAAGGGTAACTGATATTCCAGAGGAACACAGGATTGATCTCTTCATAGGAACTTTAAAGGATAACATCCAACATGAAGTTTGCGTTTTGGAACCTGATTAATTGGAGAAGGCATTCAGGTTGGCAAGAAAAGTTGAATGTAAAATTATGGAGACAAGGAAGCCTACCACTCAATTCTATAAAGAAGGAAGTGTTGCTACGCCTAGATTTCCACAACCTACAAGGTTGACACCACAACAATTGGAAGAAAAAAGAGCAAAAGGGCTTTGCTACGGTTGTGATAGCAAATACACTAAAGGTCATAAGTGTGCTGAGAAGAAATTATTTTACATAGATTGTGAAGAAGAAGAAGAAAATGAACAAGAAGAGGATATACACCAGGAACCAGCCCTAGAAGAGGAAGAAATGAATCCAACCATATCTTGTAATGCACTGGCAGGAATTACCACTCCTCAAACTCTCAAGATAGAAGGACATATCAAGAAGAAAAAGGTAATAGTGTTGATTGATTCAGGTAGCACCCATAATTTTATTCATTGTAAGGTAGCCAAGAAATTGAATTGTTTCCTATACCCAGCACCAGAATGTCAAGTGATGGTTGCAAATGGAGGAACTATAAATTGCTCTGGAAAATGCCATAATATCAAGCTAACCATGGGGGAATATGTGTTGACTAGTTCAATGCTTTCCATTCCTATGGGAGGTGTTGATGTTGTACTAGGAGTACAATGGTTACAATCTTTGGGGATGGTAGCTTTTAATTTTCAAGAACTTTCTTGAAATTTTTTTCAGAAGGAAAGGAAGTCGAATTACGGGGTATTGAAGGGAAGCCAGGAAGGATAATAAGCTCTAATGTCATGACAAAGCTTCTAAAGAAAGAACAACGAGGCGTAATTGCACAATTATGATCACTAGAAGTTCCAACATCAAAATCATCTATTTCTGCAGATCTCCAACAAGTCTTGGACAATCATTCCAAGGTGTTTGAAACTCCCAAAGGACTCCCACCTATTCGTGATCATGATCATGCTATTCATTTGATTCTAGGAAGTGTTCCTCAAAACATCAGGCCTTATAGATATCCTTACTTCCAAAAGAGCGAAATTGAACGTATGATTGCAGAAATGTTAGAGGCGGGTATAATTCAACCTAGTCAAAGTTCTTTCTCTGCTCCTGTAGTATTGGTACACAAGAAGGATGGATCATGGTGAATGTGTCCAGATTATAGAGAGCTCAATAAGCTCACCATTAAAGATAAATTTCCCATTCCTGTGATTGATGAATTATTGGATGAATTACATGGAGCAATTTATTTTACCAAATTGGATCTTCGTTCAGGGTATCATCAAATTAGAATGAAGATTGAAGATATTCCGAAAACAGCGTTTCGAACTCATGAGGGTCATTATGAATTTTTGGTTATGCCTTTTGGCCTTACCAATGCACCTTCTACATTTCAAGGGTTGATGAATTCCATTTCAAACCTTTCCTTAGAAAATTTGTGCTAGTATTTTTTGATGATATACTAATCTACAGCAGGTCTTGGAAGGATCATGTTCAACATGTTGACAGGGTGCTCAAACTATTGCAGGAGAAACAATTATATGCAAAAACATCCAAATGTTTCTTTGGGGTACAAGAGGTGGAATATCTGGGTCATATTGTATCTCATGAGGGTGTTAAGGTAGACCCTAACAAAATTAAAGCCATTAAGGAATGGAAAGTCCCCACAACCATAAAGCAGTTGCGAGGATTTCTCGGGTTAACAGGGTATTATTGAAAGTTTGTTAAGAATTATGGGAGAATAGCAGCACCTCTAACAACATTATTGAAGAAAGATGCATTTTCATGGACTCCTGAAGCAACTAAGGCCTTTGAACATCTTAAAGAGGCAATGTGCCTAGCACCAGTCTTAGCTACGCGAGACTTCACAAAAACCTTTATTGTGGAATGTGATGCCTCAGGAAATGGAATTGGTGCAGTTTTAATGCAGGAAGGAAGACCCATTGCTTTTGAAAGTCGTCCAATCAAAGGAAAGTATTTACAGAAACCTATTTATGAGAAGGAAATGTTAGCATTACTACATGCACTAAAGAAATGGCGAACTTACCTAATGGGAAGACACTTCAAGGTAAAAACTGATCATGATAGTCTTAAACACTTTTTGGAACAAAGACTATCTTCAGAAGAGCGACAAAAATGGGTCACAAAGATGTTGGGTTATGACTTTGAAATAATCTACAAAAAAGGAAAGCTTAATGTTGTTGCAGATGCACTCTCAAGAAAGAATGAAGAGGTGGAAGCATTGCTTTGTGCCATTTCTATTATCCAACCAAATTGGATAATAGAAGCAAGAGATGAATGGAAGAAGGACAAAGATGTATGGACACTCATTCAAAAGTTGCAGCAAGATCCTAGTACATCTGATACATTTAGTTGGAAAAATGATTCCTTATGGTACAAAG
This sequence comes from Pinus albicaulis, assembly GCA_034641835.2. Taxonomy (NCBI): domain Eukaryota; kingdom Viridiplantae; phylum Streptophyta; class Pinopsida; order Pinales; family Pinaceae; genus Pinus; species Pinus albicaulis. The sequence goes on from CM076569.1 coordinate 303,170,021, forward strand.
ATCGCTTATATCTTTGTAAGAATTCCCAACTAAAACAAAATATTCTTCTGGAATTGCACACTTCTCCCTTAGGAGGACACTCAGGATTTTTAAAAACTTACCACAGGGTGAAGAAAGAATTTTTTTGGGATGGCCTTAAATCTGATATTCAAAAGTTTGTGGCGGAATGTTTGGTTTTCCAGCAGAATAAAGTGGAAACAATTAAGACCCCAGGACTTCTACAACCTTTATCCATTCGAAGTCAACGTTGGGAGGAGATTTCAATGGATTTTATCACAGGTTTACCTAAGTCCAAAGGAAAGAGTGTCATCATGGTGGTAGTTGATAGACTTACCAAGTATGCACACTTTTGTGCATTATCTCATCTATTTAAAGCAAGTACAATTGCTACTACATTTATGGACACAATTCAAAAGCTACATGGGAACCCAAGGGTTATTGTGAGCGACAGAGATCCCATTTTTACTGGAAATTTTTGGATGGAGTTATTTTCTTGTTTGGGTACTCAATTAGCTCATAGCTCATCTTATCATCCTCAATCAGATGGTCAAACTGAGATAGTAAATAAATGTTTGGAAGGATATCTTCGTTGTTTTGTATCTGATAAACAAACACAATGGGTCAAGTGGTTACCTCTCGCTGAATGGTGGTATAACACTTCATTCCATACTGCAGCAAAAATGACCCTATTTATGGCACTTTATGGATATCATCCACCATCCATCACATCATCTTTAAGAGAAAATTCGAAGGTTCAAGCAGTGGAAGATCACATCGAGCATCAACAAGAAGTTTTCCAACTCTTAAAGGACAACCTGAATTTGGGACAAAATCGAATGAAACAACAGACAGATCAACATCGCAGCGAGAGAAGTTTTGATGTAGGAGACTCGGTATTTTTACAGCTACAACCATACAAACAAATGTCTCTCAAGCAAGCTAAGAAGGATAATAAATTATCGCCAAAGTACTATGGTCCTTACAAGGTGTTGCAAAAGATTGGTACTATGGCATACAAATTGGAGCTTCCTGCTTCTTCGCGAGTACATCCAGTTTTCCATGTTTCATGCTTAAAGAAGGTTATAGGTGAAAATCTTCGAGTTCAAACAATATTGCCAGAACTTGATGAGGAAGGAAAAATAATATTGGAACCTGAAGTGGTCATGGAAACAAGAACTCGACAGCTACGGAATCGATCAATTTCAGAGTATCTCATCAAGTGGAAGAACATACCCACTGAAGATTCTACATGGGAGGATGAGAATTTTATACAGAAGCACCCAGAGCTACTCAAGTGTTGAGGAAAACACTTTTTTGAAGGAGAGGGGCATGTTAGGTCCCTATGTTACTAGTATAGTCCCTTATTGTTGTTAGTGTAACCCCCTTATTGTTATTATTGTACCCTTGTAACCCCCATATTGTTATTATTGTGCCCTTAAATTATTATTGTTAGGTCGCCTAGGATTACATTGTGGCCCCATGGACTCCTATATATAGAAAGGAGGTTTTGTAATTTGAATCATCCAAGAATTGTTCATTCATGTAATGTATTGGAGGTTGCCCCCTCGAAGTGGCTTATTTCTAAGGCGTTGATATCTCTTTTCTTCTTTTTTTGGAGCTGGTTTCACAACATATTGCTCATTATATTTGCTCATAATCACAAATTATCCGAATTAACCTTAACATCTGCTAGAAACCTTACATCACCTTTTAACTTAGCTTTTCATTTAGGGACCACCCCCCTTAGCTTACCTAGGAGAGAGCTTAAACGAAGGAAGTTGGGAATAGGTGACAACCCTATCACTAATTTAGGTGTGTGTGTAAGGCGACAACAACATTATTTTGGCGCCGTTCCCTGGGACAAGTCCTCTTGTACCTGAAAAATTGACTAATTTTTTGGTTTTGGACTTTTAGGATTATATTCTTGCTCAAAGTGACGACTCCACTTAATTCAAATTCTGCAAGAGTTTCTACTAGGAGACATCCAAGTGGTCTAGTTAGCTCCACTCTTGAGCCTGAAAGGGATTTTGGAGATAGGTTAAAATTTAAATAGACTTTCTCATAGCAGAACTCTTGCGAATCTTGGGCAAGAGGCTATTTCTGATATCCATTTGCTCTTTTAAGAACAAGTAGAGCCAAGCATTATGAATGATCTTTTTGCTCCTTGTAATCTTGCTAACCTAAATGGCTATATTCACGATATCCCTGACAAGGCTAATGACAAGTTGTTTTCCTTTCAAGGTAACAATGCCATTAGTGCTTCATCACATGTTAAGAATTTCAATGTTTGCATTTTCAAGTGGTGTAACACCTCTAACTATGAGGATGTGAAGATGAGACATTTTGTCCTTTCTTTAGAAGATGATGATCTCGATTGGTTCAATGAACAACCTACTAATTATTATAACTCATTGCAAGCTATCATTGCTGCTTTCATGGAAAAATTTGCGGAGAAGAAAAAGAACATCCACTTGATCAATGCTATTAGCAATATGAAGAAGAATGAGAATGAAACCATGGAGGAATTTAATAAGAGATTTAATGATTTAGTGAAAACCATGCCTGCTACTATTAAGCCTCTTGATGAGTTTCTTTTGTGCCAACACCGCCTATGAGTTAAGAAGAAAAGAGCCTGCAAATTTGGGTGCAGCTCAAATTGAAGACTTGAAGAGATGGAAAAGGCTAGAAAGGTATCAAGAAAGTCATAAATTCTTGGTTTTAGTAGAGGGCCATCAAAATCTCATGAACATAAGGGGCATGTTGAAGCAAAGGAAGTTGATAAGGATCCCGTCAAAGAGTTAACCCAATTAATCAATAGCATGGAAGCAAATCACACTAAAGAAATGCAAGCCATGGAAAATAGGTTGTGTGGAAATTTTATAATCCACTCCGGTTTTCAGTTTCTCCTTATTTCTCCCATAAAGTTAAATGCCCATTCCCATAACCATACATTCAACAAGTTGGAAAAATAAATATTTTTTGAAAACACAAATTCTGGAAATTTCAAATGCTGGAAATTGCAAAAATAAAAACACAGAAATATTTTCAGCCACACAGAAATTTGACACGCTGATTTTTGGTCAATATGATCTTGGAAAAACCCCCTACAACTCTTGGGGAAAACCAGTTCGAAAGCTCTTCTTTATTTTTGGAAAATGCTTTTACAGAGAAGTGAAATATACAGAAAAAATTCCAGCAAACAATGTACAGACTTATCTTGTTTTCCGTGCTCGCCTCCACCTCGAAAAATGTGCCAAATCAACAAAATAGTCAAAACAGAAATTTATTACAACAGTGAACAACCTTGAAATTCGTTCCCAATACTTAGCTGTATGGCCGTATGAACTGTACAAAAAAGTACAACAATGCCTCTTCTTTGAAAACCATGTCCAATGTCTCGAAAATCGTGCCCAACAATCTCGAAAATTGTGCCTTTAGCTTGCTATACCTTCTCGATTTTTGTGCTGGCACTCTCCTCGAAATTCGTGCCTCAAGCTGCTGTACAAAAATCTGCCTCGAAATGCGTGCTAATTAATGTTGTACAGATTGTCGCCTCGAAATGCGTGCAACCTCTCTCTGCTGTACGGATTTGCTGAATTCTGCTCCTCTCCTTCACTTTCTCAAAACCCAGAAATTTCTTTAGCTCTCTTTCTCTCCTCCTCTCTCAATCTGCTCATGAAAGACTGAATGATCTTTTCCCTCTTTTCCTCCTTTAACCTAACCCTAAGTGACTTTTGGGGAATCCATAAATCCAATGGCTGAGATAGCTTTAGATCTAGGGTTAAGATTAAATGTGCATTTAAATCTCACTTTCTATTTTTTAATTCACCCCACTTTAATAAAGACCCCCTTAGTCATTTATTTCCAAAGTCACTTTTCACTTTCTAATTTCACATTGACTTTATTAAAGTCACTTTAAAATTAGACTTAGTAACTTTATCACTTAAAGTCACTTTTAAATTAGATTTGACTTTATAACTTATAAAGTCACTTTAGGAGAAAAAGTGAAATACATTTGGACACTTTTCCCTAGGCCAAAGATCAAAGCCTTAGGGAACCACCTGTCCTCCGGTAGCCAAATTTCAACAGGTTGTTGGCCATGGAAAGATCACAAGTGCAAAGATTCCAACCTAGGCCAAATGATAGCCGACAAAAGAATAAGGGTCCTCCACAAAATTATAGGCCTCCAAATCCATTGGAGTCCACCAACATGGTAGATCAAGTTACTCTTATTGTAGGCCATGTGATGAGTTTCATGAGGAGGCCACATTCCCATATGTGAGGAGAATCATGGAAAGTGGCATGTTAGGAAGTGAACATCTGGGAACAAGTGGTCAAATAAATATGTTCTCCATGGAAGATCATGTTTACACCATTGAAAGAAATCAAGAGATTGACCATAGGCCTAATAATCTTGGGGTTGATAATATGATTGCAAATTTTGATAATGTCACCGAGATTTTTTGGGAAAAACCTACATCTGGACAGATTCTTTCTATGGCAAAACATAAAGGGATGACTTAGCAGAGAAGGGATATTCAAAATCGAAATAATTACATAAAATTTTCTCCTCCTACTTCATTATTAAATTTTGACTTGGGAAATTGGATGAATAATGCAAAGGTTTTTATCCCAATGACAAAGCTTTTAAAGATACCATCTCAAAGGGCAAAGTTACTAAGTGCCATTGAAGTTACTCAAAGGGAAGAAAACCCTAATGATGTATAGGAAGACAAAGAAATTATATTGAAAAGTATGAACTGTTACGTGGGGAATGAAAATCATCAACCATTTTTTGTTTCTTTGATAATGAATGATTGTCTTTTACCCAACTGCATGCTAGATTCAGGGCCTTCATCAAATGTCATGACCAGGAAAGTCATGTAGCAACTGAACTTGAGGGTATTTGGGCCCTATCACAACAAAAAGCTTGGGTACTTCGAATATTCCATCAGAGCAATCTCAAGACAAGACAGTAGGATTGACAGTAATTGCATCATCATCACCATCACAACTAACCAAGAAGAAAAGAAAAAAGACATAAAAAATGAATCACCTTTTTTGAGCAAGATCTAGCTTCAACAAATCAATAATCGAAAAAGGGAAAGGAAGAGTCTTGGTATACTTGATGGACACAAATAGGTTAATATTAGGGCAAGACAAAGTCCCAAGATAATCAGAATTGAACAGGGCACATCAGAGAAAGAACCTATGGATCTGCCTGTGAGTAGGTGGGTTTTCAAGATGGATTTCACCGAAGACATCTGATACCATGGGCATCTCTATATTGTATTTCTAACTTTATTCCTTGTTAATTTGGTTAAGTAGTTTCATTTCATGAATAAATTGTCATTTATGCTTTTAGAATAAATTCCCATTTATGTACTTCTTCATTTTATGTATTTAATTTTATAAGATGATATTTTGAACGGACGCTACTGATATGTCTTTTGTTGGTGGATCCAAATTCTAGGTTCTTCCATACTATCACTTCCTATCTAGCATGCATCCCCATGTGGAGCCGGATGTTGACCACTGAAGTGTACTCAAAGATTTTTGAAGACTCCATCCCCAGGGATGTATCAGAGGCTTCATGTACCATTAGAGTTCACCACATCATCATAGTTTTTCAACTCTTTCTTTTTCTCATCTTCTTCTATTGTACTCAGAGTCCACAAGCCTTATGGGGATGATGTAAAGTGATGCTAGTATGATGAATTGAGTGTGAAAATTCCGAAAACTGGAATCCTATTGCAGCAACTGGTATTATTTCTCCTAAGTGTTACTTAAATTTATATTTAACAATTTATCTGCAGTTTTCTATGGCAAATACTGAAATAAAGACCTTGCAAACTTCACAAATAAAAACTGTGGAAGAAATGCTAGCATACACATAAAATAACACAACTATTTTTGGACGAAAGTGCCAAAAAAACCCAACTCGAGAAAACCAGTGCAACAGATGAGGGTTTTAATATTAAGTATCAGTGAAATAATATGAGTACATATGGATGCTGAAACTGGCAATCCTACAGAGAAATATTGGCAAGAAAAATCTAGTGAGAAAATTTCCTCACTCCATAAGCAAATCCAGGCTTTGACCTCAGCTCCAGGTGAGCCATCCAAATTGACTTTGCACAGCTACTATGTCACACTAGCGCAGTGATTTATGCACTCAGCTCGAACCAACTTCTCCTCAAGCCGTCTAGTCTGTTGTTCTCTGGGAAAATGTCTCTCTCGGCCTCTAGAACCTCTGTCCAACTTCTGGCAATGAAACTCGACTTTTCCCCAGCAGAATCAAATTTCTTCTACAGACTACTGTGCTGCCTCTACGTCAGCCTCTCTGTGGCTCTTCTGCCTCTCTGCAAATGCACTCACCAGATCTGGAAACCTTCCTCTGGTGTACTATCTCTGCCCCTCACTGCAACGAAATCACTGGATCTCTCTCTGACAGCTCAGCGCTGCTACTCTGAGAATTCGATCTCCCAACAAAATCGATCTTTGCAAATCTCAAGTGTGTTCTTCAAGTGCCCATCGAGCTCCTTCTTATAATCTCTTGTTAACATATCAATGACCAAGATTAGATCTTAATCGATGGTTCAGATTAACTTGGACTTAATCCATGCCTTTATCTAGAAGATTCACACCCGACTTAGTTAATACCCTTTAATTAATCATATTTCCTAAGTTTAGACTTAGGAAATATTAGAAACTGATTAATTATTCTAATTAAATCACTTTTGGATGGAATTTTCCCAAACGATTTCTGGGTCTTGGAGAATGCATGTGTCTTAGCCTCTCTGCAAAATCTCAAGGCTAGAGCACATCTGATGCTACAAAAGTTAACATTGAGTCTTGTAACATGCCTAGGTAACTTGGGACCTTGTCATCAAGTGAGTTTACTCTGGGAGGTTTTTTACACTTGGTTTAATTATTGGGTACTTACGGGGACTTAATAATTAATTGAGTTTTTCTTCCAAGCATAACCCCAAAAGACGAAGTGCGACTTTGTTGAAAAGTGTAACTAGGTCGTTCTTCATGTTGACTATGTAATTATGTAGTTATGTAAAAGAAGAAGTCAAATTAATATATATATATATATATATATATATATATATATATATATATATTTTGTTGTTGTTGTATGTGCTTCATGGGTTTCATGAGCATGATTTATTAAGTAGAAGGACTTCTTCTTGATGTCCATTAGGTTTGAGTTAAGTGTCAAAATATGCTCCAAGACCTTGTGGAAGAAGCTCACAACAACCCTCTATGCAACGATGAAAGAAAAGCCTTAAATGCTATGAAGAATCAACTCTCCAATGCTGGAATAAACCTTATCTAGTTCGCCTAATTCACCATGGACAAGTCGGCTGGCAGGTCGGTTAATTAACCAACAACAACAACTATAAATACCATGTTGATCTGCGCAGAAAAGGATCGACCGCAGGAAGATTGCGGATCCACTGCAGCAAGAATGCGGATCTACTGCAGGAAGAATTGCGGATAAATTTCAGGAAAAAGTGCAGATGTCTCTGTGATTTCCACAGTAAGAAGTGCAGACCATTTTGGGTCAATATTTGCGGACTGTTCTGAGGAATAAGATGTGGATTTCAGAGGACAGCAGATGCTGTTTTCAGAGGACAACATGTGCGGATTTCAGAAGATGAGAAAGTGCGGAACTCTCTGAAGAAGCAACAATAGTTAATGCGGATTCTTCTGCAGTTTTATAGTGGATTTTTATGGGTCAAGAAATGCGGATTTCAGGAGTTAAGAAGAGCAGATTTCAAAGGTTAAAAGAATGTGAATCTTTCTGTAATTTCCACAGTAAAGAAGTGGGATATCTCTGTGATTCTTGGAGGGTGATCTCAGGTTCGGAAAAGCTGCAGTGGCACATCAACTCAGTGCTATAATAAATGCTAGGTGCCATGATGGTGCAAGTTTGAAATAGTACAGTGACTTGGATCAGGTGTCATCTATCTTGATACAACAGTTCGGAGGAATGACATTATGCTCAACAATGTAATGTCACCCATATGCACGAGGATATTTGTTGGAGAGATGATTCCATCAGTGCAGATTGATGACGAAAAGAAGGATCAACACTAAAAGAAGATTTAGAAGCAACAACAAGGTCTTCGAGGCATTCATAGGTCAAGGGTCTGAGTCTTGGTCATGGTACTTGTCATTTGAAGATCTATAAGAAGAATTCCTTTCGGGTTTTCCTCTCCAAGAAGGAGAGGTTTTGCCCTGGCTCGAGGAGCCTAATTGTGTGTCTCTTTTATTTTGGTAATTGACTTGATGAAAGACTAAATAAGTTAAGAAATAAGCTCACAAGTAATTATTGAATAAGAGAATTTGTATTAACCTCCAGCCCTACAAAATCTCAACAGACTTGATGACACTAGACCTTGGGTGAGTCTTAATGTTTAGAGTAATTGTATATTACCATACTAGATCACTCATAAAATTTTGTGGAATTTGATTAGGTCTAGGAGTCATTTTTTTAAAATTTCCCACAGGGTGGAAATTTGAATAAAATATGAGTGTAAAATTTAATAAGTGATGTTTAGAGAAGTTGTATGGGGTATGTGTGCTCAAAATTACACCTCACCCTCAAATTTCTACTATGACACACTTTGAGAGGTAAAAAATAAGTTCTAGAACCTCAAAGCCCTCTTTTCTTAAGTTTTGTTGAAAATGTGGCTATAAATTAGCCCAACAATTAAATAAATGGAGAAAAATAGATATCCACACATGCTCAAACGATGTGGAAATGAGGTGAAAATTCATCTAAAGGTCAAAGTTGAGTTACCAAGTGACGTGGACTCCACATAAGCGACAAATCAAGCAAATCGTTTTTTTTTGTGTAGAAGACAACGAATTCCAGTGACAAGATCCACGATTTGGGAGATTGGGAGATTGTAATTTTCAGATTTTAGAAATTCTTCATTGGCCTTTGAGGTTGCTATTGTTGTAGGGATATTGTAGCTATTTCTAGCTCCATATCTTCTACAAATTCCCTTCATCTTTTGGGCATCCCTCTAAGGGGCTTTAACTCCATTGCAATATCATAATAAAAGATCTCTTTTTCTTGTGGGAGCTTGGGTTTTACCCAAGGCATCCTTTCTCCTCTTTTATAAGGAGGATTTTGTCTGGGTGGATTAATTTTGCATTTCATTTTTTCGAACTCTCCTTTTTAGCTCATTTCATTAAAATTAACACAACCTCACCATCATATTTTGATTTCTAAGTTAGATCTTGCTACAAGTTCATTTGATGCTTTGCATTTCATCTTGCTTTGAAGTACAAGTTGATATTTTGCTTTAGAGCAAACTTATTTCTTACATGCAAGTATTTTGTATTGATTTGTGGTAGCATCGGATGTGCTCTAAGTCTCAAAATTTGCAGGGAGGTTTAGACACATGTAATCCAGAGTACCCATAAATTGTTTTGGGAAATTCTACTCAGATTATATTTTATTAAAAGAATTAATTATTTTAAAAGGACCCTAAGTCTAAACTAAGGAAAATAAAATAATAAAACTGAATTAATAGAATATGGGTGTGAATGTTCTAGAAAATGCGGATCAAGTAAAAAGTTGATCTTAGTCGTTGATTAGAGATTTAATCTCGACCGTTGAAGTTTCAACGAGAAGATTATAAGAAGTACTTGAAGGGTCATTTGAACAATACACCGAGACAGAGAAAGAATCCAGAGATTGAAATTCTTTAGTGAGCAATGCTCAGGGAGAAGATCGATCGAGAGGATTCTTGCAGAGGGGCAGAGATAATGTCTGGTTGGAGATTTTCCTGAGTTGGAGAATACACAACGGAGAAGAGAAAGAGCAATACCAGCAGAGGCAGCGTAGCAGTTACTTAGATTCAACAGAGGCAGCGCAGTTGTAGGAATTTACAGGGTAAGTTCCTTAGATCAAAAACCAAATGTCCCGCTCACAAATAGATCACAGATCAGTACACCAATATTTGACGTGGTTAAAACCCTCAAAGAGGGAAACAGTGCATGGCTTGAGTCAACGCGGCCACTTCAGGCAATTTATTAATATAAAAAGGAAAATTTACATAAGCTTCTCTCATAAATGGTTACTGGACAAATGACCCTCCATGCCCTTTCAATAGAGATCTTGGACCAATTGGGTGTGTTGTCGCACAGAATGTCTAGGCACCGCGACAATGGCTCAGATTGGGGGCTGTCACTTTGATCCCCAATTTCTCTATTTAAGTTGTCTCCTTATAGCAGACTAAGGGGGGTAGACCCTATGGAAATGGAATGAAGGAGAACTCGTTGGGAACCAACCAGTTCAGGAGGTAGTTAAACGACTAAAAACTTGTAAAAGATCTAGCAAGATTAAATGATTCGATTGAATTGGAAAGATTGATACCAGTGCCTTATGGAGTCAACTATCCTGCTAAGGAAATTACAACCAAGTACTTGATGAGAAACTGCTGCTATGAAATGTTAATTTAGAATGCAGAATGCAAGGAAAACGATTTGAAGATGGAGCGAGATGAAGCAAACTTCGAAGATGAGAGTTAATGTTAAAAAGCCTAAAGCACTTAGATTATAAATAATTTGATCTAACCACTAATTACTTAAGCGAAAGTGTCAATTATGAAGATGCCAAAATTACTCGACCAAAAGATATACAGATCCACAATAGAGCTCTCAAAATCAGATATCAATCACACTTACTTGAAAAGATTTCCCAAACATCAGCATCCAATAATTCAAGTAAATGAAACAAAAGTTAATTAAACATTAGGCTATTTTAATTGATAGAACACGTTCCAAAACTCAGATGCCAATGATCATCAAACCCAACTGAAACATATGAAATTTACTAGCATTTAAATCTCAGTGATTATTCATCCAGATATACCATGAAAGTATAATGCTAATAAAACCACTTCATCAAGCAATTTATGGATTAAATGATATTCTTAAAAATGCAAATCCAAAAATTAAATTTTCTCCTATAGTCAAACTTAGGATATATTTTTCAGCAAGATTTTTGATCTGAAATTTAAATTACAACAGTAGTTTAAACCATATATCAGCGAACAATACCGGAACCAATGCCCAAAATGACTAAAAATAGTAAAAGTTGTTGAACTTGAAGAAAAATCAATTTTTAGGGCTTGATTAAGAGAAATTTCATATATGATATTTTTATTTCAGCAATGAAACAGTGACACATCAACAAGATAAAACTGCTCAAAATAGCTGCCAAATACTTCCAGAAATAGCAAAAATATATTAAAACTTGAAAATTTCTATGGCTTTAAGAGAGTTTGATTCAGTAATTTTCGTAACTGATAAGTTTGTAACAACAGTAAATTGATAACATATCAGCAAACTGAAAACACTGAAAATGATCCCCACTATGTCTAAAAATAGTAAGTTTTGCCGAAAAAACTGAAAATTCAAATTTTTAGACCTTATTTAAGATATGCATTAGAAATGTTTAGATCTGATTTTTCACAGTTATGCAGTAATTTCCAGCAAGTTTTAAAGTCAGATCTACGCAAAATTAAAGATGCCCAAATGGCCAAAAATTCTGAAAATGAAGATTTTGCAATTCTAAACAATTTTGACCATATAAAATGTGTTTTTAGGGCCTAATTATTTGTGATTTATTTGCTGTAATAAAATTTGCAAAAAATAAGGGTTTAGAGATCAAACTCTTAGCCCAAGGCTTTGAAGATCCCACCATTGAAAATTCTTGAAATTTTGAGATAATGTTGCCTCTTGAAAATTAGAATTTTGGAGACCAAAATCTTGTAAAAATAGCCTCAAAAGCCTATACGTCCTCAAGGGTCTAGATCTGGCTCAGATCTGAAGATTTCCTTGGTTGATTTTTCAGATCTATTCCTGCAAGCAAATATTGAGCTCAGATTTTGCCCTCCAGGGTCTGGATCTGGCTCAGATCTAAAGATTTCCTTGGCTGGTTTTTCAGATCTATTCCTTCACAAGTGGAAAAAGAAAAACCAAATACCCAATATGTACAATAATAGAGAAAATCCTAAAAACCGAAATGTTAGAATTCAAAATTATATTACAAAACTTCAGATCTACACATGTAAATTATAGATCTATATAATATATTTACAGATCTATGCACAAGAGTTGCAGATCTATCAGATCTGAGGAGCATAAGTCTGACTTCGCTCCCATATCTGAAGATCTAAGGCTCTTACTAGCCAGATCTAACTTTAAATTCAAAAATTTAAGATAATTTTTTTTATTTAGGCACAAGCTCTAGAAAGACTCTGCAAAAAATATTTTGTAAGATAACCTTAGAAATTAGGAAACAATTGGCTTTTTCAGATTTTCTGAAATCTGAGAGTCGGCTGATCTAACTGAAGATTTCTCCAAATGCTCAAATCTTGAATAATGATCTTTGCACACTTAGATCTGAATTTTAGATTGATAGAGATTTAAAAAATCGCCATGAGATCTTTCAGAAATATAGATAACTGACTGTCAAATCAAAATGCAATTTAAGAAAACCCAGAAAATTGCACAAGATACCTATATGCAGATCAATCAATAAAGGCCATCAACCATCAAATGCCAATAAAAGTAGCAGAGTTTAGAGACAATATCACCACATAGATATGGAAAAGGAACACCAAAGTTTGTAACCCCAAAGTCTTTATTCTTTCTTGATCAAAAAAATTACAGGTGCTTCTGAGAAGAAGTGCATGATCCAAATATTGGATGCAAATGACATACAAAGACCTCTAATTTAGAAGATAAATTCTCCAACGGCTAGTTCGGTTGATCCATGTCAAAATAATCTCGACCATCAAAAAAGATTTAATTATCTTTTAATTTGGACCGTCGAAATTATAATTTTGAGGAAATTCGAATTTATCATTTAATTCCATTTTAATTAACTCAAAAATAATATTATTGAGTTAATTACCTAAAAAATTTGATTTTGACTTAACCACCAAGGCCCAAGGGTCCAAAATTTCTTGAAATTCTCAATATTCTCTTTGCCCAGGACCTTTAAAAATTTATTTTGTAAGGACCCACGAATTTTGCCTTTGAAGAATTTTAACTCACCTAGGACTTAAAATTAATTAAATTTCTGACTTACGTTTTTTTTTTTGAATAATGCTAATTCTATTTATATAATATACTGGTACAAAACTGCCTCAACTTTAGCTATGAGAGCCTGAACGCTGGGCTTGAAAGCCATGGTTTATAAAAAATCTGGATTGCCCTGAGTGGGAAACCAGTCCTTTAAGAAGCAGTTTAGCCGCCCTTGGAAGGGAAACCAGCCCATAGTCCATGCAATTTAACATAGCAGAAAAAGATGTACTAAAATAGCATTCAACATTTTCAGCTGAGGAGTAATACAAAGAAACAAAAATTTTCCGAAGATGATTGAACAACAGTACCAATGTAGGCCGAAGGCCGCCTGACTTAGGATTTTTAATTTAAATTGGCCAGAAATTTTAGTTAATTGATTGAGAGGGGATTTAATTTTTTTTCCAACCCTCTTTACATAAGATAAATACATTTAGACACATAAAAGGGAAATACCCATTCGTGATAGACCCTCAAATAGCTACCCAATTCTGCGACTCAAAACATGATCTAGTAGACCAAGTAGCTTGTAATAAAATAATCTAGCCAATTAGCTAAGATTATTCCCAAACTATTTTTACAAAGACTCGATAGAAAACACTAGGACTCACTTAGCATCTTGACGACAAAATCTACCCTAGCTTTGGGGTGAGGCTGGAGGGAAAAACTCTGCCGATCATTTGTGTCGAGAAACACAAATGAATCAGTGAGACAAAAAACCTCTTAGGATAGAAATCGTCACCAAAATACTAGGCTTACCTAGGTTGCTACATACATGATGGTCTTACTTAGATCATTTACATCATAAACATGCAGAATGGGTTTACATCGTTTATAAAATTGGCGACTGATGATGAAATCTGAATGGCGTGAACACTTCGAACATGATGAATCCCATTTGAAAAAATGGGGGTGTACTGCTATGGGGTCGTTGATACAGAGTGGTCAATAGGGTGTTAAGCCACAGATCAGTGTCGGTATTACCGAGGAGAGAGTGAACCATCAGATCACTACATATCGTGACCGTCAGATTATAAGTTACAAATGCATATAGTAAAGAAACACACTTTACCTAACTCTACACTAGACCAAGTTATACTTAACTATTTCCTATGTGTCGGAATATCCTAACATATCCCCCCTTAAGAACAACTTGGGATAAGATTGAAGGATTTACAAAGGTGACACAAAAGGAGACTATTTCCTATGTGTCGAAATATCCTAACAACCCCCCTTAAGAACAACTTGGGATAGGATTGAAGGATTTACAAAGGTGACACAATAGGAGAAGGAAAGAGGCATTAGAGCCTATTCCCTCTTAATGAAAACTTTCCTGAACTCCAAACATAGATTGAAGTTTGGTAAACTTCGCTTCTGTGAGAGCCTTTGAAAAGATATCGACAACTTGATCATTGGTCGAACAATACTGCACTTCAAGAAAATGATCATGAATGAGCTTTTTGATGAAGTGTATATGAAGCTCAATGTGTTTCGTACGCTGATGCTGAACTGGATCTTTGCATAGCTGAATGGCACTCTGATTATCACACCAAAGTGTAGTTGGATGCTGCTGATGAAGACCAAATTCAGATAGGATCTGACGAAGCCACATGGCTTCCTTGCTGGCTTCAATTGCACCACGATACTCTGCTTCTGCCAAAGAGAGTGAAATGGCACTTTGTTTCTTACAAGACCAAGTAATAGGTCCTGAACCAAGAGTGAATACATAACCTGCAGTAGACTTTTGATCATCAGGGTCACCAGCCCAATCAGAATCAGTGAAACCAATCAACAATGGAGATGCTCTTGCAGTGTAATGAATCTCGAACTGAACTGTACCTCGAATATATCAAAGTATTCTTTTAGTTGCTTTCCAGTGACTTTCATGAGGTTGGTGCATAAACTGAGCAATAAGACCAACGATAAAGGAAAGGTCAGGATGAGTATGGGTTAGATGCAGAAGTTTACCAACAATTTGATGGTATAAGGTAGCATCAACTTCTGGGGTAGTACAAGTGACTGAAAGCTTGACTCCAGACTGAAAGGGAGAAGGGGCTGGCTTACAGTCGTCCATGTGAAAGTGGCATAGAAGATCACAGGCATACTTGGACTGAGAAAGGGTAATACCTTCTTTGGATTGGAAGACTTGAAGACCAAGGAAATAATGCAAGTGCCCTAAGTCTGTCATTTCAAACTTATTTTTGAGGCTAGACTTCACATGGTTTATATGGTTTGGATCACTACTAGCAAGGATAAGATCATCAACATAAAGAACAAGGATGATGAAGGACTTACCCACTTTCTTGTTGTAGACAGTGTTGTCTGAATGACACCTAGAAAAGCCATTATCTAAGAGAAATCTATCCATTTTGGCATACCAAGCCCTAGGAGCTTGTTTGAGACCATAGAGAGACTTCCTAAGGTGACAAACAAGGCTAGAGTCGTTTTGGAGAAAGCCAGGGGGTTGTTCCATGTAGATTTCTTCATGCAAATCTTCATGTAAGAAGGTGGATTTAACATCCATTTGATGGACTTCCCATTTAAAGGAGGCAGCAAGGGAAAGAACAAGGCAGATAGAATTCATTTTGTTAACAGGGGGAAGACATGATGACCCAAAGTTGTCAAACTTATACAACCTTGTGGAATCATCAGCAATGCTAGTAGCTAAAATATGTCTAGGATCTTTGAGGTCCTTAATTACAACATCATGAGGTGATAATTCTACTATTTTCCCTTCACCTGAATGAGTTATCTGATAAACAGATAGAAGGTTGCAAGACAAGGTAGGAACACATAATACATCATTAAACTGACCATTATCTAGATCAATGGTTCCAAATCCTACAACACGAAGAGATCTATCATCACCAACATAAATATTTTGGTGTTACAATCATTTAAAGAAGAAAACATGGCTTTATTTTTGGCCATGTGGTAAGAGGCTCCAGAATCAATGAGCCACTCATGAGAAGGAGAAGAAGAAGTTACATTTAATGCATAACCAAATCTTGATGCTTGACAACTACAAGCAGAAAGTGCCATTCCTGAAGATGAAGTTGAAGAGTTCTCCAAATTGATGTGGTGCTTCTTCATTGCTGCTTCCAAGGCTTCCATGTTCTTAAAACATTTGGACTCTACATGGCCATCACGATTATTGCAATCTCTATCTGTTTTCTTCCCTTTGTTTTTATTTGCCTTATTAGTTTGGTGAGTTACTTTTTCAGTTGGCGGCTGAAATTGCTTAAGACCCTTGTTTGGTTTAGGACCATTCTTTTTAGGATACTGCTTCTTGGGATTCTTTTGATATGGTTGTTCTTGGGCTGCTAAGGCTTTCTTAGAAGAGTTTTCAGTATTAATAAGACCAAGGTGTAAGAGTTTTTCTTGTTCTCTTATCAAAGAATCACAAAAGGCATCAAAAGAGGGGGACTTGTAGGCTGTTCCTTGAGAAATGAAGGCTTCTCTAGTGGAATGGAAGGTGGAAACAAATATAGAGTATGCAAGTCCAAGCTTAGCAAGAATGGAATAGATAAGGCTACCATCTTCCTTTTTGACCTTACAACCTTCTAAAAGAACTCTAAGGGTCTTGAATTTGGACAAAAAATCTTCGGGGTCCAAAGTAAGCAACTCATTTTCAAGCTAGTGGGCCCTGATTTCATTTTGAATGCCAAAAATAGTATTTAGTTTTTTCATAGCTGCATCAGGAGTGTCAATTTCTTGGATATGAAATTGAAGATCTTGGGCAATGGACATTCTTATCAACTCTCGTGCTTGATCTTGTTTATTTTCCCATTTAGCGGCTTTATCTCCATTGGTAGGTTTAGTTTCTTGTCCTGAGTCTATTCTATAAAGCCCTTTACTTCTAAGTAAGTCTATCATGTAGGATAGCCATTGTAAATAATTGGTGCTGTTAAGAATAACCGGGCATGCACTTTCCATTTAAAAAAAAAATGAAGCTGAAAAGGCTAAAACTAACTGCTCCAATGGAAAGATCTCGAAAAATTAGGCTGGTTAAAAAAAATGGTTTGCGGATGAAGAAGTTATGCCTTTTTGAAAAAATTGTGTTGTAGATGCCGAATAGTTACGTGAAAGGTTGAAAGCTAATGATGAAGTTCTACTTTAAAAAAAAAAAATCCCCCCTCCCTTTTCCAAACTTAATACAATAAGCTCACTTAAAAAAAATACTTTATGTGACCCACTTTTATAAATAAGTGAGTCACTTTTATAATGTTACTTTTACATGTGCTTTTGAAATAAAACCCTTATAATGTTACTTTTACATGTGCTTTTGAAATAAAACCCTCTTTTTAAAACCGACAACTTGCCAAAGGGCTTTATAAGAAAAGATAACTTAACAAAAAACTTTTTACAAAAAGAAGCTTGAGAGAGACACTTGAACCCAAGACCTCTATTCTCATAAACTAACTTTACACCAAGTGAGCTAGTAAAAAGATTCTGTAATTGTTTGAAAGGAGGAAGGGTTTTTTTTTTTTTTTGCTCTTCGATGTGCGTGCTTTTTCCTGCAAAAAAAACACAAAAATCCATGCACAAAAAATATGAAATGCAAGCCTTATGGCATAACATTAGATTTCTGGTTAGTCTTACTGGCAACTATCATTTTTTCCGCTATTTCTGATTTCGCGATATCACACAAAGACACGGGGAAAGAGCATACGTAGCAAAAAGAATCTCGTCTTCTTGTTTTTGATTTTCCGAGATCGCACATAGCGCAGAGCAAAGAGCATACACAAAGAAGAGGGTATTGGTCTGGCAATTAAAAAAAAAAAAAACTACAAACTGAAATAAACAGAGGGAACTGAAATAAATAGAAGGATTAATAAATTTAACTGCAAAAAGATACTTTATACCTCCAGATCTAAAATGACATAACTCGGGCAACCAGAAACCTTTTCGCATGAAACGAAAGGGTTTCCTCACTGTAACAGACACTCCAAACACAACAAATCAGTTCTCCCGGCCCGAAAGTGGTCAGAAATAGTAGATCTGGAAAACGACAATCGCATGCAGTCAAATCAGCTTCGAATTTGGCTCAACAACGAATGCGGCCTTCAAAATGGCTCTGATACCATGTAGGAATTTACAGGGTAAGTTACTTAGATCAAAAACCAAAGGTCACCACTCACAAATAGATCACAGATCAACACACCAATATTGGACATGGTTAAAACCCTCAAAGAGGGAAACAATCCACGGCCTGAGCCATCACGACCACTTCAAACAATTTATTAATATAAAAAGGAAAATTTACATAAGCTTCTCTCATAAATGATTATCGGACAAATGACCCTCCATGCTCTTTAAATAGAGATCATAGACCAATCGGGTGGTAAGCAACAGATCAAGTGTCAGTAATACCGAGGAGAGAGTGAACCGTCAAATCACTACATATCGTGACCATCGGATATAAGTTACAAATGTACATAGTAAATAAACACACTTTACCTATCTCTACACTAGACCAAGTTATACTTAACTATTTCCTATGTGTCGGAATATCTTAACATCCCCCCTTAAGAACAACTTGGGATAGGATTGAAGGATTTACAAAGGTGACACAAAAGGAGACTATTTCCTATGTGTCGAAATATCCTAACAGCAGTAGCCTAGAGGAAGTTTGTGATTCAGTTGATGATCAGTCAGATCTAGTGCCGGAAAGCCGCGGTGTGAGACTGGAAGGTGCCAGAGGGTCAGATCGAGCCAGCAGAAGAGCCAGCACGCAGAAGCCACGTAGTCCCCACGCAGAGTGACACAGAGGCAGTGGAGGGCTTGCCAGTCCGAGGTTTTGGCCAGTTGGGCTTCCGGTGTCAGCATGAGGTTTTTCTCACTAAGTCTTTGTCAGTCAGATTCTCCGTGAGGATAGCCAACAAGGCATCCAGTTTGTATTCAGAAAATTATTGCATAATATATAAACCCTCAGCTGCTGCACCGGTTTTCCCGCATTGGGTTTTTCCTGGGACATTGGTACAAAAACAACGGTGTCACTTGTGTCTATGTTTTACTCTTGTTCAGATTTTGTTTCCGCACTTGTATTTTTCCGCAGTTTATTTGTGAATGTTGTAGTGTATGAGATTTTGCTGTTTACAGTAGAAAACCGTAAATAATCTGTTAAAAGGAATTAACAAGATATGATATTTCTCATCTGCGCTGCAGTAGGATTCTGGGTAGTACGAATTTTCACATGGTATCAGAGCTTGTTTAAGCTGAGTGCAGGAGGAGCAAAAGAGAAGATCCAACATATCCAACGTTGAAGGAGAAGTTGAGGATCAAAGAGCTGTGTAAGCAACAGATCGATCTCCCAGGTGATTGCGCAGTCCAAGCCAGGAGTGTCAGTGCTGCAAGAAATCTCTCTCTGAGTGAGCCGACAGAGAGATAGGATTTTCCAGATCGCAGTTTTTCGAAGGCAGAGGGAGCATCGCAACCGTTTTAGTGCAGATCAACAACTGGAGGGACGTAGTTTCGATGTAGCAGTGATTGTTGGTGCAGAAGCATCAGGAAGAGTAACTGAAGACATTTTGGGGATTTTTGACTTCAGAGAGTTTCGTGCCCAAGAAACTCTGATTTCCCATGCAGAAGCAGCGGAGTTCGTGAATTATTTGGCTTGCTCCAACAGGGAGTGCGTAGAGCCAACTACGCAAAGGGTTAGAGGTAGCAGATCGACAACGTGTGGGGGATTTTCTTCCTTAGAGAATTCATAGATGGGGAATTCTAATTCTTGATAGCTGAGAAACAGTAATGTGTGGTAGATCTACTATCTCCAGCAGGTAGTGCGTAGGCCAGCCTAGCAGTTGCCCAGAGGAGAGAGAGGGAGAAATTTGACATTTTTGTAGAGATGGCCTCAGATGGGCAGGATCCATGGAAGAGCAGCATATTAGATCCAGTTGCTGCAAATTTCTCACATGGATCAGTATCCTTGCTACAGGAGCCCAACAGAATCAGTAGCAGGAGGTTCATAGTGTTAGCAGGAGCAGTCAGTCATTTAGATGATAGCTGCATAGCTAGTTGCAGTCAGTACCTAGGAAATAGTTGCAGAACTAGTTGCAATGACACATGCAGCGTGAATTGCCTTGTTGCAGCACGTGGGTGCAGTTCTAGCCAGGAGATTCCCAGTGTAGAGCTACGCAGTGCAGTTTCCAGCACAGGAGGACAGTACGAGTTGCCAGGAGGGAGCAGATAGATTACTCATAGGGAGATCGAAACTCAGAGGGAGTCTAGTTTCAGAGGGAGTAGTCCTATGGAAGCTAGTACTTTAGGATCTGAGGAGTCAAGACTTATTATTGTAGTAGTTGCAGCAGTTGTGCTGAAGCATCAGCAGAGCAGTAGCAATATTAATATGAGTAGATCAGAGTTCGCCATGATTGCCCATATACCTCCAGGAGAGAGGTGGGGTGTGTTGACCACACTTTGTCAATGACCCCATAGCAGTACACCCCTATTTTTTCAAATGGGATTCATCATGTTCGACGTAGTCGCGCCATTTAGATTCCGTCATCAGTTGACAGTTTTATAAACAATGTAAACCCATTCTGCATGTTTATGATGTAAATGATCTAAGTAAGACCGTCATGTATGTAACAACTTAGGTAAGTCTAGTATGTTGGTGACGATTTCTATCCTAGGAGGTTTTTTGTCTGACTGATTTACTTGTGTTTTTCGACACAAGTTATCGGCAGAGTTTTCCCCTCTAGCCTCACCGCAAAGCTAGGGTGGATTTTGTCATCAGCATGCTAAGTGAGTCCTAGTGTTTTCTATCGAGTCCTTGTAAAAGTAGTTTGGGAATAATCCTAGCTATTTGGCTAGATTATTTTATTACAAGCTACGTGGTCTACTAGATCATGTTTTGAGTCGCAAAATTGGGTACCTATTTGAGGGTCTATACGAACGGGTATCCCCCTTCATGTGTCTAAATGTATTTATCTTATGTAAAGAGGGTTGGAAAAATAATTAAAATCTTCTCTCAGTCAATTAATTAAATTTTCTGGTCAAATTAATAAAAAAATCTTAAGTCAGAAATTTAATTAATTTTAGGTCCTAGGTGAGTATAAATCCTTCAAAGGCAAAATTCGTTGGTCCTTAAAAAATGAATTTTTAAAGGCTCCAGACCAAGGGAATATTGAGAATTTTAAGAAATTTTGGACCCTTGGGCCTAGGTGGTTAAGTCAAAGTCAAAATTTTGAGGTAATTAACTCAAAAATAGTATTTTTGAGTTAATTAAAATGAAATTAAATGATAAATTCGTTTTTCCTCAAAATTATAATTTCGTCGGCCCAGATTAAAAGATGATCAAATCTTTTCGACAGTCGAGATTATTTTGACATGGATCAGTGGAACTAGCCGTTGGAGATTTTGTCCTATAAATTAGAGGTCTTTGTCAGTCTTGAATCATCCGATCTTAGGATCGTGCACTTGTTCTTGGAAGCTCTTGTGATTCCTTTTGATGAATAAAGCATAAAGACTTTGGGGTTACAAATTTTTGGTGTTCCTTTTCCAGATCTATGTGGTGATTCATTTCTAAACTCTGCTACTTTGTTTGACATTTTTATGGTTGATGGTCTTCATGGATTAATCTGCATACAGGTATCTTGTGCAGTTTTCTAGGTTCATAAAATGACATTTTTGATTTAACAGAAATACTAGTTATCTATTTTTCTGAAGGATCTCATGTTATTTTCTTAAATCTCTATCAATCTAAAGTTCAGATCTAAGTGTGCAGGGAATCTTTTTTTTTAAAGGTTTGAGAATCTGGGGAAGTCTTTAGTTGGACCAGCTGACTCTCAGATTTCGTAAATATGAAAAAGCCCATTGTTTCTAATTTTTCAAAGCTATCTTACGAAATTGTGGTTTTACAGAGTCTTCTAGGACTTGTGCCTCTCTTCAAAAATTTTCTATCTTCAAAATTGTGCTGAAATGTTTCAAATCTGGCTATGAGGGCCTCAGATCTGTAAATTAGCTTGTAAATTTGTATTTTTATTAGGGCTGTAAGGGTTTAATATTTTTTTGGGAGCATATATTTTCAGGATCTGACTGGTTTTGCAGGTTGCAGGGTTTTCTTAGATTTTTTTTTATTATATTTAAGCCAGATCTAACCCCCAAGGGCAAGATCTGGCCTCAGAATCTCTACTGTTGGCGGATCTGCATGATATTCGATTTAAAGAGTATAAAAAAAACTGAGCTTAAAGGAAAAAATTGGAATTCGCTGGATGTTTTTTGTGTACCGAGTTTGATTTGAATTTATCTCTGCCTTCGTCGCTGCTCCCATTCCTTTGCATTACATTAAACGCCCTCCATCGACCCTCATCTTCACTAACAAACACTTCGCGCCCTTGTCTTCTTCCCATATCCTTCAGTTTCCTCTGCTATCCATCTATTTCCTCTCTTCGTCCTTGTCTCATCTGTAGCTGCTATTGATCTCCACATCGATCCTGCCGTCCTCCATTACCTCCTCTTCTGGCCGTCGAGTCCTCTCATTCCTCATGCCGCTGCCTTCCTCTCTGTCCAGCCTCTGCCTTCATGCAATCTGCATATGCTGCAACTCTTCTTCCCTACCCGTCGACTTCATTCTTCTTTCCAGCCGTCTTCTCCTCTTCCTGTCCGCCGTCCTGCCTCACACTCCCTACTCGTCAAACCCTCATTACCTCCGATACCATCTCCCTTTGCTCCGCCATCGACCTCTTCTCCGCCGTCCTCGACCTGCAAACCAAAACAAATACATGCATAAATCAAATCTCAAAGCTTGCGTTTCATTTTTATTTAGTGCGGATTCATTTTTTTAGTTAGGCCTTAGTCTAATTTAAAATTTCCACTTTTAGTTCTAGTTTTAAATTTCGATTTTAATTCATTAAAGTTAGTTAGTCATAGACTTTAGATTTAATATTTTAGATTTTAATGAATGTTAGTCTAGTTGGATAGTGTTAGGTTTTAGGTTTTAATTTAAATTTCGATTTTGTTGATTAGCTTTAATTTTAATTTTGTAATGTTTAGTTTTAGTTAGGTTCTAGTTTTAATTTTGTAATTTAATTTTTAGTTTTAGATTTAAATTAGTTGTAGACTTTAAATTTTTAATTAGTTTAGTTTAGAGTCAGTTTTGTTTTAATTTGTCTTTTAGTTTTAGATTTAGATTTAGATTTTAATCCTTAGTCTTAGTTTCATTTCTATATATTGTTTTAAAAAAAATGATAAAATAATAAAAAAAAATAAAAAATATAAAAAATTCTCAAAAAAATCCTATAGTCAAATGAGCTTTTAATTTTTATTCTAAGTTTGAATATAGGAGATTTCAATTTCTGGATTGGAACTAATTGAAACATCATAAATTCGGAAACATTGCAAGCATCTTGCATTTATTTTAATGATCGTTTCATGATAGCTTTGCTTCAGTATCTTAATGAATGGTTGTGGTGCTTTCTATTGAATATCATTATGGTCATTTGTGTTTTCATAGCAGCAGTTATACATCAATTACTTGACTTTAATTTTTATAACGAGATCTTTTAACTCCATAAGGCACTGGTTTTAATTTTCAAATCTAATTGGATTTGTGAAATCTCACTAATCTTAACAAGTACTTGGTTATTTGACTGTCTCCCCTGAATTGGTTGATTCTCAACCAGTTCTTTTCCTTCATTTCTGTTAGGGTCTACTCCCTTAACTTGCAAGGAGACAACTTAGATAGAGAGATTGGGGATCAGGGTGACAGCTCTCGATCTGAGCTGTTGTCGCGGTGCCTAGACAATCTGTGCAACAACAGGGTGATTTGGAGTTGTAGACCCAAAGATCTACAAGATGGCCAGGATCCTTGAGGAGTCCACCTCTCGGATCAATACCTTGTTACGGGAGCCCAAATAAGATGTAGCAGGATGGACGAGTGCCAGTTGGTGCAAAGGAGTGCAGAAGTGACAATGCAGTGGTTAGCAGTGCCAGAGTCTGAGCAATGTAGAGCAGAGTTGGCAGCAGTGTAGTGAGGCACAACACAGAGTTAGCAACAATGCAACAACTTCAGAGGGTCAACGCAGAAGCTAGCAATAGTCAGATCTTTAGTATCGAGATGCGTCATGTTGAACACTTGTTCAGTTTTGGATGTTTTTATGTTGCAATAAGCAACAATATTATAGTGTAGTAGCAGTTGACAGTGGCAAGGTCAGCAGCAGCACAGATGCAGAATTTGAGAGGGAGTTGCAGTACGAATGCAGTTATTGACAGTGGTAGTGTCAGCAGCAGTACAGATGCACTGTTTGCACAGAGTTGGTGGACAATAGTGTCAAGCATCAACAGCGCAGAGGGAGATGTTGCGGAATCAGAGCAGTACTCAACTAGGGGTATTGCTAGAGCATATTCCTCGCTAAGAGGGAGTGTTGATTTGTGGTAGGATCGGATGTGCTCTAAGTCACAAAACTTGCAGGGAGGCTTAAACACATGTATTCCAGAGAACCCATAAATCGCTTTGGGAAATTCTACCCGGATTGCATTTTATTAAAAGAATTAATTATTTTAAAAGGACCCTAATTGTAAACTTAGGAAAATAAAATAATTAAAGTGAATTAATTAGGAAAATAAAATAATTAAAGTGAATTAATAGAATATGGGTGTGAATGTTCTAGAAAAAGCGGATCAAGTCAAAAGTTGATCTTGGCCGTTGATTGGAGATTTAATCTCGGCCATTGAAGTTTCAACGCAAGGTTATAAGGACCTGAAGGGTCATTTGGAAAATACACCGAGACGGAGAAAGAACCTAGAGATCGAAATTCTTTAGTGAGCAGAGCTCAGGGAGAAGATCGATTGAGAGGATTCTAGTAGAGAGGGGCAAAGATAATGTCGGTTGGAGATTTTCTTGAGCCCGAGAATACACAATAGAGAAGACAAAGAGCAGTACCAGCAGAGGCAGCGTAGCAACTACGTATAGCCTGCGTAGAGCCAGTAGCGGCAGCACAATAGCCTAGAGGAAGTCCGTGATTCAATTGAGGATCAGTCAGATCCAGTGCCGGAAAGGCGGGGTGTGAGACAAAAAGGGGCCAGAGGGTCAGATCCAGCCAGTAGAAGAGCCAACACTCAGAAGCCACGCAGTCCCCATGCAAAGTGACGTAGACACTGCTCAGAGGCAGTGGAGGGCTTGTCAGTCCGGGGTTTTGGCCAGTTTGGGCTTCCAATGTCAGTGTGAGGTTTTTCTCACTAACTCTTTGTCAGTCAAATTCTCTATGAGGATATCCAACAAGGCATCCAGTTTGTATTTAGAAAATTACTGCATAATATATAAACCCTCAGCAGTTGCACCGATTTTCCTGCATTGGGTTTTTTCGGGGACATTGGTTCAAAAACAATGGTGTCACTTGTGTCTATGTTTTACTCTTGTTCAGATTTTGTTTCCGCACTTGTATATTTCCGCAATTTATTTGTGAAGGTTGTAGCGTATGAGATTTCACTGTTTACAGTAGAAAACTGTAAATAATTTGTTAAATTGAATTAACAAGATAGGAGATTTCTCATCCGCGCTGCAGTAGGATTTCGGGTAGCATGAATTTTCACATTTTGGAGTGATGTGGCAAGTTTAATTTAGTTGCTTAACAATTTGCATTTGCTTTTCTTTGGGATACAATTTCCTCATATGTTATTTTGCTCACTCATTTTTCAAGTATACTTTACATGCAAGCATTGTATTGTTGGATCCATATCATTTAAATTTTTCTTAAGTGTATTGGCATATCATTTACTTGGAGCAATTTACAATTCCATTTGCTTATGAAGCTTAGGTTTATGTGTCTTGTACATTTTTGAAGTTATATCATTGTGAGCATTTCCATTTACTTGTAGCAATTCCTCTTTTGCAAAGCAAACTTGCATCACTTTAACTCACTTTCAAGCTAATTTCCTTTTCCAATCGAAGTTACATTTGCAATTCACTTTGAGCATTATCTCATTTCCATTATTTTGAAGCATTGCAAATATCTCTTGGGAAAACTTACTTGCATTACATTTAGGCATTTTAGCATAGTTTGCATTTTAACTCAATTAACTTCCAAGCATAAGCTTGGTTGATAGACATCACAGGCAAAAGACTTCCTTGGAAAATTCTTCCAATAGGTACGAAGTAAGGTAAAGAGTGTGCGACCCTGTAGTTATGGAGGTGGTTTGTCCCCTTGTAGGAATGAAGGCACATGCTGGCTCGTAATACCGAGGGGAAGGGTATCGTTAATGACACCATCGTGTCCTTAGCCCCTCTTTCTTACAGTCACCCCAATTTTTACCCTTTGGCAAGAGTTCAAGAGAAAATTTTTTCACTTAGAGTAGGCATTTAGCTTAAAATTAACCAAGATAATTGCATCTAACCTTAGTTAAGTGCATTTCATCTTAATTCACTTTACTTTTCAAGCTATTTCACTTGCAATTTGTTTACATAATTGTCATGATGAAAATGTTTTGAATTGATTATTTTGTAATATCTCATTTGGGCAAGTACCACATCTTTCATTTTGCAAGTGAAGTTTTAGCTTATTTCATTGCAAGTTATTTTCATTGCTTCTTTAGATGCTTTAGAATTGTGAATGGTTATATTTTGAAAGCATTTCTTTGAAAGCAATTTTATATCTTGCAAGTAATATCATCTTATTCTAACATCTATTTGATTGACAGGGTTTCTTATGTTTCATTTTGAAACATTTCATTTCTAGAGCAAGTATTACTTATTTTGAAGAAATATTGAAGGCACTGCTTTTATATGCTCATCTTTTATTTATGTGTTGATGGTTATTGAAGTATATTTCATTACATATTGCTCATAATCTCAAGTAATCCAAATTAACCTTAACATCTCCTAGAAACCTCACATAACCTTTTAACTGAGCTAGGTATCATGAATGTTCTTTTTGCTCCTTGTAATTTTAGTAACATAAATGGCTATCCTCACGATATCCCTTACAAGTTTCAAAAAGTTGTCTTCCTTTCAAGGTAACAATGCCATTAGTGCCGCATCACATGTTAAGAATTTCAACGTTTGCATTTTCAAATGGTGTAACACCTCTAATTATGAGGATATGAAGATGAGATTTTTTTTTCCTTTCTTTAGAAGAGGATGCTTTTGATTGGTTCACTGAGCCACGTGTTGATTCTTATAACTCATTGCAAGCTATCATTGCTGCTTTCATGGAAAAGTTTGGAGAGAAGAAAGAGAATATGCACTTTATCAATGCTATTAGCAATATGAAGAAGAATGAGAATGAAACCATGGAGGAATTTAATAAGAGATTTAATGATTTAGTGAAAAGCATGCATGCTACTATTAAGCCCCCTGACGAATTTCTTTTGTGTTCATATTTGGATGCTTTTTGTGTTGACAATGCCTATGAGTTAAGAAGAAAAGGGCCTGCAAATTTGGGTGCAACTCAAACTGAAGCCTTGAAGATGGAAAAGGATAGAAAGGAATTAGGAAGGTCAAAAAATTTATAATTTTAGTAGAGGCCCATCAAAATATCATGAACATAAAGGGAAGGTTGAAGCAAAGGAAGTTGATAAGGATCCCATCAAGGAGTTAACCCAATTAATCAAGAACATGGAAGCAAATCACCCTAAAGAAATGCAAGCCATGCAAAACAGGTCGGTGGCCATGGAAAGATCACAAGTGCAAAGATTCCAACCTAGGGCAAATGATAGATGGAAAAAGAATAAGGGTCCTCCACAAGTTTATATGCCTCCAAATCCATTAGAGTCCACCAACATGGTAGATCAAGTTCCCCCTTATTGTAGGCCATGCGACGAGTTTCATGAGGAGGCCACATGCCCATATGTGAAGAGAATCATGGAAAGTGGCATGTTAGGAATTGAACATGTGGGAACACATGGTAAAATCAATATGTTCTCCATGGAAGATCAAGTTTACACCATTGAAAGAAATCAAGAGATTGACCATAGGCTTAATAATGTTGGGGTTGATAATATGATTGGAAATTTTGATAATGTCAATAAAGATTTTTGGGAAAAAACCTACATCTGGACAAATTCTGCTATGGAAAAACACAAAGGGATGACTTACCAGAGAAGGGATATTCAAAATCGGAATAATTACAGAAAAATTTCTCCTCCTACTTAAGAATTAAATTTTAACTTGGTAAATTGGATGAATAATGCAAAGGTTTCTATCCCAGTGACATAGCTTTTAAAGATACCATCTCAAAAGGCAAAGTTACTAAGTGCCATTGAAGTTACACAAAGGGAAGAAAATCCTAATGAGGAATAGGAAGACGAAGAAATTATATTGAAAAGTATGAACTGTTATGTGGGGAATGAAGATCATCAACCATTTTTTGTTTCTTTGATAGTGAATGATCATATTTTACACAACTGCATGCTAGATTAAGGGGATTGATCAAATGTCATGACCAAGAAACTCATGGAGCAACTGAACTTGAGGGTATCTAGGCCCTATCGCAACATATGTTCAATGGATTCCAAAAGAATTGAAGTGCGTGGGGTAATTGAAGATTTATAGGTTTTCCTAGTTGCATACTCAAACATAATAATGCCTATGGATATTGTTGTGATAGATTTTCCCGATGCATGGGGAATGCTCCTATCAAGAAGATGGGCATCAAATTTAGGTGGTAGCCTTCAAATGGAATTATCATATGCTACCATCCGCATGCCTGATAATACCTTTGCTAGGTTTGATCATGAATTAGAGCGAAGATATCATGTTGAGGATCCAAGTAAACCCAACACTGAGATTATCTATGGGTCATACAAGCCAGGAAGTGATGCAACGTTGACAAACTTTCTTCACCCCCTAACAAAGCAAATTCAGAATGAAGAGTTTGGGCATAGCACAAAAGGCTTGGGTACTTTGAATCTTCCATTAGAGCATTCTCAAGACAAGGCAGTAGGATTGACTGTAATTGCATTATCATCACCATCGCAACTAACCAAGAAGAAAGGAAAAAAGACATAAAAAATGAATCGTCATTTTTTAGCAAGATCAAGCCTCAACAAATCAATAATCGAAAAAGGGAAAGGAAGAGGCTTGGTATACCTAATGGCCATAAACAGGTTAATATTGGGGCAAGACAAAGTCCCAAGATAGTCAGAATTGGACAGGGCACATCACAGAAAGAAACTATGGATCTGCCTATGAGTAGGTAGGTTCTCAAGATAGATTTCACCGAAGACATCTGATGCCATTGGGCATCTCTGTATTGTATTTCTAACTTTATTCCTTGTTATTTTGGTTAAGTAGTTTTATTTCATGAATAAATTGTCATGTATGATTTTAGAATAAATTTCCATTTATGTACTTCTTCATTTTATGTACTTAATTTTATATAATGATATTTTGAACTGATGCTACTGATATATGTCTTTTTTTGGTGGATGCAAATTGCAGGTTCTTACATACTATCACTTCCTATCTAGCATGCATCCCCATGCAGAGTCGGATGTTGACCACTGAAGTGTACCCAAAGATTTTTGAAGGCTCCATGCTCAAGGATGTATCAGAGGCTTCATGTACCATTAGAGTTCACCATATCATCAGGGTTTTTGAGCTCTATTTATTCTTCTCATATTCTTCTATTGTACTTAGATTTTACAAGCCCTATAGAGATGATGTAAAGTGATGCTAGTATGATGAGTTGAGTCATGTAACAGACCTAAGTAACTTGAGACCTTGTCATCAAGTGGGTTTACTCTGGGAGAGTTTTTCCACTTGGTTAATTATTCGGTGCTTACGGCTCTAATAATTCATTGACTTTTTTCCCTTCAAGCATATCCCCAAAGTCGGAGTGCGGCTTGATGGTGAGGCCTTCGGTGAGTCTTAATGTTTAGAGTCATTTCCTATTACCATATTAGATCACTCGTAAAATTTCGTAGAATTTGATTAGGTCTAGGAGTCATTTTATAAATTTTTAAAATTTCCCGCAAGGTGGAAATTTGATTAAATATGAATGTAAAATGTACTAAGTATGTCTAGAAAAGTTGCATGGGGTATGTGTGCTCAAAATTGCACCTCTCACCCTCAACTTTCTACTATGACACACTTTGAGGAGTAAAAAATAAGCTCTAGACCCTCAAAACCCACTTTTCCTAAGTTTTGTTAAAAATTTGGCAATAAATTAGCCCAACAATTAAATAAATGGGAAAAAATAAATATCAACACATGCTCAAATGATGTGGAAATGAGGTGGAAATTCATCTAAAGCTCAAAGTTGAGTTACCAAGTGATGTGGACTCCACATAAACCACAAATCAAGCAAATTGTTTTTTTTGTGCATAGGACAATGAGTTCCAGTGACAAGATCCACAATTTGAGGATGTTAACTCGAGTTTCAGGGAGAAATCGAGTTGCCACTTGGGAAATTCGAATTTGCGTGAAGGAGCTTTGGGATTGTCAGCTATTTGTCTTGGGATTGTCACCATTTGCCATGGGATAGACTCCCAAACTTCTATATAATAGATCCATTGGCTCTCACTATGAATCATCCATTGTTACGAGCTATTGTGCTTGGGAAAGCTCTGCTCTTATGTACGCTAGTTCTCAATTGCAATAAAAGACTTTGGGGTTCATTCATGAGTGTTGTTCCATTGGAGTTTGATGGTTGGCTCACTATCGATATAATTTCTTTTGCTCATGCTTTGATTTATGTTATTTCCATATACTCTTGTAGATTTGTTAATGTAAAACTTTCGTGCATTGACAATTGATTTAGGAATATGCTCTAGGTGTAGAAATCTCTAGCTATTTTCCAATAAATTTCAAGAGTTTTCTTATCATTGTTTATTTGCTAAATCTATATGGGACTATTGTTTGATTGAAGTTTTGTCGAGGAAAATCTTGTTGAATCAAATATCAAGCGTGAGGGGAAGTCTTTGGAGAGACCAAACCACTCTTGATCCATTCTCCAAGGAGCTCCCATTGATTCTTTGAATTCCATCGTTTTATCTTACAAAGTGGTTTCTTGCAGGGATTTCCTTTGACATAGCTTGTATACAAGCAAATACTTCATAATTTCAATCTCTTTAAAAGATTTGTGCTTTCATTGATTTGTTTAGCTACTTAATAGTATTTTCCAAACTAGGCAAGTGATGGGGTCCACTCCCACCACTTGATTTAGTTTTGTATATTATTTTGTATCATACTTACATGCTCTTTTTACACTAATTTTGTCTTAGTTTTGCAGCCCATAGTTGGAGTTTTGACACAAGTGCCTTGAAGAAAGACTGTTGAGACTCTAACTAGTTTTCTTGTAGGACCTCAAGCATTCAAGATCTACTCCAAGGAGGCTGTGGACACTAGCAAGGGTTGCAAAGAAGGCTAGGCCGTGGGCCTTTTGGGAGATTGTAATTTTCAGAGTTTAGAAAGTCTTCATTGGCCCTTGAGGTTTCTATTTTTGGGGGGATATTATAGCTATTTCTAGCTCCATATCTTGTACAAATTCCCTTCATCTTTAGGGCAGCCGTGTAAGGGGCTTTAACTCCATTGTAATATCATAATAAAATATATTTTGTTCTTGTGGGAGCTTGGGTTTTACCTAAGACATCCTTTCTCCTCTTTTAGAAGAAGGATTTTGTGTGGGTGGATTAATTTCGCATTTCATTTTTTCTAACTCTCCTTTTTAGCTCATTTTGCATGCTTTAAAATTAACACAACGTCACCATCGCATTTTGATTTTTAAGTTAGATCTTGCTACAAGTTCATTTGATGCTTTGCATTTCATTTTTCTTTGAAGTACATGTTGATATTTTTCTTTAGAGCAACTTATTTCTTACATGCAAGTATTTTGGAGTCTCGTGGCAAGTTTAATTTAGTTGCTTAACAATTTGAATTTGCTTTTCTTTGGGATACAATTGCCTCACTATAGGCTCATTTGTTATTTTACTCACTCATTTTTCAAGCATACTTTACATGCAAGCATTGTATTATTGACTCCATATCATTTAAATTTTGCTTAAGTTTATTGACATATCGTTTACTAAAGCATTTACTTGGAGAAATTTACAATTTTATTTGCTTATGAAACTTATGTTTATGTGTCTTGTACAATTTTAAAGTTATATCATTGTGAACATTTCCATTTACTTGAGGCAATTCCTCTTTTGTAAAGCAAATTTACTTGCATTACTTTAATTCACTTTTAAGCTAATTTCCTTTTCCAATTAAAGTTACATTTGCAATTCACTTTGAGCATTATCTCATTTCCATTATTTTGAAGCATTGCAAATATCTTTTGGGAAAACTCACTTTCATTAAATTTAGGCTTTTTAGCATAGTTTGCATTTTAACTCAATTAACCTCCAACCATAAGCTTGGTTGATAGACATCATAGGGAAAAGACTTTCTTGGAAAATTCTTCCTATTGGTACGAAGTAAGGTAAAGAGTGTGTGACCCTGCAGTTATGGAGGTGGCTTGACCCCTTGTAGGAACGAAGGCACATGCTGGCTCGTAAAACTGAGGGGAAGGGTATCGTTAACAACACCATCATGTCCTCAAACCCTCTTTCTTACAGTTACCCCAATTTTTATCCTTTGGCAAGAGTTCAAGAGAAAGATCTCTCACTTAAAGTAGGCATTTAGCTTAAAATTAACCAAGATAATTGCATTAAACCTTAGTTAAGTGCATTTCATTTTAAATCACTTTACTTTTCAAGCTCTTTTACTTGCAATTTTTTTACGTACTTGTCATGACGAAAATGTTCTGAATTGATTATTTTGTAATATCTCATTTGGGCAAGTACCATATCTTTCATTTTGCAAATGAAGTTTTAGCTTATTTCATTGCAAGTTATTTTCGTTGCTTCTTTACATGCTTTAGAATTGTGAATGGTTACACTTTGAAAGCATTTCTTTGAAAACAATTTTATATCTTGCAAGTAATATCATCTTATTCTAACAACTATTTGATTGATAGGGTTGCTTGTGTTTCGCTTTGAAACATTTCATTTCTAGAGCAAGTATTACTTATTTTGAAGCAATATTGAAGGCACTGGTTTTATATGCTCATCTTTTATTTATGTGTTGATGATTATTGAAGTATATTTCATTCCATATTGCTCATTATATTTGCCCACAATCTCAAGTAATCCAAATAAACCTTAACATCTCCTAGAAACTCACTTCACCTTTTAACTTAGCTTTTCATTTAGGGACCACCCCCCCTTAGCTTACTTAGGAGAGAGCTTAAACGGAGAGAGTTGGGGTTAAGGACTTTTCTCACTAATTTAGGTGTGCGTGTAAGGTGACAACAATAGGGCGAATTAAGTTTGAATTTAAATGAGACTTCAAAATTCTATGAAATTTGAACTCCAAAACCAAAACATTGCAGACCCTGTAATGTAAAACAAAGCAGATGGAGAAGCAAACTTTCGAGCCTGGTAACCTATAACAAAGCATATGAAGAAGCAAACTTCCAAATCCCGTAACCTAAAGTAAAGTAGACAAAGAAGCGAATTTGAACCGAACTTTATCAAACCTGACTCGAACTCCAAGATATTTTGAGGTTCGCCGAATTTCGAACTTCAAGGTTCAAATTCGATGAACCTATGTCATTGTGTAAAGTTATAAAAAGAAGGCTAGGGTGAAAGGGAAGACACACCATACAACAACACAAGATTGAGAGAGGCATTTTAATGAGTGTGTTGGGCTTGAGGAAGGGGAAACAAGGAGATCCAAATCAACCAAGGAGGGCTTGATTAGTTGGAAAAGATCCATTGTTGTATGTATTTCCTTAGTTGAGCCATTTTCCTAGGAAGGGAGCCCAAGTAAGTTTTGAAGAATTTAAATGAAGAACTCTGATTGGGTAGACTCTGTTGTGTCATTTTTGTGATTGAGATTATTATATTTTGCTTTCTGCTGAACTAATACCCTAGCTATGCTTGGAACCCACTGCTGGATTGCTAGGGTAAGAAAATTAACATGGTATCAAAGTGTAAACTCTGGAATCTAAGGTATTGATCTGATATTCATGAATTAACCTTCATAGTCATGATGATGCATAGCTCTATTTTGGCTAGCTTTGAAGAGTTAGTGTCTTCATTACTTCCATTATGGCCTTCATGAGAGAGCGCTAGGCTTAGAGTTACCACCTTGGCACTTTGTTTTACTATCCCTTTTTTATTTTGCCCTTTTTCTTTGTTTTATTTATTTTTTTAAAGCATCCTTTGATGTCTTAGCCCCTTTTTCTTTGTTTATGCATTGTTAAGAATAGGGCTTAGGGCTAAGGGCCTTTTAATGAGGTGGCATGGCTCTAGCATTATTATTATTCATCTTTTGACTTTTTTTTTTTCAAGTTGTGACTACCTTGAGCACTTTTGCTCTTTTGAGTTTGATGGCTCTTACACATGGCTCTTCATTAGTGTTGATAACATCGCCAATTTTTTGGTGATGTGCCAAAAACTTGCGATTTTTTCAGTCCGCCGATTTTTCAGCCTGAAAAAATATTGATTTTTTCCAATTTTTTCCTAATAATTCTTGATCTTTGCTAATTTTTGCCCATTTTTTCTGATTTTAGAAAAAATAATATATTTTGTTATCTTTTAATGTTTGCTGTGGTTTTCTGATTTTTGCCAATTTTTTCACCAATGTTTCCAAGAAGATGTCTTCTAGATTCTGGCCTAGTTTTAGCTGATTTCGATGTTTTTAATGCTGGTCTTACATTGCTTAGGACCTTGGTGAATGACTTATGATAAGTTAACTGAGTGGGGAAATGTGATGGATGAGGTGGAAGTGAACAAAAGGATGGAAAATGTAGAGTATGGTTGGAATATGAAATATGCTACTTTCCACTTAGTTCTCTAATAGTACAACTTGATTCAAAAGGTGATGACAGTTATCTAGAAGCAAGCTATGACCGACCATGGTATCCCCAAACACAAAAGACAAGTTTAGAGTGTTATGATACATTATTGGATTACATCTATGCCAGCCATGTTCATGACTTGCATAAGAAACATTAGCACTATGTCTAAGCAAGAAACCCATACACAAAATGATAGCACAACAACTGAAGTGAGCAAACTAAACAAAGAGAACATAGCACTATGTGTATGCATACAATGCTTTATTTGTATGTGCATATGCCATATGAGGTTTAAGAGATAAGAGCTGATATACCATTTTGGAGGCATTCGAAAGAGCTAATGAGAACTGCTGTGAGGTGAGATCATCATATGCCTGAAGGAGAACCAAAAGAACAAGTATGAGATTGGATGAGATGAGCAATAGAGTTCATGCAAGTTGGAGCACCATATAGTCAAGAAGGTGGGCTCTAGAAGTAGTTATCACACAGGGGGCATCACTCCTAATTCATATCCCTGTAAGTGGATAATTGTGCTTCTATGCCTTTTCTATTGAAGTGTTATCTTAACTTCTAAGGCATTTAATCACTTATTGGAATCACTGTACTTTACATTGTCATACAGATTTGTTGGATTCATTGAAGTAAATCATAAGCATGTATACATTAATTTACTAAAGAAGATTTACTTAAAGGTCTGTCATTGAGAAATAGGGATACCCCCCTTGGCCTTTGGAGCTGGCCTAAAGTGAAGGGGACATTGTACTGACGTGAAAGTGATGCAATTCCCATCTTGTTGCCCCAAGGTAGCATCTGTGGTTGGACTTTCCACTTGGATGCTAGTTTAAATGGTTACAGATAGGTGCTAATTTATTGTATGGCCAAGTGGAAATTTTGATATTTTGTATGTTCTTGGGCATTCTTGATAGCTTTTAGGGTTTTTTAATCCTAATTTTCGTAGCTGGTGTTTACAAGAAGTGAATTTATGTGTCTTTTTTAACCTTCATCCTTGAATGAAATATTGAAACAGAAAATGTGGAATCCTAAGAGTTTAGCAAGACTCAAGAGTTGGTGGAAGTTGTTATAGCCCAAATTATTGTCGATAAAACAATCATAAATGCCCCAAGTCCTTGTGGTTCTTGGTTTAATTTGAGGTTAGATAGTAATCTTAGAGGAAATTTTAGTCTCATCAAAGGGCCCTCAGATATAGGGGGTGGCAAGTGTGATGTTGCAAAGGCTACCAGGATGAGCGACTTAAAGGTGGACATGTCGACAGCAGGTGTCCCAGGGGGTGTTGTATTAATCTTATTTTCTGATCATCTCAAAATTGTGCATTTATTTTGGCTTAGAGGACTAATATTCTGCAACCAAGAGCATCCATAACTATTTTGTGCCAGTAACTTTTACCCAAAAAATATTTATTTATGTTGAGATTGCAATTATAAATTTTCTTCCTGCTAATTTGTGGTACTTTGTTTACCGTGTCCATCTGGAAATGTAGCTGTCTATGATGCAGAAGTGACTAAAATATCTTTGTGGCTATGTTTTTAACAGGGAAATAAAATTGGAACAGGAAAGGAAGGAAGCTGAGAAGAGAAGGGTAAGAAGACGTATTGGTCAAAAGGACATTCTAGTTCTATTGATATTGTATGTTATTTTGGAATTCAGGTTAATCCATGTTTTTATGCACGCAAAACATATAGCACATTAAGACAACTGTCCTGTCCTGCCTAAGACATGCAAATTTGTTATGGGGTCATTTCGCTGCATGATTTGAATTCCTTCTTGCATTTCGATCTCATTATTCATGCTGCCCTTCTTTTACATTTTCTCCCTTTCTGATTGCTTCTTTTAGTTAACTCTTTCTTCCATCTTATTCTCATGATTTATTTTATATTATAAAATTGTTGCATTTCTTTCATTTCCTCCATATTGGCTTGTAGTATCATTATCCCATAGATTAGTTCATTTTCTCCCATTCTGATTGGTTCTTTAGTTTCTTAATTCTTTCTTCCATGTTATTCTTATTCTTATGATTTATTTTATTTTATAAAATTGTTGCTTTTCTTTCATTTCCTCCATATTGGCTTGGAGTATCCCTATCCCATAGGTTCACAATGTTAGAGTCTTGGTCAAACTGTTAGTAATCGGATTACGAATAAAAATAATAGAGATCGAAATCATCAGGGTTTGAATCTTTACCTGAAAAAAACTGGATTCAATTCAGGAACAACAATTCGAAGTCATTGCTGATGCTTCCACACAATTAGGGTTTTTATATTGAATCTAAATGTCAAATTGTACTTCCTTTATCTCTGTTATTCTTGTTTCAAATCATGGAATATAATATTCTAAAACAAACAACAGAACCTGCATTTATAATGGATCAAATCATACCTGATTTTGATGTTCAGTTTCAGATATATGAGCTGTTAAAGATGAAGGATTGTTTTTTGGTAGTGTCCTCAGGCTAATTCAGAAGGGTGACTTTAGTAGGCTTGTGCCATCAATTCTGAAGAGGAATACATCAAATTACTCTTACATTGTGTTTCATAATTTTTACACTTTCACATTGGTTTGGCGAGGAGTCAATGCATGTCTACAATCACCACTACTAGAGCTAGAATTCAGGCTATTTATGGCACAATAAGATCAATTTATAAGCACATCTTGAAAGTACACGTAGCTTGCAATATTTTCATAGCATCTTTTGCCTCATTTATCTTTAGATGCACTTGTTGGCCAGAGCAACATCCCTTTATCCCTATACAGACTTGACTTTCACTTAAGAAAGATTTTTTTCAAATCCCATATGCGAGCTGCCCACATACAAAACACGTACATATGCGGGTCTTGTTATTGCTCTGTTTAGCATATTTTGGAAGATTGTACAATCCACTATGGCCGGCACACACAAGACAAAGATCCATTGTCATCTCAGCCTTAGTCCTCTCTCTTAAGGCCTAAACTCCCGAGTCCTACCATAAGGCCAAGGGAGGATTCCCTTAGTACAACTTCAACCAACCACTAGAATACCAGTGCCTTATAATGGGGTCTGATGGCTGAAGGGAGGAATTTTGTATTTGCTGTCTTGATGGTTTAATATAATCTGCAACACAAGATTAACTAAACTAGCACTTAAGTACACCAAAACTCAATAGAATTTAGCAAGTAAATACTAGAGATTGGTGTGCTAAAAATATGCTAGCCAGAAAACTAAGAAATCGGATTCGCTCAAAACCCATGTGGTGTCCCGAATCCCACGAATTAGACACGATTTGCTGGGACATGTGTCCTCTGAGCCTATGTCACACGGTTCGGGTTCGGGTTCGGGTTCGGCAACGATTAAGTTCGATTCGGGTTCGAATTTTCTGATGAGGTCCGACATTAGGTTCGACTATACATATTTTTCAATAAATATAGAAATATATGGCATAAATTAATTAATTTTCAAAATCAATTAATAAATTATAAAACTATGAATAAAAATTTTGATTAGTAAACACACATGAATAACTTAATCATAGCATGCTCTAATTATATCAATGACATTAGTTAAAACTTAAATGTAAACATAGTTACATACATGATATAGTAGTTTGGAAATTCAAAAAGGAAATACAAAAATCAATCTAGGCAAGAATACAATCTGAAGTAATAACTGTACTTGATTTAGGGAAGAATACTGATTAGTGATCAGTGATAAGGCACTTCTAAGGATAGCAATGCAATCCATAATAACCAGGTTTGCACTCAATACTACATCTAAACGATAAAGGTGATTAGTAACCTAAGGTACAATTTTCCAGATCAGAATAATATGAATGGATAGGCAAGACGTTTTGACAAGTAAGACTCGAGCTGTGTGCCTTGAGTCCTGAAGTCTCATACTGCAATGCAATTTGACTAAATTCAAATTTCATAGTAAATTTGTCTCTCATTATATTTAATAGGTAACAAAATTTAAATTACACGGGAAAGTATGCATGGTCCTGTTTGGCTTAAAACTCTGAAGTATGAAGTTATATATACACATCGGAATATAAATTCACAATACCAAATACAGTTGACATTTTAGAATCAAAATTTCCACGTTTGGACACTTCACCGAACCAGAAAGCCATTCTTCGGCGGAAAAATACACTTGGATGACAAAAACTATGCGTTAGAAACTAACCTGTGTAACGTAGCCAACACTGTAGTCTGTAAGTTTGTAACGGCTGGCAGCTGCGGCAAGTTTGCAAATGACCGGAATTTGTAAATGTGCAGAATCGCAGATGACTCCAGTCTCTGATGGGCCGACGGCAACCCAAACGCGTTACGCAGCAGCAACCACACTCAAATGCAGCCACACTCAAATGCAAAATTGCAAACTTAGTGCCGGCAACAGCAAGAGCATACTCGATGGCGGCAAACTCGATTTCAGTTGTGAAAAGCAATGATAGCACGATTTCTTAAATAATCGAAAGGGGGAAAAAAACTGGGCGGGAATAGCCCATCGTTTTCATCACAGCGATCAAAACCGCTATAAAAAACCACCAACAAAACCCGCCAACGAAAAAACTCTTAAAATTTATTAAAATCGAATTTTTTGATAAATTTCATAAAATCGGCCTTTAGGTTCGACTCAGGTTCGGCTTGAGGTTCGAGATAATGTTCGATTTGAGGTTCGGCATTAGGTTCGACATTAGGTTCGCCGAACCTCATCGAACTTGAAAAATTTTATCAGGTTCGCCGAATTTCGAACCTGAAGCTTTAGGTTCGCCGAACCTTGTGACATAGCTCTGAGCGTGTCTGACTTGTGGGATTCGACGGACACACGAATCCTCTAAGCGTGTCCAGCAACATGTGTCCCTTGGAAATGCGTGTCGCGCGGTCCATAAAGCCCAATTTTGGCTCATTTCCCCCTCATTATTTTGTGTCTCTCTTGCTGTGGGTGTGTGGGAGCGACTAGCAAAGGGTTTGTGAGCTTTTTGGAGGCGATTCAAGCAACAAGTAAGTGCATTTTGCTTCCACTTCCAACAGGTAAGTTTGCGCATTTTTTCTTTATTTTTTTACAGCATTCATGGGTCAATCAAGGGCAGTAGGGAAGGGGCAAAGGAAGGGGAAGAATGTCCTCATTGGTGATGCCTCTCCTGTTCCAATTTCATCAGGGTCTGTAAGTGTTCCCTCTATTGGAAGTGGGGTTGCAACAACAACTTCAAATGTTGAGGGAAGAATTAATTTAGAAAGACAACAGCTCAAGAAAACAAATATCCCTTGTGGAAGTATGTCACAAAAGATCAAGGGCCAGACAACAAGTTGAAGGGAGGAGGCAATGTTGCTTGGAAATGCAACTATTGCAACAATCATTTCAAGAGCACTTATTACTGCATGAAAGGTCATTTATTGGCTTTACCAGGTTGTGGAATTGGAGCATGTGCATGGAGTAGAAAACTCTGTTATTCTTTGAATAAATATATATTTTATTAATAAATTGAGTGATGATTACAAATGCAGGAGGCCCCTGGCTTAAATACAACCTTGGGTGCCTCTTGATGAATGGGCATGATCTTTGATCATGCCCTTGCATAATTAATTAATAATTACAGATTGATGAGTAGAAAACTCTGTTATTCTCTGAACAAATATATATTTTATTAATAAATTGAGTGATGATTACAAATGCAAGAGGCCCCTGGCTTAAATACAACCTTGGGTGCCTCTTGATGAATGAGCATGATCTTTGATCATACCCTTGCCTAATTAATTAATAGCTACAGATTGATTAACTTTTACATAACAATACACATGTGTCTTTAGCTAAGAGGAAAGAAATGGAAAGAGAGACCAATGTTGGTGTGGCAAGGGTGGCTGCATCATCTAAAAAAACAAGAATGATGATCTGCTTCCATTCTTGAGGAAAAACAACAACAAATTTTCATTTGAGATTTTTTTGGAGTTGGAACTTTCTTCTTTGGCTTTTCACTTTGATCAGCTTCCTTCTTAGGATCATCCTGCGAAGATGTGAAGCTTGTACCTTCATCAACTGGAGCTTTACCAACTTTAATTGCCTTCATTTTTGCTTCTTCATCTGTCTTATCTTGTAAGTGTTCTTTTTGTGATTCCTTGAGTTTGTTGATTTCATCAAGCGTTGCATCAAGTTCTTCTTGCTTTTGAGCAAGATCTTCTTGAAACCATCTTTTAAGATCTCCCTTCTTTTTTTTGCCTCCTCAACCTGTACCTTGAGAAGAGTGGTCTTCTCTACTTCTTTGTTGAGAACCTGTATCTATTCCTTCTACTTCTCAATCTCAATCCTGAGCTTGCTTAGTTCAACTGAAGAGGTTTCCATTTCCTTTTTCTTTTGGTCAACTGCAGATATGAATCTTTGATCAGATTCCTTCCTTTCAATTTCTGCTTCCTGCATTTGTCGTTTGAGCCTGCCAATCTCTGCAAAGGTTGTGTCGAGTTCTTGTTGCTTTTGTTGGACTTCTCTCTTGAGGTCTTGTGTCTCTGTATTCTTAACTTCTTCTAATTGAGTTCTAAGACTGCTAATCATCTTCTCAGCCTCTACATTTTCCTTGATGAGTTCTTTTGCTGTCTTCAGTTCTGCTTCCAAAAGTCTTGTCTTTTCCTTTTGACTTTTGAGTTCCTTCATCACCTTGATCACTTGATTTTGAAACTCTGTCTTGCTCATTTCTTCAATTTCTTCATCATAATTAGAAGGATCTGATTTTTCAATAACATTTTGACCTGATTGCTTTGTTGAATAGAGATTAAGAAACTTTTCCCAAAGAGCTTTAACTGTTGAACATTGACCAAATTTTGTTTTCATAGAATTTGGCAAAACATTCAAAATTACATTCATGGCCTTTGAATTGTACCTTTTAGCTTCGCCGGTAGATGTGTCTCCAGAAACAATTGATTCCCATACTCCATTTGCCTACAAATGTACTTCCATCCTGGATTCCCATATCCAGTAATTATCTGCTTCAAAATAAGGGGTTGGTACACAATACTCACTTTCTTCAGATTTTGTTGTACCTGTACCTTCCTTTGAAATCCTTGCAACCTGCTTCTTTGACTTTCCCATCTCTATGCTCTAAAAACTGCATTCCAGTGGTTAAATTGTTACTAAAGGAACCAAACTCTAAAACCAATTGTTGGAAATACTGAGAGGGGGGTGAATCAATATTTCTTAGCAATTTGCACTTTTTAATCCTTCTCAGAGCATCAGTGATTCTTCAATTATTTTTAATGTTCTTCTTCAACAATTATAAACAATAATTGGCAGTGGACAACTCCATACAACAATGCAGAAAGATAAAACAATAGACACAATCACATCAAAAGAGAGCGTACCTTGGAGGACTGAGTGAGTGAAGAATGCTGAAGATAAGATGTTGAGTCCACTGTCCTAGCCAGAGAAAGATCCAAAAATTTCAGAGCTAATGTCATATGACAATTCGTTGAGTTTATTGTTTGGAGAGGTGGGATAGGTGTTATTTTATAGTCTAATTATTAGCTTAGGAGGGGCTTCATAAAAGATAGATGTTGGAGTAATTTATTGGAGAGAAATTATATATTAGTTTTATTTAAATTAAAACCATGAATAAGGTGTTTTAGAATTCATGTTTAGGAAACCTATTGTTCATGTTTAGGAAACCCATTGTATATTTTAATGTGTAGGAAACCCATTATATTTAACATTAGTGACTTTAAGATTATTTTTCCATAGGGGTGACTATTTATTCAATTACCTTTATTATTATTATTATTATTTTTTATAATGTCCTTTGCCTTAAGATCTACTAAAATTTGAAGTCAATGATTGGATTAGTGCCTTTGATTCTTGAAATTATTCAACATATACGTGGTGAGATTACGGTGAGAATCCCTGTCATATATTGACAGTCATCGGTGAATAAGGTGTCATGTCTCTGCCCCCTGGGGTTTTAGCCCACAAAATTAGGTCTTCACCTTTAAACTAAATTTTCTCTCAAACCAGAAGGAACCATGAGGCGTACCATATATCAACTAAAACATCTCTTCAAGGAGAATCTATTGACCTAGATCTCCAACACAAACTCAATGGTTTGACCCTTCAAAAACCCACGACAAGGTCGGGGTACATCCTTAGTCCAGGGATCCTAAACCCCAGGACTTGGGTTTTCAATCATCCAACAGTATAGCTATCATCTTGATGTAATCCGACAATTACTAGGAAGCGTTCATTAACCATTTGACATGTGACTAGTGTTTTTGGTCAAAGTCAAA
The DNA here is from genome assembly GCA_034641835.2 of Pinus albicaulis. Taxonomy (NCBI): domain Eukaryota; kingdom Viridiplantae; phylum Streptophyta; class Pinopsida; order Pinales; family Pinaceae; genus Pinus; species Pinus albicaulis. The sequence continues at coordinate 303,213,178 of CM076569.1, forward strand.
CCCAGTTAGCTCCATGGGTTGACATTAATGACAACACCATCCAACAACTATACAACAACAATGCATTCTATTCTAAAGGAAAGAACGATGTTCATAAAGAACCTGATAGATACAACGCCTTCTTCAATACTAAATATCCTTTACTTATTTTTTCTTAGGATTCTTCTCAGATTCTCCCGTTTCTTCAGCTATGTTAGCCGCACTTCTTTCCTTTATTTTGTTGTTCTGTAAACTAGGATAGTCCCTTTTATAATTTCCATACTCATTGCACTTAAAGCATTGAACCTTGGACATATCTTTCTTCTTGGAATTTCCAAACCTTCCCTTCTTCAACTTCTTGAATCGAGCTAGAAAGGCTTGAGGCTATTCATTTGATCCAATGTCATATTTTACTTTGATCCTTGATTTTTCCAAAATGCATTGAGCCCACAACTCATCAAAAGGAGATGAATCTTTCTTAGAGTAGATGCTTGTTGCAAAGCTGCTCCATTCTAATGGCAATGCATTTAATACACAGATGGTCATTTTCGAATAAAAAATTGTCTCTGCATGTCCCTACGAGTGATCTCTTAATCATAAATGTTATGCAACCAGATCGCAAAAGAAAAGAAAAGATAGATCAACGACTTGAAAATTAGCTTCTTAGAGGGGTCAACCTCCTTCACATCACATAAATGAGCAATTCTTGGATGATACAAATGACAAGACCTCCTTTATATATAGGAGTCTAAGGGGTCACAATATAGTTAGAGCCTACATAACAATAATAATGTAAGGGCACAACAATAACAATAATGGGCTTCTATGGGGCGCAACAATAACAATAAGGGGGCTACACTAACAATAACAATAAGGGGGATACACTAGTATTATAGAGACCTAACATGCCCCTCTCCTTTAAAACAAATATTGTCCTCAACGCTTGAGTAGTTCCGGATGCTTTTGTATAAAATTCTCATCCTCCCATGTGGAATCTTCAGTGGGTAAGTTCTTCTATTTAATGAGATACTTTGAAATTGATTGATTCTGTTACTGTTGGGTTCTTGTTTCCGTGATTACTTCAGGCTCCAATATTATTTTTCCTTTTGTAGAGACCAACCCTATATTTTACTAGAAGAGCGCTAGGCTTTAAATTTTTTTTTTTTTTGAGACACGGTAACTAGGAATTTAAACCATAATCATACAAGTTTGAAACTCAGTAAAATTAAATCACTTATATCAAAGTCCATAAATTTAACTTCATATCACATACATCTATTCAACTTGTTGATTATAGGAACAATGAATCATCATAAATAAAAACAATATAACCAACACATGTACCGTTCACCCTTAGACGAGAACCAAACTTGACTTGCCACTACTTGAGCTCCTTTGTTGTCGCCTACCTCTAAGCGTGAATGTTGTCGTGCTTAATCTGAATGTAATGACCCACCGGTTGACCTCCCAGCCTACTCCTTGGATACTCTCCTTCCCTGCGGACCCCCGAGCTGCAATGGGGTTGTACAATGAAGGAATGTGCTAGCTGATAGAGGTGACTCCCTCTTGGCTCAAGAGTCCCCTCTCTATAATACTCTACCTCACCAAACTCCACTATAGCTCGTAACCACTCAAAATGACATAATCTCCTCCATCCAACAATAGGGTAAACAAAAAGGTCCTTTGCCCTTCCATTTCCCTTTCTTTTATAGAAGGCTTCATAGGTGACACTTGGAATTTCATGCATAAATAATTATTTCTTATTAACCCAAAATTTGATTATTCATCCACCCATGTGTCACCCTCTCATCAAAACTCTCCAAAAATAATTTACTTAATTATTCATTTAAAATAATATTTTCCTCAACCCAACAAGACTTCCTATTTCTTCTCCTAGTTGTCTCTTGATTGCCCCTTTTCTACTCCTTAATTTGTGTTTATTATTGAAGTTAATTGATAAGTCTCAAATTTGGTCCCCTAACTACCTCAATTTGCCTTTTAGATGAATATTCTTATGATTGCTCTTGCCACATGAAAGTTATCTAAATCTCTCAAATTTTAATTTATTATTCTTATTTTAGTTCACCACCCTCTTTTCTTAATGAAGTTTTTAATAAATATTTATACTTAACTCTATGCCCCTCTTCCCCCCTTTTGCCTGATTAAGTTACTTATGTACATTATCCACTTAATATTTTGTTTTAACATGGAAAAGGTAGAGTTATCATGGTAAAATATTTTATTTCTTCCTATTCCTCCCTTACCCTAAGTTTTATTTTTGATTTAATTCCTTTAGTTCTAACATCATATATCACTTGATATGAATTAGTTGGATTTTCATATATTGATTAGATTTATTAGTTTCTTTAATGATGTCGAAGGTGTCAAGTTGGTCATGCCCTTCAAGAACTTCCATTTCGAAGTTCCAAGGGTGCCATGCTTAAGAATTTATTTTTGATGCCAAGAGTGCCAAGTCGGTCGTGCCCTTCAAGAATTTCTCTTGAAATTCCAAGGGTGCCACACCACTTGCCCTTCAAGTATCCAGTGGTTATGAGGGAAATTATATGTGCAACGATAGAGACCCTTATCATCTCGTATGTTGCCTACTATAGTGAGACTAATGATGCTGGGAATCAAGGAATTCGCCTTGATGCGTGCCCCCCAGAAAATCTTCGTGAGTGAACCAAATTTGGGACCTGCCCCCACAACATCGTGATCTTCAAGGCAAAGATATTTTGACCTTTCCAGCCTAAGTCACAGCGGGAGTGCTAGCAGGTGAGATCAGGGACACTGTCTCACCCTTCCCATGTTGTTCCATCCAATTGTACAACCCCATCACCCATATGTGAGTCATTCGGCCAAGCAACTAACATGTTCCTGCAACCACTGACATATCATCAGAGTATATGTAATATATATAACAAGTTTCAAATTGAACTTAGAATTTCAAAGACAAAATATTAATTTCTATCAAACCAGATGTTATCTACTCATCCTATGCGAGTGCCTCTGGTGGTTTCTTGTCATACTCAATAATCATCAGTAACAAAGTTTCTCAGTGTTAGTCATTATCATAATAAAAACATCAACATGACCTTGTCATTCACATCATTGTTTATTTTGAATCAGAACTAATGTAAGTAGCTAACATATGGGACACATCCATCATGTTTATCATAATCATAACATCAATGGTAAGTTAACATATCCATCAAAGGCATCATCATCGTAACATCAATAGAAAACATATCTATCCATAAAATCTATCATCATCATGATATCAATAGAGAACATGCATATCCATTAATGCTATCATCATCATAATATCAATAAAGACATACCTAACCATCAGATCCACTAATAATAGAGTCATGTGTCCGGATCTTCAACCTGAGGTCCTCAAAGAATAAAGTGCGGGTCTTAGGACTAAATAATGTTAAAATTAAATCACTTATATCAAAGTCCATAAATTTAACTTCATAACACATACATCTATTCAACTTGTTGATTATAGGAACAATGAATCATCATAAATAAAAACAATATAACTAACACATGTACCGTTCACCCTTAGACGAGAACCAAACTTGACTTGCCGCTACTTGAGCTCCTTTTTTGTCGCCTACCTCCAAGCCTGAATGTTGTCGTGCTTAATCTGAATGTAATGACTCACCGGTTGACCTCCCAGCCTACTCCTTGGGTACTCTCCTTCCCCGCGGACCCCCGAGCTGCAATGGGGTTGTACAACAAAGGAATGTGCTAGCTGATAGAGGTGAGCCCCTCTTGGCTCAAGAGTCCTCTCTCTATAATACTCTACCTCACCAAACTCAACTATAGCTCGTAACCACTCAAAATGACATATTCTCCTCCATCCAACAATAGGGTAAACAAAAAGGTCCTTTTCCCTTCCATTTCCCTTTCTTTTATAGAAGGCTTCATAGGTGACGCTTGGAATTTCATGCATAAGTAATTATTTTTTTATTAACCCAAAATTTGATTATTCACCCACTTGTGTGTCACCCTCTCATCAAGACTCTCCAAAAATAATTTACTTAATTATTCATTTAAAATAGTATTTTCCTCAACCCAACAAGACTTCCTATTTCTTCTCCTAGTTGTCTCTTGATTCCCCATTTTCTACTCCTTAATTTGCGTTTATTACTGAAGTTAATTGATAAGTCTCAGATTTGATCCCCTAACTACCTCAATTTTCCTTTTAGATGCATATTCTTTTGATGGCTCTTGCGACATGGAAGTTCTCTAAATCTCTCAAATTTTAATTCACCACCCTCTTCTCTTAATGAAGTTTTTAATAAATCTTTATACTTAACTCTATGTCCCTCTTTCCCCCCTTTTGCCTAATTAAGTTACTTATGTACATTATCCACTTAATATTTTGTTTTAACATGGAAAAGGTAGAGTTATCATGGTAAAATATTTTATTTCTTCCTATTCCTCCCTTACCCTAAGTTTTATTCTTGATTTAATTCCTTTGGTTCTAACATCATATATCACTTGATATGAATTAGTTCGATTTTTATATATTGATTAGATTTATTAGTTTCTTTAATGATGTCGAGAGTGTCAAGTTGGTTGTGTCCTTCAAGAACTTCCATTCGAAGTTCCAAAGGTGCTATGTCTAAGAATTTATTTTTGATGCCAAGGGTGCCAAGTCGGTCGTGCCCTTCAAGAATTTCTCTTGAAATTCCAAGAGTGCCACACCACTTGCCCTTCAAGTATCCAGTGGTTACGAGGGGAAATTATATGTGCAACGACAGAGACTCTTATCATCTCATATGTTGCTTGCTATAGTGAGACTAATGGTGCTGGGGATCAAGGAATCCGCCTTGATTCGCACCCTCCAGAAAATCCTTGTGAGCGAACCAAATTTGGGACTTGCCCCCATGACATCGTGATCTTCAAGGCGAAGGTATTTTGACCTTTCCAGCCTAAGTCACAGCGGGAGTGCTAGCGGGTGAGATCAGGGACACTGTCTCACCCCTCCCATGTTGTTCCATCCATTTGTACAACCCCATCACTCATATGTGAGTCATTCGGCCAAGCAACTAACATGTTCCTGCAACCATTGACATATCATCAGAGTATATGTAATATATAGAACAAGTTTCAAACTGAACTTAGAATTTCAAAGACAAAATATTAATTTCTATCAAACCAGATGTTATCCACTCATCCTATGCGAGTGCCTCTGGTGGTTTCCTGTCATACTCAATAATCATCAGTAACAAAGTTTCTCAGTGTTAGTCATGATCATAATAGAAACATCAACATGACTTAGTCATTCACATCATTGTTTATTTTGAATCAAAACTAATGTAAGTAGCTAACATATGGGACACATCCATCATGTTTATCATAATCATAACATCAATGGTAAATTAACATATCCATCAAAGGCATTATCATCGTAACATCAATAGAAAACATATCTATCCATAAAATCTATCATCATCATGATATCAATAGAGAACATGCATATCCATTAATGTGATCATCATCATAATATCAATAAAGACATACATAACCATCAGATCCACTAATAATAGAGTCATGTGTCTGGATCCTCAACCTGAGGTCCTCGAAGAATAAAGTGCGGGTCTTGGGACTAAATAATGTTAAAATTCATATCACTGTTAGTCAATTGGAGTAGGGCACTACACCTTCTTTGTCAAGTTATGGCAATATTGTTTGGACTGGAAGCTTGTCACCAATAACCTTCTTTAAGCATTAAACATGGAGAACTGGGTGTACTCGAGAAGATGTAGGAAGCTCCAATTTGTATGCCATAGTACCAATCTTTTGCAACACCTTGTATGGACCATAGTACTTGTGTGATAATTTATTTCCTTCTAAGCTTGCTTGAGGGAGATTTGTTTGTATGGTTGTAGCCATAAAAATACCTAGTCACCTACGTCAAAATTTCTTTCACTGCGATGTTGATCTGCTTGTTGTATAATGCGACTTTGTGCTAGAGTGAGGTTATCCTTTAAGAGTTGGAGAACTTGTTGTTGATGCTCGATGTGATCTTTCACTGCTTGAACCTTAGAATTTTCTCTTAAAAATGATGTGATGGATGATGGATGATATCCATAAAGTGCCATAAATGGGGTCATTTTTGCTGCATTATGGAAGGAAGTGTTATACCACCATTCAACCAGAGATAACCACTTGACCCATTGTGTTTGTTTATCAAATACAAAGCAACGAATATATCCTTCCAAACATTTGTTCACTATCTCAGTTTTTCTGTCAGATTGAGGATGGTAAGATGAGCTATGAGCTAATTGAGTACCAAGACAAGAAAATAATTCCGTCCAAAAATTTATAGTGAAAATGGGATCTTTGTCACTTACAATAATCTTTGGGTTTCCATGTAGCTTTTGAATTGTTTCTATAAATGCAGTACCAATTATACCGGCTTTAAAAGGATGAGATAATGAACAAAAGTGTGCATATTGTGTAAGTCTATCAACTACGACCATGATGACACTCTTTCTTTTGGACTTGGGTAAACCTGTGATAAAATCCATTGAGACCTCCTCCCAATGCTGACTTGGAATGGCTAAAGGTTGTAGTAGACACGGGCTGTTAATTGTCTCAACTTTATTTTGTTGGCAAACCAAACATTCTGCCACAAACTTCTTAATATCAGATTTAAGGCCATCCCAATAAAATTCCTTTTTGACCCTGTGGTAAGTTTTTAAAACTCCCGAGTGCCCTCCTAAGGGGGAGGTGTGCAATTCCAAAAGAATCTTTTGTTTGAGTCGAGAATTCTTATATAGATATAAGTGATTTTTTTACCATAACGAATCATTTTTCCAAATAAATGTATCAAATGTACTAGGATTTTGCTGCAACTTTTGAATGAGTATCCACACTCCTTCGTCATTCTTCCATTCATTCTTTGCTTCAGTTATCTAATCAGGTTGGGTGATTGAAATGGCATAGAGCAATGCTTCCACATCCTCATCCTTTCTTAAGAGTGCATCTGCAACAACATTTTGCTTCCCTCTTTTGTAGATGATTTCAAAGTCATAACCCAACATCTTTGTGACCCATTTTTGTTTCTCTTCTAAAGATAATCTTTGTTCCAAAAAGTATTTAAGACTATCATGATCTGTTTTTACCCTGAAGCGTCTTCCCATTAAGTAAGGTCGCCATTGCTTTAGTGCATGTAGTATTGCCAACATTTCCTTCTCATAAATAGGTTTGTGTAAATACTTTCCCTTGATTTGACGATTTTCAAAAGAAAGGGGTCTTCCTTTTTGCATTAAAAGAATACCAATTCCATTTCCCGAGGCATCACATTCCACAATAAAGGTTTTTGTGAAGTCTGGTGTAGCTAAGACTGGTGCTTGGCACATTGCCTCTTTTAAGATGTTCAAAGGCCTTAGTTGCTTTTGAAGTCCAAGAAAATGCATCTTTCTTCAACAATGTTGTTAGAGACGTTGCTATTCTCCCATAATTGTTAGCAAACTTGCGATAATACCTTGCCAACCCGAGAAATCCTCGAAGATGCTTTAGGGTTGTGGGGATTTTCCATTCCTTAATGGTTTTAATTTTGTTAGTGTCTACCTTAACACCCTCATGAGATACAATATGATCCAAATATTCAACCTCTTGTACTCCAAAGAAACATTTGGAGGTTTTTGCATATAATTGTTTCTCCTCCAATAGTTTGAGCACCTTGTCAGCATGTTGAACATGATCCTCCCAAGTCTTGTTGTAGATTAGTATATCATCAAAAAATAATAACACAAATTTTCTAAGGAAGGGTTTGAAAATGGAATTCATCAAACCTTGAAATGTGGAAGGTGCATTAGTAAGGAAAAAATGCATGGCCAAAAATTCATAATGACCTTCATGAGTTCTTAATGCTGTTTTCAGAATATCTTCAATCTTCATTCGAATTTGATGATGTCATGAACGAAGATCTAGCTTGGTGAATTAAATTACTCTATGTAATTCATCCAAAAATTCATCAATGACAGGAATGAGAAATTTATCTTTAATAGTGAGCTTGTTGAGCTCTCTATAATCCAGACACATACGCCATGATCCATCCTTCTTGTGCACGAATACTACTGGAGTATAGAAAGAACTTTGGCTAGGTTGAATTATACCGACCTCTAGCATTTTTGCAACCATACATTCAATTTCACTCTTTTGGGCATAGGGATACCCGTAAGGCCTGATGTTCGGAGGAATGCTTCCTGGTATCAAGTGAATATCATGTGAATATCATGATCATGATCACCAATAGGTGGGAGGCCTTTGGGAGTCTCAATACCTTGGAATGATTGTCCAAGGTTCTTTGGGGATCTAAAGAAATGGATGATTTTGATGTTTGAACATCTAGTGAGCATAATTGTGCAATTATGCCTTGTTGTTCTTTCTTCAAAAGCTTTGTCATGCCATTATAGAGCTGATTATCTTCTCTGGTTTCCCTGCGATGCCCCTTAATTCAATTTCTCTTCCTTCCTAGGAAAATTTCAAGAAAAGTTCTTGAAAATTAAAAGCTATTGTCCCCAAAGATTTTAACAATTGGATTCCTAATACAACATCAACACCACCCATTGGAATGGAAAGCATTAGACTATTCAATACATATTCCCCCATGGTTAGTTTTACGACACTTCCCTGAGCAATTTATACTTCCTCCATTTGCAACCATCACTTGACACTTTGGTGCTGGATATAGAAAGCAATTCAATTCCTTGGCCATCTTACAATGAATGAAATTATGGATACTACCAGAATCGATCAACACTACTACCTTTTTTTTTGTTTCTTCTGGATATAACCTTCTATCTTGAGAGTTTGAGGAGTGGTAATACTTGCCAATGCATTACAAGATATGGTCAGATTCATTTATTCTTTCTCTGGGGTTGGTGCTTGGTGTATATCCTCTTCTTTTGATGTTTTTGGTTCCTTCTTTTCCTCCTCTTCACAATCTATGTAAAATAATTTTTTCTCAACACACTTATGACTCTTAGTGTATTTGCTATCACAACTGTAACACCACCCTTTTGCTCTTTTTTTTCCTCTAGTTTTTGTGGCATCAACCTTGTAGGTTGTGGGAGGCTAGGAGCAACAACACTTCCATCTTTGTAGTTGTGAATGGTAGACTTACTTGTTGCCATAATTTTGCTTTCAACTTTCCTTGCCACCTTGAATGCCTTCTCAATTGAATTAGGTTCCAACCTCATGTTGGATGTATACTTTAAATTCCCCACGAAGACATCAATCCTATGCTCCTATGGAATATCATTTACCTTGATATTCAATCTTTGGAAGTCCTCAATGTGCTCTGCCATTGAGCCTTTTTGTTTGAGATTTATCAATTGGCTAAAGAAGGTATTGCTCTTTGTATCCTCATAATGTGCTACCAATTCTTCCGCAAAAATTGTGCAAGTGACAATTGATTTATGAGAACAACGCCATCAATACCACACAAACTTATTTGGTTCTAAATATAAAGATGCACGTGTACCTTTTGTGTGTGTGACACATCATGTAGATCAAAGAATTGCTCCATCTGTAGTATCCATGTTATCGGATCCTTGTTGAAATTTTGATGTTTGATGTTGTTACAATCACTTAAATCTAAAACTTCTTTATGCTGCAAAATAAGTTAAGTAATTTTAGATAGAACATAAACCATATAAACCATATGCACAATGAAAGACAACCAAGAACTCAATGAGACACAAAGAAGTTAGATCAATGACTAGGGAAAAACCCACAAGGGGAAAATCCAACCAAATTCTTCTTCTATTAGAAATCAATTGTTTAGCAGAGATACAAAGTATAATGAGAGTGAAGAATTTCACCCAAATCTAAAGAATATCTCTGATAGCAGTAACTGATTCAAACACTGAATCACTTTGGCTCTACAAGATCTGCTCTTACTCTCCAAGTCTCTCTCTCTCACAATCTCCTTTAAGTCTCTCCAACTCTCTCAAGTTCGAATTCACAATGCATAAGTGAGGTGAGATGATATGAAACACATGTATATAGGAGGGGCAATGAATTATTGACATAAAGAAAGAGTAATACACATGCCTTGAGGAGGAGTTACATATGCCAAAATAGGAGTGTAACTTATGCCATAAAGGAGATGAGTGTAACTTATGCATTTAGGAGGGAAGTGTAACTTATTCATTAAAGAGGTGTAAGAGGAATCTTTTTATGACAAGTCATTAAAGTGTGTAGGAGAGTGTAAGAGGTGCGTAAGAGCATTAAAGAGAGAGAGGAGTGAATCCATTAAGAGAGAGAGAGTAGCATGTGCATTAATTGAGGGGAGTTACATATGACATGATTGAGAGACTTGAATTTATTTTTAATAATAATAATAATAATAATATTAATGATAATATTGATGATTAAGTCGAAATTGAACTATTAGGATTGATTGATGATCAAAAGTGATTTTCCATCAACAATGCTTGATTACCAGTTGATACAAAGTGATTTACTATTTTTGGAAAGTCATACTTGAGACTTTCTATTTTTAGAAATTCTATATTTATAAATTCATCCCCGAGCTGGCGATTTTCAACACTTCCTCTCAGCTAGGGAGGAATTTCTTTATGCAAAAAAAGATCTTTGCTTTCTCTGCTCATCTCTGTTCATCTCTGCTCTGTATCATTTGAAACAATGATGTCTCACTCTAATGAAGAAGAATCATCATAGGGGAGATTCATCCATCACCTTATATTCACTTAGGGGCAACGCCACTTGCCTGCATATGACAATGATCTCGCACAACCAATCCTCATCTCTGCTTGGGGGTATCCACTTGGCAACACATGACAAGGATCTCGCACATCTAAGGCTCATCTCTGCTTGGGGGGATCTGCTTGTCAACACTTGACAATGATCTCGCACATCCAAGGCTCATCATTGCTTGGGGGGATCCACTTGTCAACACATGACAAGGATCTTGCACATCCAAGGCTCATCATTGCTTGGGGGGATCCACTTGTCAACACATGACAATGATCTCGCACATCTAAGTCTTATTAAATGTCAAGAGGTGGAACAATTGCATCTTAGACAAGTCACATAGACAAGTCTCACTACACCAATTGACCAGATAGGTGGCTCTTCCCATGTCCCAGACTGTGGTTCAGATGCATATTGAGGCCTACTCTTGTGGCACACACTACACAAGAGGTCTCTCATCCTTAGGAGCTTTCTGACAGGGGGGAAAGGCAGCGCAGTGTTCTCGATCAACTGTGACCACTTCTCAGAAGGGTCACATCTATAAGTCCAAGTCGCTCTCGAAAAACCAGGAACTTTCCTTTCGGTAAAGGCTTGGTAAGAATGTCAACGATCTGATCATCAATTACAATATGATGGAGCCTCACTGCTCCTCTTTGCACCATACCCCTGATATAGTGATATTTGATCTCAATGTGCTTGGACTTGTCATGGAACATAAGATAAATCCCATTCTTATTGTCACAGTATATAACTGTTGTGTCTGGAACTTGCTCAAATAGCTCTCCGAAGAACTTCCTAATCCATACTGCCTCACAACTAGCCATGCTAGCAATAATGTGCTCAGCTTTAGTCATACCTAGTGCAACAGACTTCTTCTTTCTGCTCATCCAAGAGATCTTGGTAGATCCCAAGCTAAAGCAACACCTAGAAGTGATTTTTCTATCAACATAGTTACCAACCCAATCAACATCAGTATATCCATGAAGTCTTACATTTTAGTAGTAATCTTAATCCAATATTGATGGTCCCATGCAGGTATATCAACACATGCTTTGCAACAATCCAGTGTGCATGTGATTGCTTAATCGTATATTGGCTCAAAGTATTGACCGCAAACATATGCCCGGTTAGTGTTCACTAAGAACATTAGTGCCCCAATCAGTGGACGATACTTAGAAGGATTTTCCAAATCAAGACGTACAACTTCACCACATAGCTTCTTGAAATTCATTTCCATTGGAGAATTCATGGACTTGCATTATGTCATATCAAATCATTCCAATAGCTTGACAACATGTTTTCCTGGAGAAAGGAAAATCTCACTAGGCTTCTGCCATACTTCAAGACCGAAAAAGTAGTGCATCAAATGAATATCTTTTATTTCAAATTCAGAAGCTAACTCCCTCTTACACTGGAGAATAAGTGGTTCACCACCAGTCATAAATAAATCATAAACATATAATACCAAAATCAAAAGGCATACCTTGGACTGTCTTGAAGTAAAGATTTGGATCAACATTACTTTTAGTAAAACCAAGCTTCATCAAGAAGCTACCAATGCGGGCATACCAAGCCCTTGGAGCTTGTTTCAAACTATAGAGGATTTCTTCAGTCTGAACCATGAGTTTTCTAGTCATGTACTTTAAAGCCTTGTGGTTACTCCACAAATACTTCTTCCTTGAGGAAGCCATGCAGAAAAGCAATCTTCTCATTCTTTTGGTGAAGGGACCATCCTTGGCTTGGGGTCATTGAACCACTTGTTGATTAGCGGTTGTCATTGGTGTCAACCCAAGCAGCACTAGGGGCTACCCCAATATTGCATGGGAATTTTGACCTACCAAATTACTATATTCTGGGTCAAGAATGCTTTCGATGGTTTCTTCTTATCGAGATGTTTCCGTTGATATATGGCATGCCACGTAATTCTTCACGGTTTGAGAGATATTCATGTTTGAAGTTTGTAACCCTAGTTAGTGGGCTAAAACCCCATGGGGTTGTGGTATGGATCATTGAAAAGTCATAATTAATATTTTTTAAGCTCCTAAAATCCCTCCCACATTCACTTGTTGAAGCCCCTCTCAACCTAAGCATTTATATAAATTGTGATCCTCATATCTTCCTTATGCAAGGGATTTCGCCATTTGAAACAGGTCATCGTGGCATTTTCGCTCTAACTTTTTTTTCTACGAAGGTTTAGAAGCATAAATTTTTATGAGGTGAAGCAGAAATCCTGAGGAAGCTCCTGTGAAAATTTCAGATCAAGTTGCGCAATATTTTCGGAGATATGATTTGTGGAAGTCCGTGTTTTTGCAAGCACCTGAAATTCATTTCAAAAAAGTGACCTTGGGAAAATCGTCATAACTCTCTCTCTGAGTATCGGATTGGAATTCTGTAAAAAGTGGCAGATAGTGCACAGACTGTAGTTTTCGCCCTATCAATTTCAGAGCTGAATGAAGAAACAATGACACGTGGCACGCTGTACAAGTTCGCTCTATTGAAACAGTCCATAATTAGGGCATTGTGAGAGATTGGGCATAACTCTCCCTTGAAGAATCCAAATTGGATCAGACCTGTGGCATTGGAAAGACGACTCAGAGGACTACTACAGAACCGAAAATCAGATATTGGGGATCTGAAATAACAGAGATACACCAGATTCAATATCGAGCTCCTAGAAGGCAAGAAAAAGCTAGATCATGTGTTGTCAAGCGCTGCAAAGGACCAGACTTTCTAGGGCAGCAAAGCAAAGCAAGGTGCAACAGAGGGTAGCATGACAAGAGCAGCAACCAAGGTGCAGAACAACAACAAGAAGTTCATCACATGAAGTCTTCAAGCGGGCAGCATTGCATACAGTCACTGTAAAGGTATCATTGTACTAAGTCATTGTAAATACATTATTGTAAAAATTGTTCTAGTGTCTATCTGCCAAGAGTTGAAGAGGTAGTGTCGAGAGGTCAAGGATCATCATTAGGTGGTTGTGTCATAGTTGGGGTTATGGTCTAGTGTGTCTTCTTCTTCTACATCATTCTATATCATTGTAAAGTGGACCATTTTCTTGGTACATGAGTCCATTCTTATTTTATTCTTCTATAGGGTGGTAGGGCGGTGCTAGGGTGAGTTGTAGCTCATTGGGTGTTGGGGCATCCGTTCAGTTGACTACTGTAGAATCTCGAGCGTTGGAGCGTCCATCCAGTGGGAGCTGGACAAGAATGCTTTTCTAGATTCTAGGAAGTTGGAGTTTTATTTTCAATTGGAGTTGAATATTAAAGAATTATTAGAAAAGAATTAGGTGGTTTTTGTCCCGGAGTGGGTTTCCACCTTAAAAACTGTGTGCATTTGTGTTCCTTTTGTTTGCTGCTATCATTGTACAAACACTGATAATAATTGAAGATTAACTTATGCTCTAATTGAAAGGAATACTGATTCACCCCCCCTATCAGTGTTTCCAACACCACTTCCCATACATCATTATGAATGATAGACTCATATTCTTCAACCATTGCATCTTTCCACACTTGGGCTTTCATAGCTTCTTCAAAAGTGCATGGTTCAGCTTGAATAATGTTGCTCATGGCTACAACATATCTGGTACGAACAAAGTTCGTTCTTCAAGTTAAATACTCCATAAAACTTGGAATATAAAGATCTCCATTGAGATATAAGAATATATATATATAAAAGTATGAATAAGAATGATGTTACAAATGAGAGTGAAGACTTGCTTATATACCCTAGGCAGGTTCCTCTTCATAGAAGGTCATGTCCCATTTAGACATGCCTCTTCAGTACTAATTACTAATAACTAATCACTATTACAATTATCATCATTATTTATATTTATATTATTTTATATATATTTTATTCATAACATTGCCTTCCTCCTCAAAAAGCTTTGTCCTCAAAGCTTACTGATGAAAATGCTTGATCTCTTTTTCTGTTTCGAATGCCTTCTCGGCTCGGAACTGTTATCTTCGTTGATACAAGATGATATGATCATTGGAGTGATAAATAAAATTGTCGAACTGAAAAGGAATCTGACCATCCTAGATCAATTTTTTGTGGAATCTTTCGATTACTGGAAACTTGTGATGAAGTGTTATCACTGGACTGGATTGAGCTTATTTCAATATTCTTCGGAACATCAGTTTGTTGTTTCTATTATGAATGGTACAAATACGTAGCTTGATTGAGTTGTCTACTCTCGTGATTCAGATGTCGATGGGCAATTCTCTTGGTTTGAATTTTCCTGATTAGATGTGTGGATTTTTTTTGATTTTCTTCAGATACTAATGTTGTTGAATTGGCTACAAAATCTTGTTTTGGATTTTTCATCGTGTGAACTGTAGCTTTTGAATGTGTTTTCCCTTCAACTGGGTTGAGATCTTCTTGAGTTCTAAAATTGGCTAGCTCAGAATTCGTTTCCTTTTCTTCAACTTGGATGGTTACGTCTGATGACTTAAATACATCTTTTGTGTTGAGTTCTTCTAGTTTGTTTTTCAAGGATTTCTTGTCATTTTTAAATTTTTTAATTTGCCTTAATAATTTCTCGCTGTGGTCCTTGAGGCGAGTAACTTCTTCATTTTTGTCAGCAACGATTTTGTCAACTTCCATTTGCATATTTTGTATCACATTTTTACTTTCATGAGAACTTACTTTTGAAATGTTTTGTATGTCTTTTGGCGCCACTGAATCTGGCTTCAAGCTAACGTCTTGTAGTGTTATTTTTTCTTTTTGTAAGAAAATGTCAAAAACTTCTTTTTCGTATTTAGGATGGAGGAACCAAGGGTTTCCATCCAAGGTGAACCTAAAACAATGACACGTTGATCGCTCCATAGGGTCTGAACTGAGGATTGTGATACAAATGTATAATCTCCAACGTTTAATTGTAAATTGGTTATGTCATATATTTTGTTGTCATAACAGTCTCTTTTTTCGATTATATTTGACTCGGGAATCACTAATTGGTTTGCGATTTTAGGTTTTATATAATTTTTATTTTTGCCTGGCGAGATAGCGATATTAACATCTTTTCCCGCAATAGACCCTTTAATTCTAAATAGCACTAAGGCATAGTTTTATTTAGTTGGTAATCTTCCGACCTTCATTTCCGAATTAGACTCCATTTTTTTAATCGTTAATTAGTTAGAAGGCATCTTAAAATTTCTCACTTCCTAATAAGATCCTCTTTAAATATAAAATATTCTTTGGAATATAATAATACATCACTTTTGAAAACCCTTAAAATAACTTTACTTAATATTTAATTTGATAGTGATTCAACTTGGCCCCTTTTTTTCTTTATAATTTTCTTTCAGTTTAAAAAAAATATTTTTTCAATAACACTCTTTTTTCCTTTTATCTTATATATATATATATAAGCGTGTTCTTTTATATAAGGTGATTCTAGTTAATTACTTTTATAAAGTAACTTTATTTATGTAGCCAAGGGATTGAACCTTTAGTGTTGAATCGTTGAGAGATTACTCTTTTTTAATGTTTTTATTAAATAGTTCTTTTCTACCCCTACTTACAAGTTTTTATATATAGTAAAGGATTATGCACTTAGTATAGACTTTTAAACGTATTAAACCTCCAACAGTGCAAATCGCTTTATTATTTGCTAACAGTTATGTGCTTAAACCAAACAACGTGTACTGTAAATACACGATTTAAGGGGCAATGTGCTCTCGGTGGTCAAATGACGCCTCGATTGTGTAGAGGTTGATGGCAACAATTCTGTACAGTAGGCCCTTGAGTGGAGTAGGCGATAAGGTGGTATCTGGTCTAACGAGTTTCCATGCGCTCAAATTATGCACTCACAACTACATAATGCAACCTTGGCACGAGAACACTTAGGGAACAATGCTGAGCTAGCTCTAATGCGAGTAGAGGAAAGATGACATAAGCAGGAGCTGATAGCGGTCATGGTGGAAGTTGAGGTGAGTCAAAGGATGGATCGCTGGAAGACTGGAGGCACAACAGTCACGACATAATGCTATCGGGTTGGCTGTTCATATGGCGATACAAAATTGAGGTCGATATGGTAGTGTATAAGGGTGTAATATGAGATGCAATTAGTTGTTGTTGGAAGAGTGACTGGTCGGGAGAACACAAGCAACAGATGACTCGGAGAGGGTGCACAAGCACATGGTCGCGGTTACTGTAGAGACCACTATAGGGTGGGCGCGTCAGAGATAATAGATAGTCCAAAGATGTCGTAGGGTCGATCAACTGACTTTGTGTCCGCAGTGGCTGGTTGACCAGTTATTATTAGAATAATGCTATTTTAGAGTTTACTGCTCATCTATGATTGTAATTAGCAGTTTCTGTATTCTTAGTAGAAACTTGCTGTTTCTACTTTCTTAGTTTGTAATTAACAGTTTCTTGTTAGAAACTCGCTGTTGCTGTTTCTACAGTTGTATTATTTATTGAGCTTCACTGCTCATTGTAAATCAATTCATTTATTGATTATGGTATTGGAGCTCAGGTATTTTTTTCGAAATAATTCTTCAATATTTGAAAAATTCTATGTTTCATTTCAAAATAACGCTCTAGAAGTCTAAAATTTTTTTGGCGTCACAATTTTTGAGCCGCCATTTTTTTTTCTCTGCGATTCTTTCTTTGGTGGTTCATTTTCCGCTGAGTATTTCGTGGGATAAAGACTCCTATCAATCATATCTATCCTGTACGTGCTGCTGAGTTTGGTTGCTGGTTCAATGTGTTGAATTTCTGTCCAATATCAGTCCATCTTGCTGGTTGGACGTGGAAGCTGCTGGTGCAATTTGCATATAACTGGGACGAGTTATTTTTGTTTTTCTACAGTAGATTGAATTCCAGACTGCTATTTTGACAAAATCGAGGTATGCACCCATTTTTTTGTGGCTGGATGAGCATTTAAATTTCTAGTAGTTTTTTGTCCAGATCAGCCGCCATTTGCATTAAAATTCGTGCTAGACTCCTTGGTCGTTTTGCGTGTCTTGGGAAACGTGCAGATGGCCTCACTAACCAATCTGATGTTGGAAGGCAATCAACGCTTTAATGGCAACAATTATAACATCTGGAAATAGAGAATGTTGACCATTTTTAATATAGGCGTCTTGACCAGCTCGTTTTGGGCACAGAGCTTCGTCCTGGTACACCTGGTGTAGATCAAGATAAGTTTGATGATCGAAATCGAGAGGCTGTTATGCTTCTCAAACTCTCTGTAACTGATGATCAGTTACCACAGATCCCTTCCGGCAAGACAGCTGCCGAAATCTGGAAACATTTGAAGGAATTGCACGAGACATCTGACAAGAGCAGAGATTTCTTTCTAAAGAATCAGTTGTTCTCCATCATGATGGACGAACATATATCTTTACAGGAACATCTTAACAAGATTAAAGCCATTCGAGATCAGCTCGAAGCCATTGGCCAGACCATGGAGGAAGAAGATATGGTAGTCATCATCTTGAAAAGTCTACCAAAATCTTATGAACACTTTATAGAAACTCTCAACATTACCTCCACTAATGTTGATCTGAAGTTTCCAGAGCTATGCACCAAACTCCTGCAGCAGGATCGTTGGGAACAGCAGTTTGGTAGTGATGCTTCATCAGCCTCCTCAGAAAATGCTTTTGCTGCCAAATATCAGTCCTCTCAGTCATTTTAGAAGACAGGTTCTTCTCAGCCTTATGATCCTGCTAAGAAGAAAAATGTGTAGTGTAATTAATGTCACAAGTTTGGTCATTTGAAGAAAGATTGCCAATAGAGGATTGCTTCTGAGTAGAAGAAGCAGGGAGGGTCTCATGAGCAAGCGAATGTGGCAAAACATTCCGAGCAGAAGGAATCTGCCTTTTATGCCTTTATGGCTAAAAAGTACTCAAATCACGCCCCTTCATCTGCCTGGTACATTGACTCTAGTGCATCACGTCATTTCTCTCACAAGCGTGACTGGTTTATTGACTTCTCATCTTTCAGTGATTTCGTGGTCTTCGACGGAGGTGAGGAGTACACGGTGGTTGGCAGAGGTACAGTTCAGATCCAGTCTGGTGGGCACACACTCATCTTCCTGAATGTGTACTATGTTCCTGGTATGAAAATTAATCTGCTGTTTGTCAGCCAGATTATGAGAAACTCTCCTCAGCTCGATGTGGTGTTCAGTGCGCACAATTGCTCCATTATTGACAGGGACACTCGGCTTACGGTTACTATTGGCCTAGAGGATCATGGTCTATATAGGCTTCTTGACACTGGTGATTCCCCAGAAGTGGCTCTCGCAGCTCGTGTTTCTCCCATCAGCACTCTGTGGCATCAGAGATATGGGCATTTAAACATTCAGTATCTCTCTCAGCTATCTCGGGAGGGACTTGTGTCAGGGTTACCTGATATTCAGACACAACATTTGGGAGTATGCGGCGCCTGTCAAGCTGGCAAGCAACATCGGTCTTCATTCAAGGATGGAGAATCTTGGCGCACATCTAAGGTACTCCAGTTAATTCATGTTGATATTTGTGGTCCTATGAATACATCTTCAGTTACGGGTTGTAAATATTTTTTACTCATTGTAGATGATTTCAGTAGAAAAATGTGGGTGTACTTTCTAAAACATAAATCTGATGTATTTAGTATCTTTCAAAAGTTTAAGTCCTTAGTTGAAAAAGAGTCTGGCTGTAATATCATAACTCTTAGGACAGATAACGGGGGGAATTTTGTTCTTTTGCTTTCTCCAACTTCTGTGATACCCATGGCATCAAACGCCAATTAACCACGCCCTACACTCCTCAGCAGAACAGTGTTGTAGAAGGTCGCAACCGTATGGTTGTTGAAATGGCTCGTTCTATGTTACAACATAGGAGTGTTCCGAACAAATTTTGGGCGGAAGCAGTGTTTATTGCAGTCTATCTTCTTAATCGATCACCTACTTAGGCTTTTAAAGGGAAGACTCCAGAAAAGCTTTGGTCTGGTCGAAAGCCTAAGATCAACCATCTCAAAGTTTTTGGCTCAGTGGCATATGTTTGGATTCCCGGTGCTAAGCGCTCTAAGTTGGATTCCAAAAGCCAGAAACTCATGATGACAGGGTATAGTGATCACCACAAGGCCTATAGGCTGATAGATATAGACACTGATCGTCTTATCTTTAGTCGGGATGTGGTATTTGATGAAGACAAAGGGTTCTTTCAGTCTCTTCCTTCTGAGCAATGTTCTGAGGATCAGCCTCACAGTGTTTTTCTTCCGTTAGGTCCACGTGATGGGAGGGATGATGTAGCATCAGTCTTTGATGATGCACTACCTGAGCTTCCTTCAGAAAATAATCCTCCTCTTGCTGCTCCTATTGTTACTGAGCCTCCTCCATCTCCTCCAGATATTGGTTCTTCTACTCTCCGGCCTAAATGGTGGGCTAAAACTATTGGTGATCTTCGGGATAATGAACTCCTTGAAGGTAGAACTTCCAGAAATAAGAGCAAACAACAGCCTACAGTAAATTTTTCTCTTATGGCTAACATACACAGTGTTTTTGAGCCTCAAACCTATTCAGAGGCTAAGGGCATACCTGAGTGGGAACAGGCTATGGAGGCTGAATTCCGGAGTCTTTAGAAGAATCACACTTGGACCCTTTCTGATCTTCCTGCAGGGAAAACACCCATTAGTTGCAAATGGGTGTAGAAATTGAAATACAAAGCTGACGGAACCCTCGACAAGTATAAGGCTCGTCCTGTTGCTCGAGGATTCTCACAAAAAGAAGGCATAGACTATGAGGAGACCTTTTCTCCTACAACCAAGATGAGTACCATACGGCTTGTCCTTGCCTTAGCAGCTCAGTTCAATTGGACAGTCCATCAGATGGATGTAAAGAGTGCTTTTTTGAATGGTGACTTACAGGAAGAAGTCTACATGACGCAACCTCCAGGATTCAAGGTTGCCAATCAATCACAGAAAGTTTGTAGATTAGTAAAAGCACTCTATGGTCTAAAACAAGCCCCTCGGGCTTGGTACATGAAAATTGATAAGTACCTAACAGATCATGGTTTTCAGCGGAGTCCATTTGATGCAAACTTGTATATCAAACATACTGGTGATGATATTCTATTTGTGGTTGTCTATGTGGATGATCTTATTATTACTGGCAGTTCAACACATTTGATCCATGAGATCACACAGGATTTGTGCAACACTTTTGATATGATAGATTTGGGGCTTCTTCATTACTGTTTAGGGGTGGCAGTCTGGCAGACTGAGAACAACATCTTTCTCTCTCAGTCCAAGTATGCCAGAAATCTTGTGGAAAGGTTCAGAATGCAGGATTGCAAACCTACCACGACTCTTATGGAACCAGGGCTCAAACTTTCAGCTCAGTCATCCTCACCACTTGTGGATGAAACTTTATTCAAGCAGTTAGTGGGCAGCCTCATCTACCTTGCTGCCACTTGACCTGATATCAGTTTTGTAGTGAGCTACATTTCACGCTTCATGTTAGCTCCTAAAGCTGATCATTGGATAGCAGCAAAGCGTGTGCTGCGTTATGTAAGAGGAACCCTTGATTATGGACTTATGTACACTCGGAGTTCAGATCCTACACTCAGTGGTTACACAGATTTAGACTGGGCTGGTTCAGTTGATGACCGTAAATCTACAGCTGGGTATGTGTTTAGTCTGGGATCCGGCGCTATCACATGGGCTAGTAAGAAGCAACAGGCAGTGGCTCTCTCCTCGACAAAAGCAGAATATCGGGGAGCAGTTAAGGCATCTTGCGAGGCAGTTTGGCTTCGACGTATGCTTGTAGATATGCATGTTTCCCAGGCAGGTCCTACTCCCTTGTTTTGTGATAATCAAGGAGTGCTCAAACTTGCCAAGAATCTAGTCTTCCATAAATGAACAAAGCATGTGGAAATTCATTGTCACTAAATTCGCCAGCTTGTTGAAGACGGATCCATTTAGTTACTATATGTTCCCACCAAGGAGCAACTAGCAGACATCTTCACCAAGCCTCTTGGTCCTGATAAGTTTGTAAAATTCAGAGGGTCTATCCGTGTTGTAAATAGATTGAGCATTAAGGGAGGGTATTAGAATAATGCTATTTTAGAGTTTACTGCTCATCTATGATTGTAATTAGCAGTTTCTATATTCTTAGTAGAAACTTGCTGTTTCTACTTTCTTAGTTTGTAATTAGCAATTTCTTGTTAGAAACTTGCTGTTTTACTTTCTTAGTAGAAACTTGCTGTTGCTGTTTCTACAGTTGTATTATTTATTGAGCTTCACTGCTCATTGTAAATCAATTCATTTATTGATTAGTTATTGTCAAGGCTGTTAGGTCTGTTTTTTCGCAGACAGGTAATGTATTTTTTATATGATATTTTTTTTTAATAATCCTTTATTTTTTAATTTTATTGTTTTTGGATTTTTTTTTTCTTTCTATATAGTAGTTTTCTTTTTATACTTTGATTTTTCTTTTTTCTTTTTCCTTTTTTTTTAATGGCCAAGGGCCAATTGGCGAAAAATGGAGAAACTCCAAAAGCTTGTAGCGAAACACTTCAACGACAACGAAGTTGATGAATTTTGAAGGCCAAAGACCCGCGTTAGACTGACTCTGTGCAACAGTTGAGCGGCCAGAGGATCGAACAACTCTGATACCAAATGGAACGAACAAAGTTCGTTCTTCAAGTTAAATACTCCAAAAAACTTGGAATATAAATATCTCCATATATATATATATATATATGAATAAGAATGATGTTACTAGTGAGAGTGAGGGCCTGCTTATATACCTTAGACAGGTACCTCTTCATGGAAGGTCGTGTCCCATTTAGACATACCTCTTTAGTACTAATTACTAGTAACTAATCACTATTACAATTATCATCATTATTTATATTTATATTATTTTATAAATATTTTATTCATAACATTGCCTTCCTCCTCAAAAAGTTTTTTCCTCAAAGCTTGCTGGTGAAAAGGTTTGATCTCTTTTTTTGTTTCGAATGTCCTTTCGTCTCAGAGTTGTTATCTTCGTTGATACAAGACGATATGATCCTTGGAGTGATAAATAAAATTGTCGAACTAAAAAGGAATTTGACCATCTAGATCAATTTTCTGTGGAATCTTTCGATTACTGGAAACTTGTGGTGAATTGTTATCACTAGACTGGATTGAGATTATTTCAATATTCTTTAGAACATCAATTTATTGTTTCTGTTCTGAATGGTACAGATACGTAGCTTGATTGAGTTGTCTACTCTCGTGATTCAGATGTTGATAGGGAATTCTTTTGGTTTGAATTTTCCTTATTAGTGTGTGGAAATTTTTTGGTTTTCTTCAGATGCTAATTTTGTTGAATTGGCTACAAAATCTTGTTTTGGATTTTTCATCGTGTGAACTGTAGCTTCTACATATTTTATTCATAACAATATCCCTGGAATCGACATGGTTTCTTGCTTTCTCTGAAGGTTCCTCTGGGAGCAACATGTCTATCAGCATCCTGTAAAGTGTTAGGAAACCATAATCATCTTTTTCTAACACATGGAGAAGGATCCAAGGAGTCCATGGGTTCGTCTGCAAGATCAAGCTCAGGCTTGGGATCTTCTTGTACATCCAAGGCATCATCTTGTCTTTCAACATTAGCTGGAGGAGTGTCTATGGCTTTTCAAAGAGCTGCATCTTCATCAAGTGTTATATCTTTGCTACACTCTATATTTCTTTGTCCAAGTACATATATTCTACAAACTTTAGAATTTTCACAATAACCAACAATCATACTTTTCTTACCTGAAGCTTCTAGCTTGGTACTCTTTTCCTTTGGCACATGAAAGTAGACATGGCAATCAAAGATCCTTAAGTGCCCATTTTGTTTTGGGTTATATAGTACGATGGTCTCTTTCCTGATTCCAACTTCTTTGCAGAAGTCTTGAACTCTTGTCCACTCAAGTCATGGGATGGCTCGACACCTTCCTCAATCTTGATACAAAGGACTTGGTTCTCACATTCATCAAATATACCTATTGATCCTAGAACAAAAGCAAGAGCAATATTAAAAAAACAAATAAACATAATGAAAGTATACCTGGTGATGAGGTAGGTATTTCTTTTTTTTTCTAAATGTGAGAGTGGCTCTTTCATTATCCTTGCACCAACTTCCTCTTGGAGTTTACTTTTCCTGCACTATTCTGCACCCTGATGATCTTCAAGATCTATTTTTCTTGATCGCATTCTCATCAAGAAGTTAGTGAAATAATTATTCAAATACTCATGCAGGAAAAATAGCCAAACCAATGATCTACAAAGATGAATCTAAACAAGAACAGTGACACAAAGGAACAACATAAGACTTGAAAATACCTTGGTATTGAAGGAAGTTTTTATCCCCCTCTTGATTCGGCCTCTATAGGTTATCACTGTCCATAAGCCATATGCCATTGGCAAAAGAAATGCATCTTCTTGATAACCACTTGGCAAAGTCCATCATGATCCACTCTGATCTCAGGTATTTTGGAGACCATCTTTCTCACATGAGGTAATGCTTTATAATGTAGATGAGTGAGCTTTTGGTGCCATAGTTTATATTGATAATTACTTATCATGAATCAATGCATGGATATCTCTTCCATTGATTTTATACAGATTTTCAAGTCGTGATCCCATAATGAAGACATGTAATAATAATTATACATATTGACCTCATTGTCTGCAATGTTATTAGTTATAATCCGTATTTGATCGCTGCAAAATTTGTTAATGTCAGACCAGGAGATAACTTCTGAAAACTCAATGTGTATTAGATGGAGATTGTGTGTGTACTTATACATGGAGGTGAGGCTATTGGGATTCACTTCCCAATGACTCTTGGCCTTCCTTATTTACTAAATTACAATAATATACAATCTCACCCAACCCCTTAGGATTAGGTGTCAACATTCCACCCTTTAATTTGAAGGGATGTTGGTGAGTCCAAGCATCGTTTTGAACTTTTCAAACATTTTTCTTCCAAGTGCTTTGGTGAAGATGTCTGTGGTCTGCTCATTTGTGGAACAATGATGTAGATGGATGGTTTTGGCCTGAACATGATGTCGAATCAGATGGTATTTTGTATTGATGTGCTTTGTTCGATCATGGAACTTTGGGTTCTTGGCCAACTTTATTGCAGAAGTGTCGTCGATCATGAGTGGTGTTGAATGCATTTGTTTCATCTGAAAATCTTCTAGGATTTTCCTGAGCCACACAATTTCCTTTGTTGCTTCAGCTGCTGCCACATATTCTGCCTCGGTTGTGGAATTTGCTGGAACTGACTGTTTGCGTGATCTCCATGAGACAACTCCTGATCCAAGACTCATGGTATAACCTGAAGTAGACACCCCAGTTTCATTGTTCCCATCAAAGTCTGAATCAGAGTATTCGATCAAGCTGAAATTGCCTACCTGTGTATATTTGAGTCCAAAGTCTTGAGTCCCCTTCAAGTACTTTAGAACTCTTTTTGCAGCAGACCAATGTCCTTCACAAGGTTTTTGCATAAACCTAGAGAGGATTCCAACAACAAATGAGATGTCTAGTCTGGTGGTAGTCGGGTAGATAAGACTTCCTACAAGCTGTCTATACTTCGTTGCATCCTCGAATTCCTTCCCTTCAATGGATGCGAGCTTCAAGTTTTGTTCCATTGGAGTGGTTAAGGGATTGCATTCATCCATGCCAAACTTGTTCAAAAGATCTCCAATGTACTTCTTTTGAGAAAGAAATATAAATTTAGGATGTTGAGTTACTTCAATACCCAGATAGTAATGAACATAACCCAAATCAGTCATTTCAAAACCTTTCTTCAATTCTTTCTTTATGGATGCAATATAACTCTCATTGTTCCCTGTCATCAAAGGATCATCTACATACACCACAAGATATACAACTGTTTTTCCAACTTTCTTAACAAACAAAGTTGCATCATCAAGATCAAAATGTTTGAAGTCAAGTTTCAGAAGATGCTCAGATAATTTCTCATACTAGGCTCGCAGTGCTTGCTTGAGGCCATACAAGGATTTTATAAGCTTGATACTTTGTGTTCTTGGCCCTTCACAACAAATCCTTCTGGCTGAGACATAAAAACTTTCTCCTTTAGATCTCCATTCAAAAAGGTGGTTTTTACATCCATCTGATGGACTTTCCATCCCTTCTGAGCTGCTAGGGCAAAGGGTGTCCGGATGGTGGCCCATTTTGCTGTGGGAGCAAAAGTTTCTTCATAATCGGCCCCTTCTTTCTGTGCAAAACCTTTTGCCACAAGCCTAGCTTTGTGCTTGTCAAGTGAGCCATCTGCTTTGTACTTGTTCTTGTAGACCCACTTACAACCAATTGGTTTGGTTCCCAAAGGAGGATCAACCAACTTCTAAGTGCCATTCTTTATCAATGCATCATGCTCCTTTTTCATCGCTTCATTCCATTCATCATGAGAAGCAGCTTCTTTGAAGGAATTTGGTTCATGATCTGTAGAAAAACTCAATTCACAGTTATAAGCAATATCCATATCAACAGGGGAATCATAATTATCTACATCACCTTCGTTTTGTCTAGTGGAACTTCTTGTTCCTGTCTTTCCAACCTCATTGAGATGAACGTTTTCTAGTGTCTTTGTCAGCCATTTGGGGGGACCTTTCTAAGATGGCTCAGGCTGCTCATTTGACTGAGTTGGAATTGAATCAAGATTCAATCTCTCAATTCTGTCAATCACATCGTTCAAGGTGTCATCCGTGGTTGGTTCTTCATGTGGGGGAGAGAGTGCTTCGAGAAATGATTCCACAGATTGATTCAGTATAGGAATCCCCCCTTCAAGATGTGGAATCTCATTATCAAATTCTTGAAAATACTTTGCATGTGTGAATCTATCCAGGCGATCAAGTTGCTGCTCAACAACATTGTCAGTCTTGGAAGATTCAAGGAATATGACATCTCTTGCTATTACAAATTTTTTATTGACTTATCACAGAGACGATATCCTTTGGAGGTATTGGAATACCCCAAGAAGATACATTTTCGACTTCTAGCACCAAGTTTATTCCTTTGTACCTTGGGTATCAAAGCATAACAGGTGGAACCAAAGACCCTGAAATGCTTTACTGAAGGAATGTGGCCATGCCACATTTCATAAGGAGTTTTGTTTCTGATTGAATTTGAAGGACACCTATTCTTTATGTATACAGCACATAGAACTGCATCAGCCCAAAACATCAATTTTACATTCTTAAAAAACATCATGGAGCGAACCATATTTAAAATTGTTCCATTCATTCTTTCAACTACACCGTTTTGTTGGGGATTATAGGGCACAGTTGTTTGATGTTTGATCCCATGTTGACGAAGATAATTTTCAAATTCGTTTGAAGTGTATTCTTTTCCATTATCAGTACGTAAAGAGCCAAAATGAGTTTGTGCATCATTTTCAATCCATGCATGAAAATTCTTGAATGTTTGAAAAGCATTAGACTTGTTTTTCAATAAGTAAACCCAACACATTCTGGTGTAGTCAGCAATAAATGTCATCATATATTTATTTCCATGTAGAAGCAACAGGCATAGGGCCACGTAAATCTGAATGAATAAGCTCAAGTTTTCTATGTGCTCTGGAATGTGAATCATGAAATGGCTGTTTGCTATGCTTTGAATACAAGCATCACATTGCTTAAGTTTCCTAGGAATTGTAGGCAGTCCATTAACACCATTTTTCTTCAACAATTGAAGGCTGTCATAGTTTAAGTGCCCAAATCTAGCATGCCATAAAAGACTTGATGGGAATGTACCTTCTTCATGATCTGAACTGAATGCAAAGTTTTGTGCATAAGCAGAGGAACTTTGCAGCTTCAAGAGTCTTCCTTCTTCTATTCCCTCCATGACAAGTGAGCGATCTGATGCTTTTCTGACCTCAACCTTGCCATCAAACATGTGAATGGAGTGTCCTTGCTGGCGGATGTGGACCAAGGACAACAAGTTTCTCCTCAACTTAGGGAGGTATAGAACCTCATGTAGAAGATGATTTGGAAGACCAGGCGACTTAAGCTTGATTGTTCCAAGCCCTGATGGCTTGAGTTTGGATTTATCTGCGAAGTATACTGCTCCATCAAGTTTGTCAGTAAATTCTTCAAAAAAATCTTTTCTAAATGTCATGTGACATGTTTCTCTTGAATCTGGCAACCAATCATTTCTCCAAGAAGTAAATGAAACATCAAACAAGTCTTCAGTTACTCCATTGTTACAATATGCTACAACATAATGAGCGGATTCAGGTGCTTTACATTTGACTCTTTCATGAGCTTTACCTTTTTCTTGATTTCTTTGCTGCTCAATTTTATCCCAAGACAGCTTACATGTAGATGCATCATGCCAGTCTTTATTGCAACGTATGCAATGAAGATCAGATTTTTCAATTTGAATTTTGTCGCCCCCCTTTCCTTTGAAATTTCTCCTTCCTCTTCCTCTTCGGCCACCCTTTCCTCTGGAAGAATCTTGAGCATGACTCTTCTCTCTATGTGCAAAGCATACAACCTCTTCAGAAGATAGAGGGGCTGACATCTTTCGAAAAGCTCTCTCTTTCTGCAAACTTTTTCTCAAGGGAATCAAAGGTGATTTTCACAAGGTTTCCACTTGCTTGCAATGACTCAAGATAATGTGAGTAAGTCGGATACAATGCCTTAACATATGCTATGAGAGATATATCAACTTCTACACCGGTGTTCTTAATGTCATGCATGATAGATCTTACTTCTGAAGCTAAAGCAAGAGGGTCATCATTCTTCAATTCAAGACTGAACAACTTAATCATTAATTGAACAATTTCAAGTTCTGAATGTGAGTCATAGAGTTATTTTAGCTTGCTCAAGGCTTCATAGGCATTTGAAAATGGTGTAATATGGCGACTCACCTCTTCATTTACGGAAGCTGCAATCAAGGCATAGGGCTTGCAGTTCTTGTTTTCCCAAATGGTGATCTCCTTGTCTGAAGTGGGCTTTGCTGGTGGAAGGTCTGCTTCTCCTTCACAAATTCCTCTCCACAGCTCATTAAAAATGAGAGTGTGCTTGATTTTCGGAGACCATTCAGGATAGTTCTCCTTGCCGGAGAGAACAACTCCTACAATAGATATGAGAGAATGTATTCTTTTGAAGGAAAAAAATACTTTGCTGTCAAGGTAAAAACTCAATTTTGGTTTCAATTTTGCAAATTTTTTATTTTTATTTTTTTGTTGTAAAAAATTTGGGGAAAAAAACAGAGGTATTATCTGAGGGAGGTATTTTCTGGGGGAGGTGATTTCTAGGGAAGGTGATTTCTGGGTGAGGTGATTACTAGGGGAGGTCAAACTGTAAAAAAAATAAAAAATAAGATGTCGAAATAAAAAGGGAACGCAAAGAATCTGCGTGGAAGGGGAGGGAGAGCCGAGCGGCCGTGAGAGGGGAGGGGGGGGGGGGGCGAGCAAGGGGGATGGGGAGAGTGGCTGTGAGGGGTAAGGGGGTGGGGGTCGTGAGCGGGTGGGGAGGGCAGGGATGGGCAGAGAGAGTGAGCAGGTGGGGAGGGCGGGAATGGGGAGTGAGCAGTGAGCGGGCGGGGAGTGCCGTGAGCGGGGGGATGGGGAGTGCGGTGAGGGGGGAGGGCAGGGAGTGAGCGGAGGGATGGGGAGAGGGGTCGCACGTGAAGATTGTGAGTGAGCGCATTGTGATGAGGCGAGGTGCTGTGAGTGTGAGCGTGAGGGAGGGCCGAGGAGTGTGAGGGAGAGCAGAGGGATGAGTGAATGGGAATGAGTGTGAACAGTGAAAAAAATTTGTACAGTAAATTTAATTGTGCTCAGAATTTGATCAGAAATTGGATAGCGATGTGCAGAAACAAAAGTAGGCAGAATGTGTAGGAAAAAATTGCAGAATTATTCCAGGAGTGCTAGAATGCCAGGAGCAGTAAAACATAAAACTGAATGCACAATGATAGTCTGCAAAAGTGTAAAACATGAGGGAGTTACACCAAAGGCAGGAATGCCAAAAATGGGACTGGCTCTGAAACCATGTCAGACCAGGAGGTAACTCCGCAAAACTCAATGTGTATTATATGGATATTATGTGTGTACTTATACATGGAGGTGAGGCTATTGGGATTCACTTCCCAATGACTCTTGGCCTTCCTTATTTACTAAATTACAATAATATACAATCTCACCCAGCCCCTTAGGATTAGGTGTCAACAGTTAATTTAGAAAACTTTCACTCCATATTTTGCAAAAGTCACGATTCTTATTGTTAGTAAACTTTAATATCAAAATTACTAAAACCCATAAGATTATGACCATTCTCATATAATGTGAGAGAGTCAAAATCCCACTATCTTCAACATTTAATTTCTACTAGTTATTCTTTCATAACCATCTATGAATTATACTTCTTTTCAAGACAACACTTTTTTGCACATGTATAAACATAAATAAAACTACTATTTACTTTTGCATGCATTAACAAGTACCAAAACCACAACTATTAAACACATGCAACACCTTAATTACTATATTCAAAATTACATTCGTAATTTGGGTTCCTTGAAATCTTGGAAGAACGGTAGCAGTAAAATTTCAGCAAGAAAATTTCAACTGTAAAATTTCGGCAATAAAATTTCAACAGTAAATTTCAGCAGTAAAATTTCAACAGTGAATTTTAGTAGTAGAATTTCAGTTATAAAATTCAGCAGTAAAATTTCAGCTGTAAATTCCAACAATAGAAGCGGAGATATTTTAGCAGAAAATGAGTAGCAAGTAGAAGGACCAACAAAGGATATTTCAGCTGTAAATTCCAACGATAAAAGAGGAGATATTTCAGCAAAAAATGAGCAGCAAGTAGAAGGACCAACAAAGGATATTTAAGCAAAAAAAACGCTGTAAATGGAGCATACAACAAGAGATATTTCAACAGAAAAAGAGCTGCCAATGGAGCGAACAAAAAAAGATATTTCAACAGAAAGAGAGCTGCAAATGGAGTGGACACCAAGAGTTCCAACAGAAAGAGAGTTACAAATGAAACTTGTCTTCTTGAGTTTGTCTTTGTTGGAAAATGTAACTAGGTCGGTCTTCATATTGATTATGGATTTATGGAAAGTAGAAAACAAAGATAATATAATGTATTTTGGACTTGCTTCATGGGTTCATAAGCAAGAGTTTATTATAGGATCTAGTGCTCCAAGACCTTGTCAAAGTGTCTGTGAAAGAATAGCTTATTACAGCCCTAATCTACATTGAAAGATAAGCATTATATGATGATGAAAGTCGACCTAATTTGTAGCTACATGTCGGCCTAATTGTCAGTTAAGAAGTCGGCCTAAAGTCTGGACAAGAGCACTATATATATACCACATCTGTGGTTCATTTGAGTAGCAAGTTTTCGGTGAAGAAAAAAAGAGACAGCGGATGACTTATAATCATTGGATATCTTTGAGATGATACAGTCAGATATCTACAAGGAGACAAGTGCGGATATTTAAAGAAGACGGTGTAGACTTGTATAAGATGGATAGCACACAATTAAAGTGTGGATTCTATTATAAGTTTGAAGACCTTGCGGTTACCACAGAGACGGAGTATGAATATACATTGCGGACACTACAACAAGAAGTATTGCGTTGGTATAATCAAATGTATCTAATATAATACAACATTGGGATAAGTATATTTCTCAAGGAGGATTGCGGTCATACTGCAATGACAAATACAAATGCAAATTGATGCGAATTAACAAGAAGGGCTCCAGAATAGAAAAGGAATTTTGAAGTGTAAGGGAAGGAAGGTAAATCTGTGATTTACCTTCCCACAATAAAATTGTTACCTCTGTCTAAAGTTTGTGTCCTATACATTTTGATAATTGATTGGATGAAAGATTAATTAAGAGAAAACATAAGCAACATAAGAAAGCTCACAAGTAATTATCATGAAGAGAATTGTATTAACCTACAGTCCTACAATTTCTCAACATGGTATCAGAGCTGAGGTAAAGGAGAAGAAGGGAAAAAGGTAGCTTTAAGATCTTTGACTCTCATTATTGGCACATCTCTAAATCATTCAAAGGAGCTTCTAGAATCTTGACGCAATTTTTGGATGACTAACTGGATGCAATACGAAATCTGGGGTACTAGTGATACGAGCTCCTTACTAGCTATGGAATACAGTACAATTCACATGTGAAGATTGATACATAACAATAATCTATACAGAGATGCCAGTGCATGGGTAACAATAATGTATTGATATCAATCTATTTAGGCAGCCTCTATAACAATTAGGTTGAAACTGCAGAGAAAGAAAAGAAGACCGAGCTTGGGAATTCACTGAAAAGAAGCTTTAACAGATTCAATATATAAGAAGGTGTAATGCAGTTTTGAGCATAAAAAATTAATCCAATATGCTACAATATACCGTTCTAAGGATATCCGAAGCTCTGTCATGAAGTTCTAAGGATTCAAAATCCTGAGGTCTGTATCCAGTAAATGCAGATGGTGTGATAACAATCTTTGGTATGATGTGAATTATAATTCTAAGGCATTATCATCATTACAACAAGGATCTAATCCTTACCCTTGAAGAAGATCATCCAAAGAGAAAGCACTAACACATCCTTTCTCCACCGCCATCGAAGAAATCAAGCTGAAGATTTTATCTCCACTTATCAAGTAAGTATTTTTCATTCTATAATCAAATTTGGTTAAATGAATTTGTTTTTGCAGGGAGATCTATAAGCTGGTTGGGTTACCAAGAATCCTTGCATGAGGAGGATAGTCACAGTCCTCGAAGAAAGTAAAGTCATGAAAAGCTTATGAAGGATTGGAGGCATCAAGAGAATATAAGATAAGCTAAAAGAACTATTCTATGCAATAAATAAGGTTATGTCACTTAGACCCGATTTACCCAAAATTGAGGTATCAAAGAATGAAGGGATATCTTCATAAGACCTCAACTGTAAGACTGGGAAAAGATGATAAGATGGACAACATAACAAATAGACAAGAAAATTACCTCATTCAACTTGTGGTCCCTATGCTAGATCAAGGGCAAAAATGTTGAAGGATAAAAGACTCAAACATTTGTTAAGGAAATGTGGAAGACTTATGGACATTACAAGCAAGATGGTCCTAAAGGTACAATCTCAATAGGAGAAAGAAAGGAAGCCCATATCATCGAAAAGAATAGAGGAAGTTGAAGAAAAGAAGTTCAAGGAAAAATCACGCAAACTTATGAATAAGGAATTGATTTCTGTTGGTTATATGATAGGAAGCAATGTAGCATCCTGATCGAAGCATGGTAGGAGCTCCTGGTAAATCAGCTCCAGGGGAAAACCTCTAATAACATTACTAATGGAAAGTAGTCATCAAGAACAAGGGTTATCATGGAAACATATTTTGGGATGTGATATAGATGAAGCAAGCCAAGAGAATGAAGCTCTTCATTCCCGAGAAATTACTACAGGATGACTCAAGGGAAAAAGGGTATCAGGTATGTATATATTTATATGGTAACATTGGATGTTGTGAAGTCATGTCATATGGTTGCAGGTAATGAATTTTTGTATTTTGAAGTATGATCTGTGGAGGAGTATCTCTCAGTGCACGGACATGTGAAATCAACATAATATGTCCTCATGGAATATGAGGTGGTTGTATATGAACGAGAAACTAGAAAAGGTGTAAATCCTCGGGAATGTGCAGAGAGGAAGAAGATCATGAAATGCAACCATGTCAAGAGGCAGTTATCATCCGGAAGCCAAGAAGATGTGACTAAGAGATCTCCTGGGAGGATATGTAGACTCTGACAAAAGTCTGGTAAAAAGACCCTTGATGAAAGATATCATTAGGAGATGTGTCAATCTGTATGACAGATGTCGATACCCACAGGAAGATGTCATGGTGAAAGATCATCACTAAGGTAACTTTTGTTCTAAAAGTTCATATGTATATGTTTATCTGAATGAACTTGTGCAGGGCTGCTAATCATAAGAAAGGATGCATGATCCTTGGAGATGATTCAAAGGAAAGCAGTATGGCATAACAGTGGACCAGATAAGGAAGTCTGATGAATCACTTTTTGATAGCCGACATGACTTAGGATGAAAGTGATGGAAGATCTGTGCCCTATGAAGCTAAAAGTTGGAGATTCCTCAATATCGAAATCCATGACATCAAGGACAGGAATTCTTCATGAGTAACTGGCTGTCTCACCATTGTTGTTGGAGGTCCCTGGTTAAGAGGGAGCCTAATGATAAGTTTCTTACTTGAAAGAAACTTGTTAATTCCTAAGAATGAGCTTAGGTACATTCATCGTATAGGAATGAGTACATTCCCTTGTGGAATAGGTCCTCCCTGGTTGAGAGTGAGAGATAGACACATCATTCTGATCTTGGGAAGACAGAATGGAGGATTGGGTAATCATTTGACATTCGATACTCTTTGAGAATGTGTTAGGGCATTCAAGATAAGAGTAGTCGGGGACCGATATTCTTTGAGGGCTAGCTACCCAAGAGAATAATAGTCCAAGAAGGTCATACTTTGGGAACACCCGGGTGGAGTATATACCTTAGAGAGACAATGACGAAGGTATCTATAAGTCATGTGTCTCGCCAGCGTTGAAGCCCATTGTCTCGTTGAAGAGATGGCGCTGTTAGTCAAGGCCTTGCACTAGGACAATGCTGGTTGATATGATGCTATACAGATGTGATTAGCAATCAGATTTTTCTTATGAGATTCTTCTGTTTGAAAGTGACCATGTACCTATATGAATACCTCCCTAGTTAAGAGGGAGTGTTGGAAAATGTAACTAGTTAGGTCTTCATATTGATTATGGATTTATGGAAAGTAGAAAACAAAGATAATAAAATGTATTTTGGACTTGCTTCATGGGTTCATAAGCAAGAGTTTATTATAGGATCTAGTGCTCCAAGACCTTGTTAAAGTATCTGTGAAGAATAGCTTATGACAACCCTAATGTACGTTGAAAGATAAGCATTATATGATGATGAAAGTCGACCTAATTTGCAGCACATGTCGGCCTAATTCTCAGTTAAGAAGTTGACCCAAAGTTTGGACAAGAGCACTATATATACACCACGTTCGTGGTTCATTTGAGTAGCAAGTTTTCGGTGAAGAAAAACAGAGACAACAGATAACTCATAAGCATCGGATATCTCTGAGATGATACAGTCGGATATCTACAAGGAGACAAGTGCGGATATTTAAAGAAGACGGTGCAGACTCGTATAAGATGGATAGCACACAATTAAAGTGCGGATTCTGTTATAGTTTGAAGACCTTTCGGTTACCACAGAGACAGAATATGAATATACATTGCGGACACTACAACAAGAAGTATTGCGTTGGTATAATCAAATGTATCTAATATAATACAACATTGGGATAAGTATATTTCTCAAGGAGGATTGCGGTCATACTGCAATGACAAATACGAATGCAAATTGATGCGAATTAATAAGAAGGGCTCCAGAATAGAAAAAGAATTCTAAAGTGTAAGGGAAGGAAGGTAAATCTGTAATTTACCTTCCCACAATAAAATTGTTACCTTTGTCTAAAGTTTGTGTCCTGTACATTTTGATAATTGACTTGATGAAAGATTAATTAAGAGAAAACATAAGCAACATAAGAAAGCTCACAAGTAATTATCATCAAGAGAATTGTATTAACCTACAGTCCTACAATTTCTTAGCAGTCTTCACCAACACTCTGATACCATGTTGGAATTTTGATGTTTTATGTTGTTATAATCACTTAAATCTAGAACTTCTTTACGCTGCAAAATAAGTTAAGTAATTGTAGATGGAACATAAACCATATAAACCATATGCATAATGAAGGACAACCAAAAACTCAATGAGACAGAGAAGTTAGGTCAATGACCAGCACAAAGGCCACAAGGGGAAAACCCAACCAAGGTCTTCTTTTATTAGAAATGAATTGTTCAGCAGAGATACAAAGTACAATGAGAGAATGAAGAAGTTCACCCAAATCTGAAGAATATCTCTGATAGCAGTATTTGATGCAAACACTAAATCACTTTGGCTCTCCAATATCTGCTCTTACTCTCCAAGTCTCTCTCTCTCTCAAAATCTCTTTCAAGTCTCTCCAACTCTCTCAAGTACGAATTCACAATGCACAAGTAAGTGAGGTGAGCTGATATGAGACACATATATATAGGAGAGACAATGAATTATTGACATAAAGGAGGAGCGATACACATTCCTTGAGGAGGATTTACATATGCCAAAATAGGAGTGTAACTTATGCCATAAACGAGAGGAGTGTAACTTATGCATTTAGGAGAGAAGTGTAACTTATGCATTAAAGAGGTGTAAGAGGAATCTTTTTATGATGAGTCATTAAAGTGTGTAGGATAGTGTAAGAGGTGTGTAAGAGCATTAAAGAGAGAGAGGAATGAATCCATTAAGAGAGAGAGAGAGTAACATATGCATTAATTGAGGGGAGTTACATATGACATGATTGAGATGTGAAAATTTATGAATTCACTTAACAAAAATTCTACTACAGAAATCTGGTTTACTTCTCGTGTTTTTAAATTAACAAGTTATTTTTAGAAATATTTAGAAAACATTGAAGTAAACACACTGCAGCCTACACAAATATACAAATCAAGTACTGAAGAATTAAGCACATTCGACAAAGGACACAAGATTTTTCGGAAAAATGTCCCCAGAAAAGCCCAATGCGGGAAAACCGATGCAACAACTCTTGAGTGTTTTATTATTATGCACTTTTTGAATACAAACTAGAGTGCCAGTAGTGGTTTACCCAACAGAGAAAAACTTGGTAGAAGTAACTCTATCTCCGGAGACAGATAATTTGGCTGATTCAACTGAGGATGAAGAACCCCCCAGGTGCCTATGTAGACACTGCGTTACCCTTCAATGTGGTTGCGTCACCCTTTCAGATCTGCTGAATACGAGCCCTATGTGGGCCACTGAAACCCCAGTGCTGCCTTTGATGGTTTTGCGTCAACTCCTCTTGGTCTGCATCACCCCTTTGGGCTTGCATGAGCCTCTGCGCTAACTCTGCGTGAGCCTGCGTCACCTTTGCTGGGCCTGTGTCACCCGTCTTAGGCCTGCACTGCTCCTCTGGTAAGTATCTGCCTCTGCTAATGTATTCTCGGCCTCAGATCTGAAATCCCACTGCCGAACTGCCCCTAGCTGCACTGCAAGCTCACTCGAAAATTCTCAGCAAACCGCGCCCCAAAATTTTTAGAGATTAAATCAACAACCGTGATCTAATCTCTAATCAACGACTAAGATTAGAAAAGACTTGATCCTCGTTACTTAGAACATTCTCACCCACATGTCTAAATTAATTCACTTTAATTATTTAATTTCCCTAAGTTAGACTTAGGGTCTCCATTAAAATAATTAATTATTTGAATAACTTAGGCTTCGGGTGAAATTTTTCCAAACGATTTCTGGGTCTCGGAGATCTCACGTGTTCTTGCATCTTCACAAAGTTTTGGAGCTAGAGCACATCCGATGTACCCAAAAATCAACACTCCCTCTTAGCGAGGAATGTGCTCTAGCAACACTTCAACTTGAAGCATCACCCTGGTCCACGACATCGGTCCCTTGTGCTGCTGATGCTTGGCCTGCTGCCCTTCATCCACTACGCTGCTGCCTTCTGTACTGCTGCCCATGAATCTGGCACAGTCACTGCCTCATCTGTACTGTAACTCCCTCTCAAATGCTGCATCATGCTATCCATAGCACTGCCACTGCTAGCTGCTACACTGCAATTCAGTTGTTGAGAAATAAGCAACTGAAGGACATCACCCAAAATCTTGACAGAAAAGAAGTTTGGCTGCATCTCGATACTAAAACACCCTCTGATGCTAATCTACGCTGACCGTCTGGTGCCTCTGCGCTGTTGAAATCCCATCAACCTCTGCGTTGCTGCTGCGTTTGCTCTGTGCTGCTCCAGTATTCAACGTCCTAGCACTGCCAATGTGCCTCCACAATCCTCTCCACCAACTGACTCCTGTCATCCTGCTACTGTCATTAAGGGCTCCCGTAGCTCGTATGTGATCCAAGAGTTTGGGCACCTCAATGATCCTGCCCCTCTCACACCATCTGTAGTTAAATCTATAGATCTATGTCGCCCCACCTCTTCTCTCGAGGCACATGAGCACTCATAGCCACATCTTCATCACTCCCATCATCACCCTTCGCTGCATCTTCCTTGCCCTTCTTCTTCCGAGGACAAGTAGTGGCGAAATTTCCTATTTCACCACATCTAAAGCACTTGGCCTTTGAAAGGTCTCTCTTTTTCTTCCCTCGCTGCCCCTGCTGTCCCTTAAATGCGAGAGCCGCATCTTCCTCCTCCTTCTCGATCTTGATTCTGCCGCTGGTGCTGGCTGCCTTGGTCAACGTCCTAATCTCTTCTTGGTGAAGAGCTACCCACATGTCTTCCCAATTTGGAAGTGTCACTCTGCCCAAAATCCCTCGGACAAAGGTCTCCCACTCTTTAGACAGTGCATTCAGGGCAATCCTGACCAATTAGACCCTCATCAAGAGTGGCCCCCATAGCAGCCAGCTGATCACGAATCGCCTTCAATCTAATGAGGAAGGTGTTGATTTCCTCTCCCTTATGCATCTGAAATAGTCGAAGCTGATTCTGCAGAAGCATTCTCCTTTGGACAAACGTCCCTTGATACATTGAGGTCAATGTCGTCCACATCTCATTAGCTGTGTTCTTTTCAGCAATGTGTGGGACCACATGATCCTTGATCCCGTCCATAATCAAGTTCTTGGCTCTTGCTTGCGTTTCCTCATACTTCTTTAACGGATCAGCATCAACAGGAACAACGGGAACTTTCTCAACGTGATCTTTGATGCGATATTCATCTAGAACTGACAGGAATCTGGCCTTCTAGACGACGAAGTTAGATACTCCATCCAACCTGTCTTGATCCCTCAATCCATGTGCAACCATCTTTGCTAAAAAACTGTCAAAGCTAAAAAACTCCTCTCCCTACTTCTGCTGCTACCCTCAGCAAAAGACCAGATCTGGGTTTCTTGGCGCTAGAACCCTCTAGAGAAAACACTCCCTTTGACAAGTGATTTCCCTCCGAGAAATGCTCCACCAACAACTGCTGAATCAACCCTCTGCAATTACTGAGCTGATCAGATCTCTGACTTCTTGGCGAGAAAGTCTGTTGAAGAACTGCTTCCCCTTACTTTGTCAACCTTGCTAGACACTGTTGTGCACTAACAGAACAATGCCACACCAGCGAATTCCGAAGAACAAAAATGCACTTCCAGCCACGATAACCAGCACAACGTTACCTCCTCTCAGACTATGTCACCCTTCTAGGCCTGCATGAGCCTCTACGTCAGCTCTGCGTGAGCTAGATTGGCTCTGCGTCACCCCTCTGGGTCTGCGTGAGCCTCTGCGCAACACTGTGTGAGATAGACAGCCTCTGCGTCGCCCCTCCTGGGCCTGCGTTGTCCCTTTGGTGCTGCGTTGCCTCTTCTTGAATCTGTGTTGTCACAGCTGCCTTCATGCAACGAAATATTCGCCTCTTCGCTGATGGCTTCAACTCTCCCAGATATGCAATAGCTCTGATACAATGTGAAAATTTCTGAATTCACTTAACAAAAATTCTACTATAGAAATCTGGTTTACTTCTTCTACTTGTGTTTTTAAATTAACAAGTTATTTTTAGAAATATTCAGAAAACATTGAAGTAAACACACTGCAGCCTACACAAATATACAGATCAAGTACTGAAGAATTAAGCATGTTTGACAAAGGACTCAAGATTTTTCAGACAAATGTCCCTAGAAACACCCAATGCGAGAAAATCGGTGCAACAACTCTTGAGGGTTTTATTATTATGTAATTTTTGAATACAAACTAGGGTACCAGTAGTGGTTTACCCAACAGAGAAGAACCTGACAGAAGTACTTCTATCTCCGGAGACAGATAATATGGCTGATTCAGCTGAGGATGAAGAACCCCACAGGTGCCTATGCAATCAATGTGTCACCCTTTCAGATCTGCTGAATACGAGCCCTATCTGGTCCACTGAAACCCCAACGCTGCCTCTGATGGTTTTGCATCAGCTCCTCTTGCTTTGCGTCACCCTTCTGGGCCTACGTGAGCCTCTGCGCTGGCTCTGCGTGAGCCTAGCTAGGCCTGTGTCACCCCTGGTGGGCCCTTTTTTTAACCCTCCTAGGCCTGCGCTACTCCTCTGGTACGGATCTGCCTCTCTACTAATTTATTCTTAGCCTCGGATTTGAAATCCCACTTCCAAACTACCCCTCGCTGCATTGCAAACTCACTCGAAAATTCTCAGCAAACCGCGCTCCAAGATTTTGACTTAGCTCAAGTGCTGCCACTCTATGTATTCTCCAACTGACCCCAATCCTTCCTTTAATACTTTTCCATTTGAAGAATCAACGACCGTGATCTAATCTCTAATCAATGGCTAAGATTATAAAAGACTTGATCCTCGTTACTTAGAACATTCTCACCCACATGTCTAAATTAATTCACTTTAATTATTTAATTTCCCTAAGTTAAACTTAGGGTCTCCATTAAAATAATTAATTATTTGAATAACTTAGGCTTCGGGTGGAATTTCTCCAAACAATTTATGTGTCTTGGAGATCTCATGTGTTCTAGCATCTCCACAAAGTTTCGGAGTTAGAGCACATCCAATGCTACCCAAAAATCAACATGACAGAGTTGAATTTCTTTTTAATAATAATATTAATGATAATATTGATGATTAAGTCGAAATTGAACTATTAGGATTGATTGATGATGAAAAGGGATTTTCCATTAACAATGCTTGATTACCAATTGATGCAAGGTGATTTACTATTTTTGGAAAGTCATACTTGAGACTTTCTATTTTTAGAAATTATATTTTTAGACTTTCAATTTTTTAGAAATTCAATTTTTAGACTTTTTATTTTTAGAAATTCATCCTTGAGCTGCCAATTTTCAACAGTCCTTGCCATCAAACTTCCTCTTTGTTGTAATGTGGCAGGTCTTAAACCCAACATTAGAATCTCTAAAATCATAATTCATATTCCTTTTGTCCTCATCATGATTTTCATGGATTACCTTGTCAGCAATGGGACGCGTTTCTTGCAACAATTTTGTCAACCCTTCTAGTTTGACATTCACTGCGTCCATGTCTATTTTAAAAACTCCCATGTCTTCTTTTAAACCATCCTTCAAGCCTTCCATGTTACATTTTATTTTTTCTTCTAAACCATCCATCTTAGCTTCTAGTTCATTTTTGTTACTCTTTGCAAGAGCGGAATTTGTTGCACTTGGTCTAGTATTTTTGATAGATCATGTTGCATTTATTCCTCTTCTTCGTGCGTCATAGTAGAGATTTCTGGTTGCTTACTAGGTGTGTCCATTTTTTTTTTTTTGTTTCGAGACATTTTGGAATCAAACAACAATATTTATGCTTCAATATGCTCTTTGAATCACTTCAAATTGATTTTTCAATCATAAGTTATGCAAAAAAAAATAAAAAATACACACTTTTTTCTTGCTTTTTAGGAACTCGATATTGAAACTGTTGTATCTCTGTAATTTCGGATCTCCAAGGTTTGAAATTTCGTCCTGTGGTAGCCCTCCGAGTCTTCTTTCCAACTCCACAAGTCAGATCGAGATTAGATTCTTCAAGAAAAAGTTATGCCCAATCTTCCACGATGACCTGATTATAGACTTGTTCAGTAGAGCGAACTTGTATTGAATTCCATGTGGCACTATTTCGACCTTCGACCATGGGAATAATAACGGAAAACTACAGTACGTGCACTTTTAGTCACTTTTTACGAAATTCAAATCCGATGCTCAGAGAAAAAGTTATGACAATTTTCCCTAGGTCACTTGTTTGAAATTGAATTCTGGAGCTTGTAGAAAAGCTAACTTATTTGAATCATATCTCAGAAAATATAGTGAACCAAGATCTGAAATTTGTATACAAAGTTCACCAAGATTTCGGCTCCACGTGGTCGAAATTTCAATTTCTGATGCCTTGTATAAAAAACTTTCTAGCGAAAATGCTAAGATGACTTGTTTGAAGCTACGAAATCCTAGAATCCAAAGCTCTAATACCAAATGTTATGCAACTAGATCACAAAACATAAGAGAAGATACATCAACGACTTGAAAATTAGCCTCTTCGAGGGGGCAACCTCCTTTACATCACGTAAATGAACAATTCTTGGATGATATAAATGACAATACCTCCTTTCTATATATAGGAGTCTATAAGGTCACAATATAATCAATGCTGATTTTTGTAGCATCAGATGTGCTCTAGCCTCAAGATTTTGCACAGAGGCTAAAATACATGCATTCCACAATACCCAGAAAGTGCTTTGGGAAATTCCACCTCGAAATGATTTAATTAAAATAATTAATCATTTTTATTGTATTCCTAAGTCTAAACTTAAGAAATGTGATTAATTAAAGTGTATTAATTAGATCAGGTGTGAATCTTCTAGATAAAGACACTGATCAACTTTCAGTTAATCTTAGGGTTTGATTATGTTTAATCTTGGCTGTTGATATGTCAACGAGAGATTATAAGAAGGAGCTTGATGGGCATTTGGAAATCACATCGAGTAAAAGATCAAGAGAGCAACGCAGAAATTGCCAAAGGAATATCGAAGTGATTTCTTGTAGTGAGGGGCAGAGATAGTTTGCAGGAGGAAGTATTCCTGATCTAGTGAATACATTGCAAAGGAGGAAGAGAGAGGTGCAGGAGAGGCAACACAGAGCCACGTTAGGCAGCATAGAGTCATGCAGAGGCAACACAGAGCTTTAGAAGGAGTCTGAAGATTCGTTGAGGAGCAGTTGAGATCCAGTACCAGAAGCTGGGGTGTGAGACTGAGAGGTCATAGGATCAAGTTTCCAGCCAGCAAAAGACTAGCCAGGAGGTGTGACAGTCCCAACAACAGTGACGCAGTAACTGCGTAGGTGTGACGCAGAGCTGCGCAGAGGTCTCATCTCTAGTTAGATCAGTACCAAATCTTCCTGTACCAGTGTGAGGTTATCTCACTATCTTTTTCGCCAGTTGATTCTCTATATCAAATTTCCAGTTGCGCATCCAAAGATTTGTATTAAGAAACTACTGCATAATAAATAAAACCCTCAACTGCTGCACTGGTCTTCTCGCATTGGGTTTTTCCAGGGACATTGTCCAAAAACAACAATGTATATGTC
Organism: Pinus albicaulis; assembly: GCA_034641835.2. Classification (NCBI taxonomy): domain Eukaryota; kingdom Viridiplantae; phylum Streptophyta; class Pinopsida; order Pinales; family Pinaceae; genus Pinus; species Pinus albicaulis. The sequence goes on from CM076569.1 coordinate 303,256,123, forward strand.
TTTGTTTATTTCTTTCTTGCTTAGTTCTTATTTCAACAATATTTTTTCTGTTGTGAAGACTGCAATTGTATTTATTTCAATGTTTACTGTGTAGCACCATAATTAACTTGTATCAAAATTAACAAGTAGAAGAAATAACATCAGATTGCTGCAGTAGGGATTCCCATTGTGGAATTTTCACAATCAAAGCCTACATAACAATAATAATGTAAGGGCACAACAATAATAATAGTTGGGCTTCTATGGGGCACAACAATAACAATATGGGGGCTACACTAACAATAACAATAAGGGGGCTACTCTAGTATTATAGGGACCTAACAATAGGAGACAACTTTTCTTGTAGTCTTCCTCTCAAGCCTTCCTTTGATGAGAGCTTGATATAGTCTTGATCTTCTTCAATCTAGAAATCCTCCTTCCATATCAATAGGTCTTCTCCTTCCTTTCACAAATGAGCCTAGCCCAGTGCAGCCTCTAAAGGCCTCTGCGTTGCCTCTGTGTCACCCAGAAGGGTTTGTGTTAGCTTCGCTGGGATGCGTCCCTCCTGTTGGCCTCTGCGCTGCATAGGGGCTGATGCAGAGGCTGGAGGAGCTGCGCTGAGGGTTCCAGTGGGCTCGAAAGGGCTCGTTATCTGCGATTCCCGACTGAGGGTGTGATTCAATTATATTTTCTGTCTTCGAGTGATAAGGTACAACTGCCGTGTAATTTCTCTGTAGGGAGAACCTTTTTTGGTGCTTGGAATGTTGTATTCAGATTCTACATAATAATAAAACCCTCTAGAGCTGCTGCATCGGTTTTCCTGCATTGGATTTTTCCGGGGACATTTGTCCAAAAAATCTTTGTGTCATTTGTCATATGTGCGTGATGTTCAGTGAATGATCTATATTTCTGTAGGCTGCTATTTGTGTTTACTTCGAAGTTTTTTCTGAATATTCAGTTGAATAACTTGCGTAATAAATCAAGTAGGAGAAGTAAATCAATAGTTAGCAGTAGGGTTTCTGTAATAAGGATTCAGGAACTTTCACATGGTATCAGAGCATTGCAGATCAAGCAGAACCATCTGCAAAGCGGTTGAAGATATTTGCTGCAGGAAGGGCAGCTGAAGCAGCACTGATCTAGAAGAAGGAAGCGTAACACTAGAGGTATTGCAGACCTTGCAAGGGTGATGTATTTTCAGTTTGCTCACGTAGAGGCTGATGCAGCTCCAGAGAGGTGACGCAAAGCCAGTCTGCTCACACAGCACTAGGAGAGGGACGCTGAGCCAGTTTGCTCATGCAGAGTCTGATGCAGTCCGAGTTGGTGAGTTGCTGTGCAGTTCGCTGAGGTTGGAAGTGCAATTTTTGATCTTCAGAAGTTGCTAGTGTGGCATAGGTTCTGTCAGTGCAGAACAATGCCTAGCAAAGGTGACAAAAGCGGGAGGAGAACAGTCGCTCAACAAATTTGTGCCAAAGAAATCTGAGATTCGATCAAGAGGGTGATCGTAGAGAACTGATTCAGGAGTTTTGGCAGAGGATTTCCGGGAGGGAAATAAGTTGTTAGAGGGAGCAACTACTCTAGAGGGTTTCTATCGCTAAGAAACCCATATTCAGTCTCCTGTTGAGTGTGGCAGCAGTAGAAGGGAGAAGAGTACCCGCTTCGACAGATTTGAGCTAGATGGCCTCGTACGGACTGCGTGATCAGGATAGGTTGGACGATGTGTTCAACTTCGATCTGGAAGGCCAGAATCTTGTCAGTCCTGGAGGAGTACGACATCAGAGAGCACACAGAAAATGTCTTAGTTGTGTCGACCGATGTAGACTCTCTAAAGAAGTTTAACGAGAATCAGGCATAAACAAAGCACTTGATGATGGATGGGGTGAAGGATCATGTGGTCCCCAACATTGCCGAGAAGAAGACGACAAATGAGGTGTGGACAACTTTGACCACGCTGTATCAAGGTAGCTCCTTCCAACGGAAGATGCTTCTAGAGAACCAGATGAGGATGTTCTAGATGCATAAGGGGGAAGACATCGATCCATTCCTCTCCAGATTGCAGACTATCCGGGATCAACTCATTGCCATGGGGGCAACTTCGGTCGAAGGGCTCTTGGTAAGGACTGCCCTGAATGCAGTCACTGATGAGTGGGAGACCTTTGTCCAAAGCATTTTGAGTAGAGCACAACTCCCTAATTGGGGTGACATGTGGGCTATCCTTCGACAGGAGGAGAGCCGGCGGATGACCAAGAGGGAATTCAGCAGCGAAAGTAGCAAAGTGAAGAAGGAGGAGGAGGAGGACGCAACCTTTACATCAAAGGGACAACGACAACAAGGGAAGAAGAAGGACTTATCAAAGGTCTGGTGCTTTAAATATGGCGAACTTGGACACTTCACCAGCACTTATCCTAAGAGGAAGGACAAGGAATCTTCTGATTCCAAGGCAACAACAACTAGAGGGGACAGTGGTAGTGAGGATGATGTGGCGATGAGTGCTCGTGCCTCGAGAGAAGAGGTGGGGCGATATTGATATGTAGAGCAGCTGCAGATGGAAGGCAAGATCCTTGAGGTGCCCAGACTCTTGGATCACATACGAGCTACGGGAGCCTTAAGACAGTAGTAGGATGATTGGAGCAGTGGTGCAGAAGATCACAGTGAAGCAGAGGTAGAGTTGAGATGCTACAGATGGGAACAACGCAGTGGCAGCAGCAGCGCAGAGGATGATGGGACTTCGGCAGCGCAGAGCGGCAATGCTTATGCAGTGCAGAGCAGTAGTAGCGCCGTGGCTTCAGAGAGACAGCGCAACACAACAGCCAAGGGAGCTTCAGTGATGAGATGCAACCTCACTGATTTGTCTGTCAGTGATTTGGCAGGGGTCCTTTAGTTGCTTACATCTCAGCAACTGAGTTGCAGTGCAATAGTTGGCAGCACAATGCAACAATTTGAGAGGGAGCTGCAGTACAAATGTGGCAGTGTCAGTGATAGTGACATGGGCAACAATATAGAGAGCAGTAGCGCAGTGGATGGAGGGCAGCAGGCCAATCATCGACGCAGAGACCGATGCCAGAGATCAAGGCAATGCTTCAGTGTGGAAGTATTGGTATAGCACACTCCTCGCTAAGAGGGAGTGTTGAGATTTTGGGGTAGCATCGGATGTGCTCTAGCTCCAAAACTTTGTGGAGGGGCTGGAACACATGAGATCTCCAAGACCCAGAAAGCATTTGGAGAAATTCCATCTGGTGTAAAAGTTATTCAAATAATTAAATTTTTTAATGGGGACCCTAAGTCTAACTTAGGGAAATTAAAAAATTAAAGTGAATTAATTTACACATGTGATGAGAACATTCTAATGACGTGGATCAAGCATTCTTTTAATCTTACCCGTCGATTAGAGATTAGATCACAACCGTTGGTTTGCTAACGAGAAAAGTATAAAGTAAAGGCTTAGGGTCAGTTGGAGGACACACACATAACAGATGCACTGAAGCTAAGTCGAAATTCTGGGATGGGGTTTGCTAAGGATTTCGAAGTGAGTTTGCAGTGCAGTGAGGGGCAGAGATCGGCAAGGGATGATCTGATCCAAGGCCGAGAATACACCATCAGAGAGTTAGCATCGTACCAGGTAGCGCAGAGGCCAGCAGGAGGGATGCAACCCAACCAAGTTGACGCAGAGGCCACGTAGACCCTTCTAGGTGACGCAGAGGCAGCGTAGAGGGTGACACAAAGGCCTTCAGAGTGATGTAGAGGGTGATGCAGAGGCAATGCAAAGGGTGATGTAGAGGCCTTTAGAGTGATGCAGGGGCAGCTTGTGTAGCGTAGAGGCTGCACTGGGCTAGAGGGGCTGACGCAAAGGCAGCACAGAGGGTGATGCAGAGGCCTTCAAAGTGACACAGGGGCATCCTGTGCTGCGCAGAGGCTGCGTTGGGCTAGAGGGGCTGACGTAGAGGCTGCAGGAGCTGCACTGAGGGTTCCAGTGGACCAGAAAGGGCTCGTTATCTGCAATTCCAAACTGGGGGTGTGATTCAGCCATATTTTCTGTCTCCGAGTGATAAGGTACAACTACTGTGTAATTTCTCTGTAGGGCAAACCGTTTCTGGTGCCCAAAATGTTGTATTCAGATTCTGTGTAATAATAAAACCCTCTAAAGCTGCTGCACCGATTTTCCCGCATTGGGTTTTTTAGGGGACATTTGTTCCAAAAAATGTGTGTCATTTGTCATATGTTTGTGATGTTTAGTAAATGATCAGTATTTGTGTAGGCTGCTATTTGTGTTTACTTAGAAGTTTTTTTGAATATTCAGTTAAATAACTTGTGTAATAAATCAAGAAGGAGAAGTAAATCAATAGTTAGCAGTAGGGTTTCTGTAATAAGGATTCAGGAACTTTCATAGTAACAACCGTAGAAACCCTAATCCATCTTCCTTTTGAGACCTTCCTTGAGCAAGACAGTTCCTCCTAAGGTCAACGAGGTTAAGACAGAGTATTCTTCCTTCTAGCAATAAGAGACTGCACTTCGTCCTACTACAACTCAGATCTGCAATTTTGGCCTCTTTTGTAGCTACAAAAACCCTATACTTTCGCATGTGTGAGAGAGAGATAGCCCAAAAACAAGTCTTCTTCTTCTTCTAGACCTTCGCTCTTCTTGTCTTCTTGCTTCCCAGCGATAGATCGAATTTTTTCCTTGAGATCAAACTTATTGCTGAGTGAGTGACAAATGAGGTTGAACTGCTCCTTTATATAGCCTTTCCAAGGGGTCGAATTTCCTCCTTTAGGCCAACTTGACGCTGACAGGGCCGACTTGTACATTTGGAGTTTCCAGGAATTTCTAGACTAAAAAATACTTCTTTTTTAGTTTACATTTAATCCAGAAGAGTCTTATAAACACAATGTTGACTCCTTTGATTTATGACAATAAATCTTAAGACCTAACAAACCCTAGAAGCATGAAGAACATGCTTTTACCTAGAAGACCATCAATAAGAAGCATGAAACCCATGTTTTAATAATAATATTTTTTTTTTCCCTCTTTTGTTTGTTACATAGGATACATATTGAAATGAGTACAGTAACAATTATGAAGACCGAAACTAGTTACATTTTCAACATCTTTGACTTGCTTTGACACCTTGCTTGTTAATTTTCCAATATCAGATCCAATTTAATTGCCTAGCGATTTATTTTATGCCCAAAAAATTTATCCACCCAATAAATTATTTTTTGAAAAACTATTGAATAAAAATGCACTGATATTTTAGCTTGTAAAAAATACTTGCAATAGGAAAAAAAGTGAAAATCAATCACAAACACAACATATTTTTTATTTTTTGGCTCTACAATTTATCTTTCATTAAATTGCTCAAGAAAAATAATGGCTACCTTAACAACGAAAATGGCCTTCAAAGAAATACAAAAAATACATAGCGAATTGGAACCTAGAAATATCAGCCCCCCTAAAAGTTTGGTCCTTTGAAAACTTGTCCTTAAATTTTTAGCCCCTGGAAAAATCGGCTTCTCCAACCTGCAATTTAGTCTACTCTCTCCTAGCTCTATACAACTTGTGGACTAGAAGAATAACTTTCTCTTCACCTAGTCCACATGACCCCCTGCTCAACCCTCCAAGTTTAGTTTCGACTTCCTTGCAAATCCAACCTCCTCTTTCTAATGTCTCGACCCCTCAGAGATCTTTCACTAGAATTTCCTTGTTGCAAATATTTTTTCCCTTTAGCCTAAAGTCTCTTACTTTCCGCTTGAGAAAATCATTCTCTCAATGATTCAATGTGTCTCGCTCCTCCCTTGGGCTTTCTTTTATAATTATCATCTGTTATACAAAAGCTATCACTGTTGACAAAAGTGTCTTCCTTAGACTAGGTGGCTAAGTCGAGAACAACAGAAAGACAATGTAGCTTTTGTTTTCCTTAAAGTAAATGGATGATGGGTCGAAGCCTACCTGTAATCCGTCGTATGATTCACTCCTTTCTTGGCTTGAATGCTCCAATCCTAGCTTCCATTGCCAAAATTAAAACCTGCACAACCAGACAACACAAGCCAATGATCTACAAAATCTATGTAGCATCATCTAAATACTTCATTCAATGGATCAATATGGCATCGAAATACATGAAATCATAACATCACATATAGGGAAATAAAGAACTCTTTGCATTGATATAAATGGAAGGAGTTACAACCATAAATAGAAGTCGATCTTGTAGAAGAGCTCCTCGAGGTTGACTTGTTCCTTCTTTGTCACAAAGTGCACCTCCAATCACCCTAATGCATGGAAAGTTACCTCTCTACAACAACAACATAAGCCTGGTAGAATTCTATCTCTAAAAGCCAACAACAACCAACTAGGTGCTTGTGGAATGATGAGGTAAATATATAGGAAGGAGAGGTAGTTCATGAATTCTTATCCATTTACCAATCTAGGCTTGAGACCAAAAGTGATGGGAGGATGAGCTCAAGGGATAAGATGGTGATTTGTCCAAGGTGGAATCAGGTATGATTCAAATGTTAATCCAAGGTAAATGGTTGAAACAACCTCTGGAAGCTTCATATATATATATATATATATTTTTTTTTTTTTTTGTGAATTTCTAGAATCAACACACCCCCACAGTTATGTAGGGTGCACTGCATAACACCTTGAGAGAAGGAGAGACTGCACTGCAACGCAGTTGTTTAGTTATGCAGGGTGTGCTCGTCCTTAAAATCACTGAAATGAAGGAGTTAAGGGCAAAAATTGAGTGATTAGGGAGAGTCATGCTTAGGGCTTTGTGCAAGGATGATGACAATATGTTGAAGGATGTGGATTGATTTTGTTTGAAGGCTGATTGACCAGATGCGACAAAATGGCCTATAATAGATTGCCCCTTAAAGCGCAAAGTCAGAAATGGCAGCTAATGTACTTTACCTTGTGATAGGTCAGGATCAAGAACAACCGACGAGATCATCATCTGTTACAATACATTTACATCATGATATCTTTGTTGAGCGAGGCATACCCGTAATCAACACATAAGCTAACATTACATGTACAATGATCAAAATATATGTCCAATAATGACAAATGGTGGACCCATGGCTCGATGACTGTCTGTATGATCATAGCCATCATACATTGTGATCTTGGATTTATCTTGAAATTGCATCCCGGATGGATGAAACTAGATCTGAGGTCTTCTATCTTGTACACACGACCGTCAAAATGTACGAGTCTAACCATGTGAATCAATGCGCTGGAGTCGGACATGGTAGACACCATCTGATTACTGACCAATCATTGTAAGTCATTAACAGACGCGAGAGAAACCACTGATGATGTTAATGGCTCTCAAGGTATTGCAATACAATCCGTATGGTGTGAGTAAATGAGTTGATGTCGAACACCACACATAATCATTCGGTCGAAGGCCATTGATGTAAACTTGTCTTTGAGAGCGAGGAAACTTGCTATTGATGTATGCAAGCACCAAGGTACTGACGGGTGTTTTTAAGTCAACTTCCTGGATAATGAGTTGATGTCGACAAAAAGAAACCCATCGCAGGAGGGCCTTGATGTATCCCCCATCAACGACATGAAACGAGTATCATGATTTGAGACAAAATGATGATGATGTATAACTGGATCAGGAAGGGCAGGCATGAAATGAAGGCTTAAGAGTATTGTAGCAGATATTGACTGAATGACTTCTCTTGAACACAACGACAACACTGAATAGAATTGGCAGCATTGACTCAAAACCGAAAATGGAGGCTTTGAAAATGGTATGATAACCAAAGACAAACAGATTATCCAATCCAACAACCACGGAGATGAAGTACCTCTTTATTTTTTAACAAGCTTGAGGAGGATAGCATATGCTTGATCTGTAAGTTCACCCTTTGAGTGAATCCCTCAAAGTATTTTTAACGAACCTTGAGAAGGAGTGGTTAATCCATCACTGTTTGATGTTTTAACGAGTCCATCGAAGGTAAAACTCGACATCTTTTTCATGTGTAGAGGGTTTGAAAAAGAGGCGAAAAATAAAACTTCAGATGTCCCTTTTCGTAAGTAGTCCCTAGAGTTCGAAAACGTAGAAAAAAATTAAGAGAACTTCTTAGTCATGTTCGACTTTGGTATTCCTTTTTTGTAAATAATCTATCTCAGTTCGGAAAAGAGTTAAACTTTTACTGAGTAGACGTCTTTTCATTTACTTTAACGAGTTCGAAAAGGCAAGTGCTCAACAATATTTTCATGTTTTGGGACTCTGAAAAGAGCTGAAAGATGACTCCTCCTACAAGAATGAGTGGTATAAAGGGTAGCAATTAGTTCTGGCCATCATGGAACTGCTCAAAACACATAGAGGTCAAGAGACTGGCTAATAAGGCCACTCATCATAGTTGTTTCTCAGGAAAGGGTAAAACAACCAAGTGAAAGCGTATGATTGGCCAAACAAATGGTGACAATGGAATGAGAAAACCAAGGCTCATCTGGCAAAAAACAGGCTGATAAAAATGGCAATCACAAAGGATAAGATGAAAATGGTTTCATATTTTCACAAACTTGAAAGATGGGAAACTATGTTTGAAAATACTTGAAGATGGTTTCATTTTTTCACAAGCTTGAAACATGAGAAAAAACGCGCTTGAGAGTGGTTTTATTTTTACACAAGCTTGAAACAGAGACAAACTATGCTTGAAATAAGTTTGCATGCCCCCAACATAATGACTCAATTCAAGGTACATGCTCCCCTAAGTTTCATTTCATTCACCTAAGTAGATTATTGGTCACTAATAGGTGGATGGAATGAATGTTCATTTACGAGATCACGTGATAGATTCGACTGAGAATTTAGAGATCTAATCAAAGACTTGAATTGGAAGGAGATTTGTTTCATTTTTAAACGAGCTTGACACATGAAAAGAACTATGCTCAAGATTTTGTTTCATTTTTTAATGAGCTTGACACAAGAAAATGAACTTTGCTCCAAAAACCTTGTTTCATTTTTTAAGGAGTTTGACACAAGAAAATGAACTTTGCTCGGAACCTTGATCATGACCTGCAGAAAATCATGGCTTCCAAGAGGTTTTCATTAGATGGGAGAACAACGGTTTGCAAAGGATACATATCAAGGGATCTAATGGAAAGATCAGGGTCCAATGCCCTCAACACATGATTCACTATATCACCGACTAGATCATCAATAAACGCGGACATGGAACAGGTTGCCACATAATTAATCTGTGGCGGGGGATACCACCTACATATAAGGACCATTTAGGGAGGTTGGTTGATTGGGATTCAGATTAGGACCAATGATTGAAAGTTGGTCAATGGTCATGATTCTTCCTTCATGTGGGAAACACATCACACGAAAGAGAGAAGAGACAAGAGCTCCCATGACATAAACATAGTCACGCCCAAGGAGTAAATTAAAATCTAAAGGTCCTTGGACTACTATAATATCGATATAAACAATCTTTTCTCCCAAGGTAATAGGCAACTTAGAAGGATCCCTAATGGTTGACTGGTGTAACAACCAAAAGTTCGTATATGTAGCGGAAATCTTTACAATACTTCAAAGACATAAAAGTCCATTGTAAGACATGTTACTGTATATTGATTATTGTATATTGAATTGGTGTAAGATGATTATAATGAGGATGAGGGCATGCTTATATACCATAGGTAGGTACCTTTTCACCAACAGTTATGTCCTTGGGGACATACCTTTTCATTAATTACTGATTAATTAATCATTAATAATTATTATTGTCATTTACATTATTTGTGTTATTTTTATATATATTTAATTCGTAACATTGCCTTCCTCATCAGTAAGCTTTATCCTCAAAGCTTACTGATGAAGGATCAAATCTCTTCTGTCCTTTGGAATATCTTTCTGAACTTTCATTTTCGTTGATACAAGGTGATATGATGCTCTAAGTGGTAGGCAAAATTGTCGTACTGAGAATGGATCGAACCATCCTAGATTAACCTTCCGTGGAATCTTCTGATCACTAAAATTTTGTGATGAATAGTTATCATAGGACTTGATTTTTCAAACTTCAGTATTCTTTAGACATACATCTGTTGTTTGTGTTCTAAGTGATACTGGTACGTAGATTGATTGGAGAGTCTGCTCTTATGATTCAGATGTCGATTAAAAGTTCTTCTGGTTCGACTCTCCCTTATCATGTTAGTGGTAGTTTCTTGAATTCCTTCAGGTTTTGTTGTTTTTGAGTTGGTTGCTGAATCATCATTTGGAAACTCAATTGTTTGAATTGCAATCTCTGAATATGTCTTCACTTCAGTAGGTTTATCTTCTGCTTGAGTTATGATTTTGACTAGATCAGTATTCGTTTCCTTATCTTCAACTTGGATTGAGGCCACTAAAGACTTCCATACTACTTGAAGTTGTTCTAACTTGTCATTTAGTGATTTCTTATCACTTTTAAGCTTTTTTATTTGTGTAAGTAAGACTTGGTTATGATTCCGTAGACGTGAAAGTTCGCCATTTTCTTAATCATTGACTTTGTCCTAAGTATCTTTCTCTTTATCTTTTAAATTTTTGATTTGCTCTAATAATTTTTGATTAAGGGTTTTTAGGCACAATTTTTTTTTTTTTTCTTTTTCTTTTTCTGATAGATTCTCCTTTAGTTCCTTATCAGAAGTTTCATTTTCTTGTTTTAGTCTTTGTTTTTTAACATTGGATTTTTTTATCTGTGAAAGTAATTTCTCATTGTGGTCCCTCAGATGCCAAATTTTTTCGTTGCTTTTTGTATATTAATGGAACTGATCTTCGAGATCTTTATATTTCTTTTCTGATGCTTTGTTCTTTTGTTGAAGTTTTGTGATTTCTTCCTTCAATCTTTTTATTTGTGTTTAGGTATTATCTTGATATTCTTCCAAAGTAAACAATCTTCGTTTTTTTGGACAAGGTATTGTGCGATTTTTAAAAATCGATAAACACTGTTATTTTGTTCGACAAAATGGACATCTGGTCCAAAATGTAGAGTACTGTATGGAATGCGTAGTTTCTTTGTTCGAATTAGACTCCATTTTTCCTGACTTGATAACCAACATAGGTATCGATCAAACGAGAAAATTACTTGGTACTCGTTTTTTTGAGGTAGCAAAAAAAACACCTGATTTTGAAAAGTGGTGATGCAAAATCACCACTTTTTGGAGCATAGTTTTGGCACTTTAAATTTTCTTATGACTTTTTTTTTAAACGCCATGATTTTGATGTCGATTTTGAAAAGTGGTGATGTAGAAAACCCTGTTTTCTTTTTGGAGCATATTTTTGGAATTTTAAATTTTTTTTGATTTTTTTTTAAAATATCATGTCAATTTAGAAAAATGGTAATTTTTTTAGCACTTTCAATTTTTTTATTTATCAAGTATGAACATTTGTTTTAAAATATTAATAATTTTCATGCTAATTTTGAAAAGTGTTGATGCAACATCAATCCTTTTTGATTAGAGTGGTGATTTTCATCTTGGTAATAAGATATAAAAATAAAATAAAAAAAAAACATGACAAAAGAATCAAATATAAAAAAATATAAAGAAAATATGAAAAAAACAATATAAAAATAACTTGTAAAAAAAAAAAAAAAAAAACAAAAAAGGAAAAATTCAATTAACAGGGAACAAATAAAAACAAATTTTTTTTTTTTTTGGTTAAAAAAAAAACATCGTAATTAAAGAAAATGATAAAATAAAAAAATAAAAAAAGAAATTTAAAAATAATTAAAATTAAAAAAAATTCAAATAGTCAAAATACTAAAATTAAAAATAGCTAAAATTAAGAAATTTAAATTAAAAAAAAAATTTAAAATTTAAAAACAACATTCAAATAAAAATTTTAAAACAACAAAACTTTAAAATTTTCAAATAAAATATATATATATATATATATATATAATTAAAAAATTATAAGTTAAAAAAAATAAAATAAACAAATTTGAAAAAAAAAAATAAAAAATAAAAAATATATATATTTTTTAATTTTTTTTATTTTAAACTAGTGTTAATTAAATTTCCCCTTTGTATTATTATTAAAAATCTTCCATTTCATTAATTTATTTATTATTATATATTCTCTAATTCCCTTTTCTCCTTTTTTTTTATTATTATATATATTTTTCTTTATGATTGATCTTTAATTTATTTAATTATATTGGATTTTATATTATCTTGATATTTAAAATAATAAATAATAAAACAAAATAATATATTTTTTTAAAAATTGTTAATCTTACCTTTATTCCTTGCTCATTATTACCCTATTATAATAAAAATTTTCTCATTAACTTTCTTCTCAATATTTTTATTAAATACAAATTTTATATTTTTAAATAACTAACTAACTAATAACTGCTAGTTTTTAACAACTAATTTTAATCGGCTATCACTGGGCAATGATGTATCCACACTATTTATTCATTGAGATCAATTATTTTCTTCATCTTGTCGTGAAGATGAACCACATTAGTTGGTTTGAAACATCGACCAAATCATTATGATGTGATTAATCACAAAAGTCTTAGGTCTAACAATAAAAAAATTAATAAAACAAAAAAATAAAAAACAAAATTTTAATTTAAAAAAAAGGTAAAAAAATTAAATTTAAAAAAAAGGTAAAAAAATTAAATTAAAATAAAATAAAAATTAATAATAATAAAATAATAAATTGATAAGAAAATAAATAAAAATCACCGCTACCCCACCGCCGCTGCCCTGGGGCCGCGGGGCTCGGCTGACGGGCGGTGGAGAGCTAGCAGCTCTCTGCCATTCATCAGTCAAGCATCGCGCCCCCCAGGGCGACGAGGGTCGATTCTGGGAATCACCGCCGCCGCCCAGGGAGCCGTGGGGCTTGGTGCCAGCTCTCCGCCCCCTGTTGGCCTAGCCCCGCGGCCCCCAGGGTGGTGGCGGAGGGCGGGGATGATGATTTATATTTATTTATATTTTTAATTTTAATTTTTTTAAAATTATATAGAATTCTTTCGGTAATAATCACATTCAAATGAACGTTGTCGACGCGTTTCGAGCCAACCAATGTAGTTCATCATTAGGACTAGGTGAGAGATTTTTGTTTTTTTAAATCTATTTTTTATTTTTTTAATATATTTTATTTTTTTTAATCTATTTGTTTTTTTTTTAATTTTTTTTTTTGTTTAAATTTTTATTTTATTTTTAATTTAAAAAAATGAATTTTGTTAATTTTTTTAATTTAAAAATGTATTTTTCATAGATTTATATGCATTTTTTTAAATTTAAATTATTATTTAAATTTTCTTTTTATACTTTTTGTTTGTTTGTTTGTTTGTTTTTTTGTTTTTTTTGTTTTTTAAATTTAAATTTCTAAATATATATATATATATATTTTAAATTTTAACTAATTTTAATTTTGTATTTTATTTTAATTATTTTTTTTTTAATTATGTGGTTTTTTTTAATTATTATTTTTTTATAACTTCAAAAAAATAATATTTGTTTTTTTTTTTTTTTTAATTTTCCTTTTCTTATTTTCTTTTGAAAATTTGTGTGTGTGTGTGTGTGTTTTTTTTAATTTTTAATTTTTATTTACTTTTTAATGTTATTTTCAATGTTTTGAAATCGCGATTGGGATTAAATCGGCGAGGGGAAAAAATCAGAAAAAATTGTAAAAATCGTAAAAAAATCGGTAAAAATCGGGAAAAAATCGGCACATACAAAAATATTCATTTTTTTCAATTTTTTTAATATCTAAAGCACCCACAACGTCAAATAAATGCATTGACACATAAATATGAAAAAAAAACTAATATATAAGATGTGTAATATCATGTCTAGTGCTACATCACACATAATAGTGAATCATGTCCTGAATACTAAGTCCTGAGTCTCAACTCAACCTCAAAATATCAACAAAAAATATAATAATGTATCTCATATCATGAGTCATGACTCATAATGTTATATACAAAGGAATGCACCAAATAACCTATACCACTGATTTCCTCTGCCCCTCTTGCGAGAAAATGTAACAGCTTTCCCTCTAGACGAAGAAGCTGGCGGGGCTGGCAATGGACTCTGTTGTGCTCCAGATCCTGAAGCACCAGGGGCTAAAGGAGGCAGACCACGTCCTCTACCGGTAGCAGGGGTAGGTGTTGTCACCTCCTCCTCCTGCTGTTGCTCCTCCTCCTCCTCCTCATGAAACTCATCACTGATTCATCGCTACTAGAAATGGGATCATCAACAAGAGATACATAAACATCATCTAGCTCAAAGTCTTTAGACTTGGATTGCTCAACCTTATAACATGATAGAAATTGAAAAAGTTTAACATGCCTAACCAATGATTTTGGTATGAGTGAAGGGTTCATCTCCTCAACCTTAAAATGCGGTAGAAAAAGATTAACATGCCTAACCAGTTGTTTTCCTTTGAGTGAAGGGTACATTCTTGTTAAGGCCACAGTAGGGGAGTTCAACAATCAAGATTCAATACCACCAACATCAACAAAGTTCAACAATCAATGCCACCAACATCAAGGTTCTTAAAGGACTTCATACTCTTGATCAAATGCCAATCTCATATCCTTACACATAATAGAATCAAATGGAAACAATGCAAATCCCCAAACCATGAAACCTTGAAAACCATTAAGTCTGTTGAATTTTGAGTGAAATCTAAAATTCTAGTTTCTCCATATGAAATCCAATGAGGTCGAAACCACTCTTAAACATTCCGAGTCATTTCATGGTAATGTTAAAAATTTAAGAATTTAACATTACCATTAACTGCCAACAGGGTGTGTCAGGAAAATGAGAGGGCTACAAAAATGACCAAAAAAAAATCGATTTTTGAACTTATAGGGTTGCTATTTGATGGGCCCACGATTTTTACCAAAAAAATCGCGGTTTTTTGGCGATTTTTTCAAATCCAAAAAGTTGCCCAAAAAATCGGCGATAATATTGTTTTGTTGAAAAAATCGCGATTTTCAAAACCATGGTTATTTTTACAAGTGATATTTTATCTTTAATACCGTGCCTAAGAATCATTGGAATTTTTTTTTTCATAAAGGTGATATTTTATCTTGAATGTCATCCTTGGATTTTTAAGGATTTTCAGAGACACGATAATAGATTATCTTTAATACCATGCGTAAAAATTATTGCAATTTTAAGACTTTTGATATTCTATCTTTAATGTTACGTTTATCGTTGAAATTTTAAGGTTTTTCAGAGTCATGATATTTAATCTTTAATACTATTATTAAAAATTGTTGACAATTTACCCCGAAAAGAAAAAGACGTTTTTCCAACCTTGACACTTTTCGTTTTCAAGGTGTTTCTTGCACACAAAAAATTGACGACGTTATTCCAGCAACAACACTTTTCGTTTTCAGGCTGTTTTTTGCACAAAAAAAATTGGTGATGTTATTCCAGCATCAACACTTTTTGTTTTCAAGTTGTTTTTTGCACAAAAAAAATTGGCGATGTTATTTCACTATCAACCCTTTTTGTTTCGAGGGTGTTTTTTCAATCCTTTTTTCAAGAAAAGATTTGGTTTTTAGCATAATTTAAAAAAATGTTGAAATTTGACCCTAAAAATATGTGCGTTCTAGAAGACACTTTTCGTTTTTGGGCTGTTTTTTTCATGTTTTTTTGAGTTATTTTGGGCTAGAGTTTTCGTTTTGAGGTAATAGTTCCCGTTTGATCGGTAACTATGTTAACCTTCCTTGGTAATTTCATATATATATATATATATATATATATATTTTAAATTCTTAATAATTGTTTTTTTTTGCTTAAACTCTCTACCCTTTTTTAATATTTTTTTTTAACTTTCTTTTTCTTTTTCATTTTTTTACTTTATTTTTGTTTTTATATATATATATATATATATATTTTGAAAAGTTACAACCCTAGTGAAACGTGGCTATTCACGTTTTTGGGGTATAATATAAAATATGTCCACTTATGTGCCTTTGACTCGATTAATTTTCTCCACGTAAAAAGTAAAACTTTTTATCTTACCATGGGCAATTACCATGGGTTGCTAAAACCACGAGCTTGTAAATCACTTAATGAAGAATCAAGATAATCTTATCTACTCTTCCTTTTCTTATGTATAGTTTTAAAGATATTTGAAAAGATTCCTTTTCGACTTTATCATGCATTTTTTATCAATAATGTAGAACCTTTTTATGCATATAAATGTTCTCCTTCAAAATTTACACCAGACTATTTTTTTTTTTTAAATTTATAAGTTGATTGATTTTTTTTTGTTCTATGTAGCCAAGTCCAATTAGGGAAAATGGAGAATCTCCAAAATATGTAGCGAAACACTTCGATTACGACGACAACAAAGTTGACGAAAGATTGATGGCCAAGGGCCTGGTGATCAACCAACCTAGCTCTGATACCACTGTAACGACCAAAAGTTCGTATACGCAATGGAAATCTTTAAAATACTTCAAAGACATAAATGCCCATTGTAAGACATGTAACTGCATATTGATTATTGTATATTGAATTGTTGTAAGATGATTACAATGAAGATGATGACGTACTTATATACCCTAGGCAGGTACCTTTTCACTAACGATTATGTCCTTAGGGAAATAACTTTTTATTAATTACTAATTAATTAATCATTAATAATTATTATTGTTATTTACATTATTTGTGTTATTTTTATATATATTTAACTTGCAACAACTGGTTCCTGTGTTAAAAGCCAACAGATTCTGGATAACTGGCACAAGCTGCAGAGAACCGAAAGCTTGCCAAGCAGTTGAGGACAGAATACTAACATATGCGTCTTCGTCTATGACAGTGCCAGGTACGGGTATATTATAAGCCTGTACTATGATCTGGAAGGGCACATAAAGAGGAAGACGATACCCTGCCAGTCGACTCGAATCAAGCGAAGTGACCATACTAATTGGAGGGGGTGCCGTGGGAACGGGAGAACTGCCCCCTGGTGCTATGGAAATTGGATAATTATTCTCCTGTACCGTTGGAACAGGAGGATTTCCCCCTAGTTTATTGGAATCTGAAGAAACGAAAAGAACCTTAGTGGTGTGAAGTTCACTCTCTACGGGAAAGGTACAATCAACTGAAGGTGGAATCGGGTCAACCATTTTCTCAACCAATGGTTGGTCGGGAACAAACACTTGAGATTCACGTTCAGAGAGAGTGGGATTGACTGAATTTGGATTCCGATCAATCACTTCATCAACTAATGGAGGATCAGGGGAAAGCTTTCGATAACCAATTGGAAGTCGTGGCTGAGAAGCTGTAAGATTTTATAACACTTTTGAGGCTTCATCCACATAAGGACAAAGGTGAATAGGATGATTCCCTTCATATAACCTACAGGGAAATTTGACTTTACCCTTTTTCCCATGGACCTTACTATAACTAGTTGATGGTTGGTCACCAACATGATCTCCAGAGGCATCAACCTGAGCTTGTGGACCACACTTCTAATACCTTGGGAATACCAAGACAATCTTTAAGAAGGTGATCACCCTTACATAACTTGTAAGGGAATTTAACTTTGCAGGGCTGATTAGAAGCTTTCTCCATACTAGCTACATGGGTAGCAACGGTTGCTTGGTTGCCCCCTTGCTTATTTTGCTTCTTCTTCTTCGTCCTCTTCTTCTTAGCTTCCTATTTACTATAATCAAGAATTTCACCAGGCAAGGAGGAAGAAAGGGATGAAGAAGCAACAGGTGAAGAAGGCAAAGGGTCAACTTTAGGATCAATTTGAGGTTGATATTGTTTAGGTGGAGGAGAACATGTTTGAGGAGCAGTTTCGACATTCGGAACCATAGGGGTCGAAAACAGCCAAATTGGAAAACCAATGGTAAATCCGTGCAGGGACAACTTTTCCATATAACGAGCACCAATATTTCCAAAAGAAGGAAAAGGACCAGGATTCCCGTCAAAGGGGTTTCCTTGATTGGTAGACTCAAAAATTGTTGCCATTAGTCTCAACCGAAGATCTACTAAGGAGTTGTTCCATGGTAAGGATGTCGTTTCACGATCAATTAATCGATTTTAGAAATTAACAACAAAAATAAATCAAAGAGGGTAATCTAGGCATAAAGGATTACCAAGCAACCATGAACTGCAATATACACCTGGCGAACCAAAGACTTAACATACGACAACCAATCTCCCTGAATGCTGTGTTCGGTGTATCACGGTATACAAGGCAATCGACTTAGTTACCTATGGTGAGGATAGCAACCTATAGGGGACTTCCAAAATATACTCGACGATATTTGGAAGAGCAATCCGTAGTAGTGTTATCTAATGCGTAACTGTTCGATGAGAGCGTTCCCATATACTTTTCATGTGTGGAGCGCCATCCGATATACCCGAAGGTATGTGGAGAAAGATCTGATACACTTACGTACATGGAATGGGATATCACCCCCGGAATGCAACGCTGACAAATAACGACAACTCCTACGTTTAACGACGCTGAAACACGTCTCTAGCCTAGACCTCTAGATGGTTGTGTTAATTTTACAAATGCTCCTTAAGTTAATTGAGATGAATTTTAGAGTTGATCTTGAATTATGTTTCGATTTCAAGGCTCAAAACTTGATGTCACTTGAACACACCTATGATGCAACTAATATGACAAAAAGAACTCTTTTCATCTTCCTTTTAACGATGAAAGACCCAACTAAGTAGGGGAAGAAGAAATCAATCAACAATGCAACAAACAAGTGATGCAACAATTGATCATTTCCAATCAAAATCAAAGCCCTATATGCAATGCATGATGCATAAGAGTTTTCTTTTGGATTCCACTTAATTTTAAGGTCAAAACTAAGATATTTGTCTAATCATTGATAAAATAAAATGTTTTCAGAATGATGACTAGAACACCAATTCATTGAAGCACCTAATGACTAAACAATTCAGTTTGCTAATGACCTAATGACAAGAACAAAGGAAAATCTAAACAAATTCTTATCAAAGGCACTAAAAACCAAAAGCAAACAAGATGAAGGCTTATGAGAGACCAAGATACACTCGGGGACACGAGGAGGACCAACTAGAACAAATTTCATCAAAGAGAAAGTCACAAAAATGATTTTTTTTGCATCAAACAAGGATCATAGTAGGTGCTGAAAGGGCTAGGGTGCACTGCAACGCATTGTCTCTAGACGATAAGGTGCGGTGATCAAGGAAAGCCAAGTTTCGACACAAAAAATGCAAGTAAATCTCTATGAAAGGTCTTCCTAGGTATGTTCTTGAATGAGTATGACAGTGGAGGTCCGAAGAAGGGGTAGAACAACACTAAGGACAAAGAAACCACCAAGGGCATACACTGATCCCCAGTGGAGTCGCTAATTTGTTATACGGAATCTACAACTGCGGATAGAAGTGTCTTCCCTAGAGTAGGTGGCTAAGTCTAGAACAACAGAAAGACATAGTAGCTTTTGTTTTCCTTCAAGCAAATGGATGATGGGTTGAAGCCTACTTGTAATCTGTCGTATGCTTGGCTCCTTTCTTGGCTTGAATGCTCCAATCCTAGCTCTCGTTGCCAAAATTAGAACCTGCACAACTAGACAACACAAGCCTATGCTCTACGAAATCTATGTAACATCATCTAAAGACTTCATTCATTGAATCAACATGGCATCGAAATACATGAAATCATAACATTACATATAGGGAAACAAACAAATCTTTGTGTTAATATAAATGGAAGGAGTTACAACCATAAATAGAAGTCGATCTTGTAGAAGAGCTCCTCGAGGTTGACTTGTTCCTTCTTTGTCACAAAGTGCACCTCCAATCACCCTAATACATGGAAAGTTACCTCTCTACAACAACAACATAAGGGTAGAATTCTATCTCCAAAAGCCAACAACAACCAACTAGGTGCTTGTGGAATGAGGTAAATATATAGGAAGGAGAGGTAGTTCATGAATTCTTATCCATTTACCAATCTAGGCATGAGATCCAAAATTTATGGGAGGATGAGCTCAAGGGATAAGATGGCGATTTCTCCAAGGTGGAATCAGATAGGATTCGAATGATTATCCAAGGTAAATGGTTGCAACAACCTCTGGAAGCTTCTGGAAGAGGAAGCTTCGAATTTTTTTTAATTTTTCTCGAAATTCTAGAATCAATGCACCCCCACAGTTGTGTAGGGTGCACTGGTCCTTAAAATCACTGAAATGGAATTAAGGGCATAAACTTAGGGATTAGGGAGAGTCATGCTTAGGGATTTGTGCAAGGATGATGACAATATATTGAAGGATGTGAATTGATCCTGTTTGAAGGCCTATTGACCACATGCGACAAATGGCTTATAACATCATCGATCCAAAACCCTAACCCTCAATCTCAAAAGTGATGAATGGGTAGGATTAGTTCCCAACCCACTTAGATCAATGATAGAGATTAGATCTAATTCACTAAAGCGATTAAATTGCTTTTCCTTAGAAAAATTAAGCTCAATAGCCAACATTAAATAATTAATTTAATCAATGTGCTTTTCCTAAGTTAGACTTAAGAAAGAATCATAAAAGTCACTGTCTCAAGATTAACAAGTACCTAGAGGCTCTTTGGACAACTTCTGTATATTTGACACCTAGCTTATGCCAAGGCACCTGTCTAAGCTATAATCATCAACACTCCCTCCTAGCAAGGAAGGTATTCTGCACCACCCCCAACTTATCCTTGTAGAAGACAAACTTCCCCTTCTCTAGAGGCTTGGTGAGAATATTTGCAACTTGCTCATCTGTGGAGATATATTGGAGCTTCACAGCTTCCCACTGGATGCTGACTCTGATAAAGTGATACTTGATCTCTATATGCTTGGAACTTTCATGAAACACTAGATTCTCCGAGAGTTTGATGCAACTCTAATTATTGCAATTCATCACTATGGGATCCACCTTGAAACCATATAACTTGTTGATTTATGGTAGCATCGGATGTGCTCTAGCCTTGTAACTTTGTATATAGGCTAGGACACATGTATTCCATAATACCTAGAAATGGTTTTGGAAAATTCCACTTAGAGATGGTTTAATTAAATTAATTAATCGTTTTCTAATGTTTTTCTAAGTCTAAACTTAGGGAAACTGATTAATTAAAGGGTATTAATTAAACTAAGTGTGAATCTTCTAGATAAAGTCATGGATAACCCCCAAGTTAATCTTAGCTCTTGATTATGTTTTAATCTTGGCCGTTGAAGGGTCAACAGAAGAATATGAGGAGGGTGAGGGATGTTGAAAAGTGTAACTAGGTCGGTCTTCATGTTGGCTATGTAATTATGTATTTATGTATAGAAGATGTTTATTAGGTTTATGTCGTCTAGGAATAAATACAACCAGGTGTCATATTCATGAAGGATTCAGTTTGATCTTGACAGCCCTCATATAATGTTGTAATCAAGTGAAGACAATCTGCTGAAGTAACATTGCTTGGAATGTAACTACAAGTCATGGTCGGCTCTCATGATGAAGATGGCCTAAACCATATTTGATGTTCGGCCTAAAAAGGTGTGAACTGTCCACTATATATTAGCCAAGTCTGCAGATCATTTGGATGGACAAGCAATGCAGATAGCACATAATTAAATGCAAATTCTTTTATAGTTTGCAGACTTGCGGTTACCACAATAGAGACGAAGGATACACATACGAATGACTTGCGGCTACCACAACAGAGACGTAGGATATATATAGAAGACCTTGCGGTTACCACAACAGAGACAGAGTATATATATATATATACATTGCGGACACCACAGCATGGATTGCGATCATACTGCGTTGGTATAAGCGAATATCTCTAATATAATACAACGTTGGGATAAGCGAATATCTACAAGGAAGTTAGTGCGGATATCTACAAGGATACAATGCAGATATATTCAAGGAGATAGTGCAGACATTTACAAGGAGACAATGTGATAAAAGGAGAGATTACAGTGCGGATAAGGGAAGGACACAGTACGTATGAAGGAAGGATATAAGTACAGATAAAGGACAGTATAAAATGCAGATCCGAAACAAAGATACAGGAAGAGGGTTGCAGATAAGTACAGTAAATATTGTTAAGGGCTGTTGACCTGAAGAAGGAATTTGTGCAAGTTGAGACAATCATTATAAGGAGAAGAGACAATAATAGTGAGGAAGGTAAATCTTGGATTTACCTTCCTATAGTTCAAGTAATTCAAGCATAAGGTTTTGCCCTGGCTCTAGGAGCCTAAATTTTTGGTGTCTTGTGCATTTTGATAATTGAATTGATGAAAGATCAACTAAGCTAAAAGAAGAAAAGACATAATTAACATAAGCTAGCTCACAAGTAATTATCAAGAAGAGATTTTTTATTAATCTCAAGCCCTCCAAATTATCAACAAGGGGCCTATGGAAAACACATTGAGCACATTGAGCATTTGGCATTTTCGAGTTTGTGTGAGGAGACACAACTTTTGGTCAAAATCGAATCACTAGGGCAGGGTTTACTAAGTGTTTTTGATTCAGTGATCAAATCCAGAGAGAGGCAGATGCAGTGACTGGTTAGGAGGACCAGGAGTACATTTCAGAGAGATGCAATAGTGACGCAAAGAGAGGCAGCGCAGTTTCTGAAGGAGTGATGCAGTCCTTGAAGGGAATCATGTAGAAGTGACACAGTGCCTTCCAGAGTCAGTCCGAATATAGCTAGAGGTTGGGGCTTTTGAGCCAGGAGGGCCAAATCTAAGTCTCAGATCAGCTTCGTCATTTGCAGAGAGAGGTGACGCAGTTCCTCAGCTTGCCCACGCAGGCTTACACAGTTCCAGCGTAGGCAATCATGCAGAGGCAGAGAGGGGCTTCACAAGCGCTGTTTAGATCAGTTGGGGATTTGCAGAGTGAGGTATATCTCACAATTTCATTAGTTGTCTAGATTTCTTTGAAGGGTGAGCCGGATATTGGCACCCTAGTTGTACTCAAGATTCTGCTACATAATAATATAAAACCCTCAGATCTGCTGCACCGGTTTTCCCGAGTTGGGTTTTTTCGGGGACTTAGTCCAAAAATAACTGTGTCAAATGTGAATGTTTTTCACTGTATTTTGTTCAGTTTGTTTTTACAATTAGATTTATTCCGCAACATTATTTGTGCAGACTGCTTCAGTAATTACTTCGGTATTTAACTGTAATGAAATAATTATGAAAAATAATAGAAGTAATTCAGATTTGTTGCGGTAGGAATCCAGATTTAGGATTTTTCACATAACCCTGTGAGCATCTTGCGAAGCCAAATGGCCTCACAACTTTCCAAACTCTTTGCCATGTACTCAACCTCTACTAAACTGAGTGCCACATAAGATTGCTTCCTACTAAACCACAAGATCATTGTAGACCCGAAGCTAAAGCAACACCTTGAGGTGTTCTTCCTGTGCACTACACTCCTAGCCCAGTCTAACTCTGTATAGCTTTGCAACTGCACTCCACTACTTCTGACATACCTTAGCCCATACTCCATTGCACCTCGTAGATACCTGAGCACATGCTTCACTGCAACACGGTGCACCCTCCTCGGCTCCACCATAAACTAGTTCAATGTATTCACAACAAAGCATATATCTATCCTAGTGTTGACCAAATACATCAATAACCGATCAATTGCCTATACAATGTGGGATCCACCAACTCTGATTTAGAAGCATTCAACTTCTTCATGTTGGTAATCAAGGGTGTAGATATAAGCTTGCAATCCACTGTCTTGAATCTCCTCAATATATTGATTGCATATTTTCCCCGTCCCAAGAAAATCTCACTTGTCTACAGCCACACCTTCAATCCCAAAAAATAGTGTGTCATGCCAATATCCTTCATCTCAAACTAAGAAGCAACATATCGCTTACACATCTTTGTGAGCTTCTCTGACATTGTGAGAAATAAGTCATCCACATAGAGAACCAAGACTAGTGGATCATTGCCAACTAGTACATAGTACAGGTAGGGATTTGCTTCACACTTGGTAAAGCCCATGCCTAGCAGATACCCATCAATCTTCGATTACCATGCTCTTGGTGCTTGCTTGATTTTGTATAGTGCTTTCTTAAACCTGCATACATGAGAATCTCTCGAATACACTTCAAAGCCCTGAGTCTGCTCAATGTAAACCTCCTCCTCAATCACCTTATTGAGGAAGGTTGTCTTCACATCCATCATATGTATCCCCCATCCCATCTCCAAAGCAACAAATATACCATCCGTGATAAAAGTATACCTAGTGATTGGAGCGAATGTCTCCTCATACTCCATTGCGATTTGTTTGATCTTGTAGATCCATCAGGAGCTAACCACTGATTTCCTCTCTGGCCGGGGAACAATGTTCGACACATTCTTCATGATGGAAGCATAATCCACCATTCCATCCCCTCCAAACCTATTGGTCTACAACCTCCTCAAAATTGGAAGGTTCAAAATCATTGATGTCACTCACATGTTCCATATAACTGGAACTTTTGTGGTGGTTTGATCTTCCTAAAGGTCCTTCTAGGAGCATCTACATGATCTTGAGCATCTATCAATGTTTACTCAAGCGATCTCAACCTCCTCCTGACAGAAGTGGAAGGAGCTTCCAGCTCCACCTAATATGAAGATTAAGTCATTGTTGTTGGTGGTGCTGGGTCCTCCTCAATCTTCGGAGCCCCACTCTCATTATCCTCTGCCACCCTTGGAAGGGGTTTATGTCGCTTTGTAAAGACTCGACTCTCTTCGAAGCTAACATCCCTTCTCACCACAATTTTCCCTTGCGATGGAATGTACACCCTATGTGCCTTTGAAGTTTCGTTGTAGCCCACAAAGATTCCCTTATGTGTTGAGGGTGTGAAAATTCTACTGTAGTGTATTGGTCTATTTTCTCCTACTTGATTTAATTAATCCAAGTTATTTTCAGAAATTAGATTAAGAAAATACCGAAAATAAACACAACTACAACCTACACATGCAGATCATTTATTGAATAATACACTCATGCAACAAAGTGACACATGGATTTTTGGACATAAGTCCTCGGAAAAACCCAAAGCGAGAAAACCGGTTCAACAGATATGAGGGTTTATTATTAATTAGTTATGAGTACAACAAATCTAGGTTCCAAGCTTGGAAAACCCGATAGAGAATAAAAGATATCAAATCTGCAGCTAACCTAAAGATCTAGTGCCAAATATCTGACTGATCCACACCCTCAAATGGGATTTACAGGACTCAGCCCAGATCTGACCCTAGAAACCCTTAGCGCTGCCCCTGAAGCCCCAACGTCAGCCCTGCTAGCCTCAAATGCCACTGTGCTGCATCAGAAGGGACCGCGTAACCCCTCGAAGGGTCCCTCAGCGTCACGCTAGCCCTAAAAGACCCTCTGCGTGATTTCTGAAGCCTCCCAGTGCCTCTGCGCTGTCCTGCCTAGCGGCTGCGCAGCTCCTGCGTAGCTATTGCCTTGCTTCTCTACACTATCCTTGTTGCTGCTCCTCTACCTCTTGCTGCCTTTTGGCCCTGGAATCAGATCATTCCCTTGGCCAATACTACCCCTCACTGCAAGAAATTCCTCCGAAATTCTTAACAAACCCACCCTAGAATTCCAGATCTATTCCTCAGTTCTACCAAAATTGTGTCTTCAACTGACCCTCAAGCCTTTCTCTTATACTTTTTCGTTGAACCCTTCAACGACCGAGATTAAATCATCCATCAACGGCGAAGATTAAAACACTGCTTGATCCATATGACTTAAGACAATTTCAGCACGTGTTAATTAATTCACTTTAATTATTTTATTTTCCTAAGTTAGACTTAGGAAATCCATTAAAAATAATTAATTATTTGAATAACTTGAACACCAATTGAAATTTCTCAAATCCATTTATGGGTCTTGTAGATCAAGTGTACTCTAGTCCCTCCACAAAATTTGGGAGCTAGAGCACAACTGATGCTACCCCAAATACACAAAATCTCAACATTCCCTCTTAACATCAGGAGTGTGCTCTAGCAATACATCACACCATGTATCACAAGATCTTGAGTACTAGATCTGTGCTGTTGATGCTTGGCCTGCTGCCCTCCATCTATTGCATTGCTGCTCTCTGTACTGCTGCCCATGTCACTGTCATTGACACTGCCACATCTGTACTGCAACTCCCTGTCAAATTGATGCATCATGCTGCCCATAGCACTGCCACTGCGAACTGTTGCATAACAACTCAGTTGCTGAGAAGTAAGCAACTGAAGGACTCTACCCAACTGTTTGACAGATAAGTCAAGTTGCCTTCCACCACTGAAGCTTCATGGATGCTGATTCACATTGTCCTCCTGGAGACACTGTCATGCTGCAACACTGCACTGCGTGAGCCTAGCTTCTCTGCGCTGCTGAAGTCCCATCAGCCTCTCTGCGCTGCTACCTGTGCATCACGTTGCTCACTCTTTAGCTCTTCAGCTCCCTCTTCCTCTTCAATGTGGTCATCTGCAACCATCTCTCGACTCATCCTGCTACCGTCTTAAGGCTCCGTAGCTTGTAAGTGATCCAAGGGTAGGGCTGACTCAAGGATCCCGCCATTCAGTCTATGGATACTCTATATATCCATGTCACCCCACCTCTTCTCTCGAGGTGCATGAGCACTCATGGCTGCATCATCATCAAAGCCATCTTCATTTGCTACTGTAGCCTTGGAATCAAAAGCTCCTTTGTCCTTCTAACTGCCGGCGAAATGACCAAGATCACCACAGTTAAAGCACCGGACCTTGGAGAGGTCCTTCTTCTTCTTCCCTTGCTTCTTTTCCCTTGATGCAAGGGTTGCATCCTCCTCCTCTTCCTTCTTCACTCTGGCTGATCCGCTTCCTCCACTGATAGACTATTTCTTGGTGATCCTCTTGATCTCCTGTTGGCGGAGAATAGCCCCATATCTTCCCATGATGGTAACGCTGCCCTTCCCAGAATGCTCTGGACAAACGTTTCCCAATCTTCAGAGACAACATTTAGGGCTGTACTCACTAGGAGCCCCTTATCTGGATTAGCAGCCATGCCAATCAGCTGCTCTCGGATAGCTTGAAGTCTGAAGAGGAATGGATCTATCTCTTCACCCTTCATCATTTGGAACATACACATCTGATTCTCAAGAAGCATTCTTCTTTGCATCGAGCCTCCTTGGTACATCACCTCCAAAGCTGACCACATGTCATGTGCTGTATTCTTACTAGCAATATGAGGAACCACGTGGTCCTTGACTCCGTCTATGATCAAATGCTTCGTCCGCGCTTGATTTTCTTCATACTTCTTGAGTGGATCTGCATCGGTTGGTACAACAAGTGTTTTCTCTGCATGATCTTTGAGACCATACTCATCCAGAACTGAGAGGATTCTGGCCTTCCAGATAACAAAGTTGGACATGTCGTCCAATGTGTCTTGATCCCTCAGTCCATATCAAGCCATCTTTGCTCAGATCTGAAGAAAACAGTACTTCTCCCTCTGGATCTGGGTTTCTTGGTGACTAGAAACCCTTTAGTAGCTGCTTCTCGCTAAAAACTGACTTCCCTCCTGGAAATCTTCCACCAAAACTCAAACAGACAATATTCTCTGATCCTCCTGATCGGATCTCATATCTTTTTGGCTCAGATCTGCTGAATGACTGTCTTCCTCCCGCCTTTGTTGCCTTAGCTAGGCACACTTCTGCACCTGCAGAATCTCTACCCCACCAGCACTACTGAAGATCTGAAGCATTGCTTCCAGAACTTGGCTGAACTCTTCTGCAACAAGAGAAGTGACTGGACAACATCCTCCTGGCTGGCCCAACGCAGTCCCAGCGCTGCTCAGAAGTGGACTGCATAACCCCAGACTGTGTGACGCAGTCCTTATGCTGCCCTAGGAAGGGTTTGCGTAAGCCTAGAGGCCTTTTGCAGCTTCAACGCTGTCTCCTGGATCTGCTTTCTCCTGCTATCAAGATGCCCTTTCTAGATCTGCTGCTTCTTCTGCCACCCTGCACAAAAATATATCTTCAGATGATTGTTGGAGATTCAGCTTGATCTGCTATCGCTTTGATACCATATGAAAATTCTACTGCAGTGTATTGGTCTATTTTCTCCTACTTGATTTAATTAATCCAAGTTATTTCCAGAAATTAGATTAAGAAAATACTAAAAATAAACACAATTACAGCCTACACATGCAGATCATTTATTGAATAATACACTCATGTAACAAAGTGACACATGGATTTTTGGACATAAGTCCCCAGCAAAACCCAAAGCGGGAAAACCAGTTCAACAGATATGAGGGTTTATTATTAAGTAGTTTTGAGTACAACAAATCTAGGTTTCAAGCTTGGAAAACCCGACAAAGAATAAAAGATATCAAATCTGCAGCTAACCTGAAGATCTAGTGCCAAATATTTGACTGATCCACACCCTCAAACAGGATTTATAGGACTCAGCCCAGATCTGACCCTAGAAACCCTCAGCGCTGCCCTTGAAGCCCCAGTGTCAGCCCTGCTAGCCTCAAATGCCACTGTGCTGCACTAGAAGGGACTGCGTAACCACTGGAAGGGTCCTTCGCCTCACGCTGGCCCTAAAAGACCCTCTGCGTGATTTCTAAAGCCTCCCAGTGCCTCTGCGCTGTCCTGCGTAGCGGCTGCACAACACCTGCGTAGCTGCTGCCTTGCTTCTCTGCGCTGTCCTTATTGCTGCTCCTTTGCCTCTTGTTGCCTCTTGGCCCTGGAATCAAATCATTCCCTTGGCCAATACTACCCCTCACTGCAAAAAATTCCTCTGGAAATTCTTAGCAAACCCGCCCTAGAATTCCAGATCTATTCCTCATTTCTACCAAAATTGCGTGTCTTCAACTAACCCTCAAGCCTTTCCTCTTATACTTTTTCGTCGAACCCTTCAACGGCCAAGATTAAATCATCCATCAATGGCTGAGATTAAAAGACTGTTTGATCCATGTGACTTAAGACAATTCAGCGCATGTGTTAATTAATTCACTTTAATTATTTTATTTTCCTAAGTTAGCCTTAGGAAATCCATTAAAAATAATTAATTATTTGAATAACTTGAACACCAACTGAAATTTCTCAAATCCATTTCTGGGTCTTGTAGATCAAGTGTACTCTAGTCCCTCCACAAAATTTGGGAGCTAGAGCACAACTAGTGCTACCCCAAATACACAAAATCTCAACAAAGGGCTCTAGCTTTGTCCTTTTCTCTAAAGGTACATGGACATAAAATGGATGCTTGAAGATGCATAAATGACCCACCACCGGTTTCACCCCTGTGAAGGCCTCCTCAAGAGTCTTGTCTTCTAGGACCTGATGAAGACTCGTGTTGTGAATGTATACTACCGTGTTGCATGCCTCTGGCCAAAGGAACGTGGTAGATCCCGATCATGGATCATAGCCTTGGCATCTTTGACGATGGCCCTATTCTTTCTCTCTGTAACTCCATTTTGATGAGGGTTATACTGTATTGCCATCTTCTTCTTAAGTCTTGTCTCGTTGTAGAAATTTTTAAAATCATTAGAGATATACTCATCCCCATTGTCTGATCTTAGGACCCTGATATTCCTCCCAATTTGGTTCTCCACGAGAGCCTTAAACTAACTTAAGACCTCATCCTTGGTCTTTATGAAGTAAATCTATGTCCTTTTGGAGAAATCATCTGTGAAGGTCATGTAGTTATTGTGACCACTCAAAGATGACATTGACATAGGACTACACACATCTGAATGTACAGGATGCAATATCCCCTTGGACTTGGGTATCATTTCTTGGAAAAGCAGTCTTGGCATATTTACCAAGTGCACATCCCTTGCACAAACTTTCTTCTCTACACTGAAATCTCGATGACCAGTGATAATCTCCCTCAATATCAGTAAAGCCTTGTGATGCAAGTGACCCATCCTCCTATGCCATAGCTCACACAAGTCGTCACTATCATGAACCAGAGCATGTACAGGCTGACCTGCAACATGTACAAGTTACCCTCTCTCCTCCCAATTACACGCCTTGCACCTAGACTAGAAGTTCTTAGCTTGACAGGTACCTATCCATGTTAGAAATACACCTCGTTTCCCTTCTCCTCCATCGCTGGGACTGCTAGAAGGTTCTTCATTATCCTTGGAACATAAAGCACATTTGTCACTTCCAAAGGTCCTCTTGACTCTAGCTGAAACTGAATAGTTCCAACCCCTTCTACACTGCACTTGGCATTATTACCAAGCTCCACATGTAGATCTAAATCTCTCTCTAAAATACTAGTGAACAACTCTCGTGCTCCTGTCATATGATGAGAAACACCACTGTCCACGAACCATGCACCCTTAGATATGGTGCTAGAAAGACAAGACATCAATGTGATCTCCTTCTCTAACTTTGTGGCGAACTTCTTGATCTGTGAATTTGTTGATGCTGTAATCTAAGCCTTCCCCCTCCCCTTCTTCTTGTTCAAACATTGACTTGCATGATGGGAAAATTTATGACATGCAATGCATTTTACTTATTCTTCTTTTCAGCGCCAGAGGTAGCCTCTCATCTAGAATTCTTCTTGGTCTTCCCCTTGCCCTTCCTTGTCTGACTGGTAAGGGCACAATTCTCATCATCATCCTTGTGCTGGCCACCCTGTAGAGATTTCTCTTGAATCTCCTCTTGGATAAAATCATCTCACAATCTTTACTAGTCCAAAAGTTTCTCTCATGCCACAATACATTTGATGAAGGGAGCCTATCGCTTAGTGAAGCCATTCAGGGTCTTCCTCACCAATTCTTGATTTGACATGGCCTCCCCAACTTTAGCCAACTCATCATGAACTTGTAATATCCTGGTGAGATAAGATGCCACAATATCTGATCTGTACATCTTGGTGCCCCTAAGTTTCTCCCTTGGCGCCATCTTCCTGTTTTGGTTGTTACTCATAATCTTGTCAGTCTCCTAAATGTCTTTGGCAGTCTTCTTTCTAGAAAGATGAAGGATCACATGATCCTCCACGTCATCTCGAATAATCCTTCTGGCTTCATATCCTTTTGGTTATGAGGGGATAGTTGTGCAACATCAGCAGGAGGGGTGAGTTATTGATTTGGAAACTGCCTAATCATCTATCAACACCAATGCTATCCTCTCCTTCCAAGGATTGTAGTTGGATTCACCCTCCAACCGGTCTTCAAATCTTAATTTAGTTGCAGCCTTCCTTCCAACCTCCAAATCAAATACTCATCCAAGAAAAATATTACTGCTGAAAATTATTTTGTAAACCTGTGACAAATTGATCTTCCACTCCTTTAGAGTTTATTGGTCTGATAACATTTTAATTTTCCTATACCAGATCTGATTCAAATTCCTAGCAATTTATTTTATGCCCTGAAAATTTATTCACCCCAGTAAATTATTTCTGAAAAAACTGCCTAATAAAAATACATTGGTATTTTAACTTATAACAATATTTGCAGCAGAAACACAAGTCAAAATCAATCACAATCACATCAGAAATTTTTATTTTAGCCCTTCAATTTATCCTTCATTAATTTGCTCAAGAAAAATGGCACTCATAGAAATACAAAAGTTATATAGCAAATTGAAACTTGGAAATCTTGACCCCCTAGAAGTTTAGGTCCTCTGAAAAATCGTCCTTGTACAAATTTTCAGCCTCTGGGAAAATCAGCTTCTCTAGCTTGCAATTCAGCCTCCTCTCTCCTAGCTCTCTATGGCTTCTGCATTGGAAGAATAACTCTCCCTTCACCTAGGCTGTACAAATCCTTGTGCAATCCTCCAAGCTGAGTTTTGGCTTCCCTGCAAATTTGGTCTGCTCTCTCCAATATTTTGACCCTTTCAGAATTCTCTCACCGGAATTTCTTTGCTCAAACTTTTCGTTCTCATTAACTACAGTCTTTCACTCTCCACTTGAAAAAAATTCTCTCTCATTGATTCAATGTGCCTTTCTCCTCTGTTAAGTTTTTTTTTAATAATATTATTGAGCCAAAACCCTAACTGTCAATTTCCAAAGTGATAGACGCAGGATTAAATCCTAAGCCACTTAGATCAATAATAGAGATTAAACCTAATTCACTAAAATGATTAAATCATTTTTTTTCAGAAAACTTTAGCCTAATAGCCAATTTTAGAAGTATCTATGTAGTCAGTCCCTTGTAGGAACTTAGGAAGGTCCTTTTTGTATACTTGGAGAACAATATATTCTATCATTCTATTTCTCGTTAAAATCTCTTTAGGAAATTTTCCTTGTGAAGTAGGCAGACTATAGGAACAAGCCTCCTACAGTTTTTGGCTTCTTAGTGCTTGTTTTCT
Organism: Pinus albicaulis; assembly: GCA_034641835.2. Lineage (NCBI taxonomy): Eukaryota > Viridiplantae > Streptophyta > Pinopsida > Pinales > Pinaceae > Pinus > Pinus albicaulis. Next base: position 303,288,379 of record CM076569.1, read on the forward strand.
TTACCCTTCGGAAGTTACTCCCACGACAGATCATGGAAAACCCTTATTTTCACTGGAAGGGATTTGTTAAAAGACAAGGAACCTTACCAGGATAATGCGTTAGCTTGAACTCTTTACACAAGACAGAATGGCAGTAGAAGAACAGGAATTCAGAGAGACTAAGTCTGTTTTATATCCTTGTATAATTACAAGGAGAGCACCCATATATATGATAAACTGGGAGAAGCCCAGCATTGAAGACTGGTAATTGGCTGTTGGCAGATAAATTAAGAAGGTGCCTGGCAGATATACCAATTCAGCATTTAAGTGAAGCTAAGCGGAGTATAAAAAAAATGTTAATTCTTTAAAATGAATTAGCTAGGCCGGCATCCATCTTGATTGTTCTTGCTAGATAAATGGCACCGCTTGCTTATTTAATGCGTCATTGCATGGCATCAGGTCAAAGAGGAAGCAGAGTCATTGTCATTTCTATTTGAAAAAGCAGGAGCTTTTAAGGTGAAGCGTAAAGGTGGAAAGGGAAAACTAATATTTGGCTCGTGAGTCCCTTTACTGCACACCTTTCTATTTTTAACATATAGTTCTGTTCTTTAATCGTAACTCTTTTGCCATTGTATGGATAATTTCTGTTATTGTCACAGGAATAATTGTGAGGTTTTAGATATATCATTTTGCAGATAGAAGCAGGGTGTTAATAATATTTTCCTTATCGTGTGTCAGAGTCACTGCACAAGACCTTTCCGATATAATAAAGGCACAGCTACAGAGGTGAGTATACTGAATTTGGTGGGTTTTATAAGATCTACGTCTTTGTCATTGTGATGAAGTTTCTGTAACAAGATTACTTCGTGATGTCCAACAGGGATATAGATAAGCGACTTATCACTATTCCCGAGATCCGTGAAGTTGGCACCTACGTTGCAGAGATTAAGCTACACCCAGAAGTTACAGCTCTTGTGCAGATAAATGTGACAGCTAATTGATCAAATGGTTGTTTACTCGGAAGGTTGCGGTCCTGTATTTTTAATAAAACTTGCCAGATTTGTAGGGGATATGGGAACGCAAAGCATTCTTTTGGGTACAGTGATGGATGGTTGGATCATAGGTCTTAATTTCCAAAAAAGACAACTTTGCTCGTCCGAGTTGAGTTCAAGTGTAATTGATTTTTTTTCCCAAACAATTTCAACAGACGAAGTCCAAATTTTATGATATTTGGTGTCATGTCATAGAAAAATGATACCCGGGTTCCCTTCATTCAAAGGGCAAAAGGAGGACTTAGGGAAAAAGTATGATGTTTACCTTCAATTTCTATATTGATTGAACTTAAACTGTTAGAAATGAAATCATGGTGAATATTGCTGTGAATACTTTGTGTTTTGTTTTCAAAATTCCAATCAATTCATTCGCCAAAATCCAATTTCTTGGAATATTTGGGTTCCATCATTCAAAAGGTACTTTGGCACAGTTACATGATGGCCAAATTCCACATTCTTGGAATATTTGGGTTCTATCATTCAAAGGGTGGTGCTTGGGCACAGTTACATAATTCAAACGAGTACCAAATGTTTAGCAGGTCAGGTCAATCAGTTTAGTGTAATTCCTTATTTACAACATACATGTACTTGGTGCCCAATAACACCCATTGTATTCTTTGGTGACAAATAACATCCATTGTATTCTCTTTGTATTTATTATCTGTTGGACGTTAATGTTAAAAAGGTGATTCAAAGTATGTCCGTCCTTCAAGAGGGCGACTTGAGTATTGTAGTTGTGGCAAGTAAAGCTAGGATATGGAAGAACAAGTAGCTTATGGCACAAAGGTCATTCAGAATATGCCCGTTCTTCAAGAGGGTAACTTGAGTATTGTACTTGTGGCAAGTAAAGCCAGGGATATGGAAGAGCAAGTACCTTATGGCACAGGTTGTCATTCAATAAGCATAAGAATGTCAAAAGAGCTGTGTTGTATTTTAGTGTAAACTATAAATTTTCAAAGAATTTTTTTCTCTTTTCTCAATAATTTTAAATTTAGGGAAAAATATAGTTAAAGAAAATGAGAACAGAAATTTATTGAGAACTTTCATTTTTTTTTTCAAAACCAAAATCATAAAAACGAATATATATATATATATATATATATGGACCTCCCTTTTTTCACTCAAAGTGTGGTTGGTCAACTGCCCCTTTAAGTAGTTGAGGGTGGAGCGGAAGGGGGTGCCACCACAACCCCTCTAGCCACATTCAAAGTTGCCACTTTGGATTTAACCACGTTAGGCCCCAAGGCACACCCTTATTTCATCCATGCGCCAAACACATGCCCTGGAAACCTTGATGAGGCAAAAACTGAGAGTGATGCCCTATTGCAAGATTTGTGACGAAGATTTCACAAAGAATGCGACGAAAGAGGAGGTTGGGCGAGAGCGCGACAATGTGGGTGTCATAAAATTGAAGTTGGGGTTTCTTGCATATGGGCTTCGTGGCACTATCAGACATAGTGTTATCATTATTGGGGTTTCTTTGCATATGGGCTTCGTGGCACTATCAGACATAGTGTTATCATTAATGACAATCAATGCCATGTCATTGATGTCAAAGGAGGTATGATGTCTTGGATGTCAAAGGAGGTACAATGTCTTAATGTCAAAGGAGGTATGATGGCTTGAAGATTATTTTTGTATTTGTTGAAGTTTTGATGATCAAACGAGTATGTAGATGGTCTGGATGGATAGTTCTCTCCGAGAGCTTTCCAACGAAATACTACACTTGGACAAACTCCTTTGGAATGCGAAGATAAGCCAGTTTGAAAGTGAACATTGGTGAAAAGGGATAAGAACACCAAACATGTTAAAGGTCACGCAACTTCAGGGAAAATCCATGCATTTGAGAGCAATTAACAGTTGTTGCGTGTAGACATGTGCACTTGTTTAATAGGCTTAACCATCATGCAACTCAGGGTAGATCCATCGATTATGGATGTTATGTGGTTGATACATGGTGGATGGAGCACAAACTTGCACGATAATTAAAGAAGGTTGTGCCCCCATGCCTTTTGACCTCTGCCACATAGAAAAAATAGAAACATGACACGTTGCTGCCAGGTGGATGACATGGACCCTTTAGTGGCAAGTCACATGGATTGATGACGTAGCAAGAAGAGCCAATGATAGGTTGACATTTCAGCAAGATTACATGACACATGGATGACGTAGCAAGCTTACCGAAAGACAGGTTGACAAGTGGTGGCATGAGATGGTGTGGCAGTGTGGTATGCCGAATGACATGGTGGTACGATAGGGTGCCAAGTGGCATGTCCACCCTATATTTTTGGATGGCCAATTGGGCCAAATTTGAGTGACGTGGCACCACCTAGAGAGTGCCATGTGGCATGATGACATCATGTTGATGTTAGCATCCAATTGACCATGGACCCCTAAGTACCAGGTCACATGGCATGATTATATGGAGGATAAGGGCTACCTTAGTCATGGCTTAAGCACTAAGATAGGTCATATAGAGGTTTGAACGTCAGGCCCAAACATGATGCACGTCAACCCCAAATTTGATTCATGTAAGCCCCAAACTTAAATTAACGTCGGTCCCAACGATGGCTCAATGGCATCCACACGTGTGTGTAGGGGTGGTGCATTGGAACAACAATGATTTGGGTTGAGACATAGTGTGTAGCGTGGCTCTGTGGTTAAGCATAAAGGCTTTTGGCTCTCTTGCGAGGTTGAGTCTTAACGTATCATTGACATGGTTTACCGTCTGAGACATAACATGTAGTGTGGCACAGTGGTCAAGTGTGAAGGTTTTAGGGTTTGTCGGGAGGTCGAGTCTTGGCTTATCGTTGGCATTTGGTTTCGATTTTGGTTTGGCTTCGACTTGTGGTTTGACTCATATGAAAACAAATTTTTGACACAAAGCATATATGAAGAGCAAGACCACAGAGTTGGTATTGGGTTTGGTTGCCCCACGGGTGGTCATGGGTTCGAACCCTGACAGACTTGCTGAATTTATTTATTTGAAAGTACATTGTGCCAAACCTTTAGGCCAAATCGACAAGGTGCATTTTTTCGAGCACACACCAAGAAAGTGCATTTTGTAGACCATAGGTTAGAAAGCTACATTCTGTTGAGCTATTACTTTTTATAATGTTTTGTGGGTCATTTTGAGGCCCAAATTGATTTTTGAAAAGGGGAAAATGCCTAGATATTTTTGTAATCTAAAAAATGAACATGAAAAGTCTTGAAAACAAGTTTTCTATGACAAGAGGCTATATCTCTTTTGTTATTGTCAAATTTTTTGGGGCTTATGAATAGGTTTAGTCTTGATACAAGAAATAAAGAAGATGCTAGTATTGATAATTGAAGAGCAGATTGAGATTGCATTGATTTGTAAGGAGCTTGTAGATTTAGTTTGAAAGATTGTGAAAGATGGCCCACTATGTTTCGGTGAAGGTGTGTGCCTCTTTTAGAGATTGGTGTCTCAATTAGGTTGGAGCCTACAACAAGTTGGTGCTTGCAGTTTTCAGAGGTTTGTGCCTCAATCAAGTTGGAGCCTAAGTAAGTTGGTGCTTGCGGGTTTCAGAGGTTGGTGCCTCAATTAGGTTGAAGCCTATAGCAAGTTGGTGCTTGCAGATTGAAGAAGATAAAAGATTTATGGTTTTCTCCCACAAGGATTTCCATGTACATCTAATGTTCTCATGTGTTGATTTGATGATTGTCTTTCTTACTACACTGCTATGTTTTCATTTATGATCAATTGTGAAATTGTTTTGTAGTATACCTAGGGGGGATAATATAGGGTACAGAGGGAGGTACTCAAGGGAATAATATGATGTAATAATGCAAGAATGATAAATAAATGAGCCATAGTTAATAAATAAAGTGGTTAACCCACATTATGCAAGGGACCACATGTAGCTAGGGAATAAAGTGATAAGCCCATTGTATTGGATGTATGGTATTGAGAGACCCATGGTATTGCATGTATGAAACCTATATAGAGGCTAGAGACTCTCCATTGAGAGGGTCAAGGATTATTGTATTGGCAAACATATGTCTTGTGGAGTGATCTCCTTCCTTAAGGAGTGAAGGTATGGTGTTGCAGAAATTTTCTGACAACAATTCATGGATGATAGCTTTCCTCACATATTTTATTTTTTATTTTTATTTTTATTTTTTCTGTTTTTGGGGTAGAATTTCATAAAAATAATTAGAGATCTGAGCCCCCCTTGAAAATTCACCCGATTTAAAAAAAAAAATTGTCCAATCGGAGTACGGATGAGGGAGTTATCACTGATTTAAAATCGATTAATTTTTTCGAAATTTTGTGACGTCGGGACCGTTGCATCGAAGATCTGAGTTTCCAGGTTGCTCAGATCGGGATTTCAATTATGCGAGCAAATGTAGAATGATTGTTCCAACTCCGAAAACATGTTATAATAAGGATTCAGAGTTATATTGACCGAGTTATGCCCACTTTTAAGTTTTTTCCAAAGTGATTTTCTTCAAAACCCTTACTCTATTTTAGGGGTTCTTGCAAGATGAAGTTTACAGGAAAAGATGATGGCCCTACTATTGAAAATTTTTTACAATATGAGAAGGCTCAATCCCCATATTGTTGGATATGCTACATAGGGCTTCACATGAAAGATGAGGCAAATAAATGGTGGACCTCACTTGACAGCTCAGTGAGGAAACTTCTCGAGAAAAACCTTGAAAAAGTCCTTTTGGACAAGTGGTCTCAAGCTGGAAAGGACAATAAGAGCCATAAAGACTTATTTTCTACTAATATTTCCATATTACAGGTTCATGGAAGTATTCAGAAAGAGAACATCATTGTGTCTATCATTCCTAGTTGCAAGCATAATTGTATCAATGTTAATTTGGCTAAAAAATTGCAAGTTCCAACAAAACATGTTGAAAACACACAGGTTGATAATGAAGATGTTGTAATTTATAAAGATGTGAAGATTTCTATGGATAAGTATGTGTTGCATTCCGATTTTTATGCTTCAGATATGGCTGCTGTGGATGTTGTTTTGGGACACCCTTGGATGGAATCCGTTGGTAATGTCAATTTTAATGTGCAAAAGAAATTCTTGAAGCTATGGTATAAAAAGAAGAAAATTACATTGCAGGATATTTGTTAAATTCTGAAGATGTTCTATGCTAGATGCAAATTTACATTAGACTTCTAGGGCAATCACATGAAAGTAAGATGCTTATAGAACATACCAATAGATCGACAAAAGACAAGCCAAAGTTAGAGATAAAGAATGGTGGCATTACGACGGTCAGCATGATGCTTCAACCAACAAAGACTTCATAATTTCAGCTTCCCACATGTGTCACACAACCCCAAGACGTCTCATCAAGAATGCTCCACCAAGACGCTACACCAAGAAGCCCTAAACGCAGAATTGAGAACGCTGCTCCATCACCATCCAAGAAAGAAGAAAATGCCTCCACAAAATGTGTGTGTAAAATGAACTCCAAGTCTCTCCAATATATAGGCATCTGTGGGGGTGTGTGACACATCTCTTATGCATGTGGGATAAATCAGGTCGACCTTGCACATGTGGAATAAATTCAAAATACATGTTCTGCTTGTCCGATCAAGATGATTTTTAGATCGATCTTGCACCTCTCCGAAAGAGGAACCCAATAAAAATATTGGCATCGTCATCTGAGCATCACAGCATGGAGTTTGGACATAGTTGCCCCAAATTAACACTCCCTCTCAACTAGGAAGAACTCCATCCGCCAGTGCTATCCAAACATCGTGTGTCATCTCGCCGTAACTTGTTTCGCTGGCTTCTTTATTTCAAAACAAAAGGTGAGTCACAAAGACATCACTCACGGCTAACCCGAAGTCAGCTCAGAGGTCCGAAACCTCTATAGGACTCAAAGGAGTCACATACCAACCCGAAGTTGGTTTAACTGACCCGAAGTCAGTTAGAGGTCTGAAACCTCTCTTGGACTCGAGAGAATCACATACTAACCCGAAGTTAGTTTAACTGACCCAAAGTCCGTTGGAGGTCCGAAACCTCACTAGACTTTATCCTAGATCAAGTGGTTGGAAACTTGCCATCTTAGACATAGAGAGTACGAAAATCTCCGATGCGTCCATCGGTCTTACTATGGTCTCTATTCACATTTCCCACCTCATTGGCCAAATGAGAGGTACTTCCCATGAGTCCGAAACTCCATGGGTAGGATGCATATGGGGCACAGATTAGAGAGAGGTAAACCAACTCAATATCATCACGGTGGGGCGAAAGCACACCAACAAGGTTCGGCAAGCCTAGCCTCGTGGTTGCCTATAGCTCCAAGAAGCTATTCCCAAAGCCCCCTTGGAGCTCTCAGAGCTCATCATCCAATAGGACCCTCCAAATAAGGTCGTTCCACGATTCTAAGATTCTCACGGAAGGTTACGAACATGACCTTCCCCATTGGTTCTGTGAGAATATCCACGACCTGCTCATCAGTTCCTATATGATCGAGCCTTACGGCGCCTTGCTGTACCATATCTCGGATAAAGTGGTACCAGATATCAACATGCTTGGATCGATCGTGGAACACGAGATTCTTTGACAAATGAATCCCCCTTTGGTTATCACAAAGGATAACGGTGGCATCTAGCACATGCTCAAACAACTCACTGAAGAGCTTTAGCAACCAAGTGGCTTCACAACAGGCCATACACTTTGTAATGTATTCGGCCTCAGCGGTGCTCAAAGCTACCGACTTCTGCTTCCTACTCGAAGCAGACCCAAGTGTGAAGCAACATCCAAATGTGCTCTTGCGATCCACCACACTGCCAGCCCAAACGACATCAGCATATCCACGGAGACTAAAAACTCCCGACAGTATATCTCAGCCCATGGTCTATCGTGCCCCAAAGATATCTCAAGAGTTTCTTGGCACCAACCCAGTGAATGTTATGAGGATCAACCATGTGTTGACTCAAAGTGTTCACCGCACAACATATGTCCGGACAGATGTTCCCTAAGAACATCAAGGCTCCTACGAGTTGATGATACTCGGTAGGATTTTCTAGCACGGGCCCAACAACGCTTCCACTCAACTTCTTAAAGTTGAGCTCCATCGGTGTTGACACGGACTTACAGTCCACCATTCCAAATCTTTCCAGCAGCTTCACAATATATTTTCCTTGAGAGAGGAAAATCTCACCAGATCTCCAAGCCTAGGAAGTAGTGCATCAGTCCTAGGTCCTTATCTCGACTTCGGAAGCGAGCTCCCTCTTACACTGATGAATGAGAGGGTCAGCACCTGTCAGGAAGAGATCGTCCACATAGAGCACCAGAATGAGAGGCTTTTCTCTATCAACCTTGAAGTAAAAGTTCGGATTAGTATTATTACGAGTGAAGCCCAGCTTCATCAAGTAGCTATCTATCCACTCGTACCAAGCCTTGGGGGCTTGCTTCAACCCATATAGGGCTTTCTTCATCCTGCATACATGGATGTCTCTATCCTGGACTTCGAGCCCGAAAGGTTGCTTCACATGCGCCTCTTCCTTTGTCGAACCATGCAGAAAAAACGGTCTTCACATCCAACTGATGAAGACTCCCTCCTTGCGTGGCAGCAAGGTCGTCAATAGATCACAGGTGAAAATATATCATCATAATTTATTCCTTCCTTTAGAGAGAAACCTCGGGCAACAAATCTTGCCTGAACTTTACAACACTACCATCAGATCCATGCTTGATCTTATAGAGCCATTTCGAGGTGACAACAACTTTGTCTTTTGGTCTCGAAACCATATCCGAGAAATCATTTTTCATAATGGACTCATATTCTTTGTGCATAGCATCCATTTTACGACTTCTTCAAATGATCTAGGCTCAGATTGTATGGTTGTACTCATTCCCGTGGTATCTATTCGGCTTTTTTCTTTCATGGAATGTCCCCCCCTAGGGCCATACGCTGTCATACATTTGTCATGCATCTTGACAGGGATCATACACTGTCATATCACTGATTACAGTGTTGCCATACACATCACTATCAAATTCATTACTGACATACAGAACTGATGATATCAAACTTCATGGTTATATATATATATTTCCATATACCTCCACAGATCAAGTTCATATATACAATGAGGTCATATATACTTTGCCATATGTCACTGTTCTATGGCTCATCGACCAGCCATTGATATTATCCTTAGATTTCCTTAAACAACATTCAAAAGACAGATAAACTTTCTATGTAAGAATCAATTGTACATACCTCTTCTTTTGTCTGCCTTCTTACTATGGATTTCAAAAGCACTGTAGGTATCAACTCAACAAGTCTGCCTTATAATAATTGAGCTACTTACTGATCACATGATTTGAATTGGGGCTTTAATACAGTGATTTATCCTCCTCAACATTACTATGCATTAGGCCTTAAATCACTTTGACTTATTCACCATACAAGGACAGACTTCCCCAATGAATCTGCCTCTCTCTTGGATCAGAAAACCACAGAGCAGGTGCACATAGAGAACCACATGAGGTTCTGTGACCTTATCATGGAGATAAAAACATGCCTTATTGTCATATTTTCAGGGTCTCATCCCTCTGCTTGAAGGCATAGAAAAAACAGAAGCTCATCCTCCAATCTGGGCAAACTTCGGCCTTCATACAGACATTAGAAGGACCATAAAAAAACCAACTTCGATCCCTTGTAACCACATCATTGAATCCTCTAGAATTGTTATCTTTACAATACTTGCTTGCTGGTCAGTAAGATAACTCCAGCATAATGGCAAAAACTCAGTGGTAATTTTAGCAGAGCATTTACTGGTGGAGGCCTCCCACTTTATTGCCTGCTTCAATTTCTCTAAGCTAGATTCATCAGATTCTATTTCTAGGGCCAGTTTAATAGGCTGAATTCTCCACGTTGCGTGCTTCATGCTCCTCTTCATCCAGGGGTTGCAATTCAGAATCCGCATTATCGTTATTGTTAATAACTGATCCATATACCAATCATTCCATTAGCTTTCACAGTATCAACTCTATAATTTCTGTTGAAGAAGGCAAGAATTTGGTGGGAGATCTCTGCATTCCGTTGACACACATGGAGACTTCCAGTGCATCGAATTCCTCTCCTGCCTCCTCTTTCTCTCTTTTCTCATTCACAGTCGAGAAATTTGTAATGTTTTCTTCCTCCATGAATGAACTTTGTTTTGGGTGAGAACATGGTCAGAATTTGCTCTGACTTGCGAAGCCAGAGAATTTAAGCAGTCCATCCAGCGCTCTGCGGATGGCTATTCCTAGCCTGCTAGGATGCATTGAGACAATTCTTCCAAACCCACTTCACTTCTTACTGAAACTTTGTTGCTTACATGTTTATATGATCACAGATTTTAATACAAGTCTCCAATGCACCCATCTGACATCAAGAACAGGTTGATCATTTGAACTAACATAATGGATTGTTAACAGGGTTCTATCCTCATTACCATAAACTCCAGGAATGTGAAATGCACCAAAGAATTTCCGAAGAATAAACCACAATCTACATCGATACTATGCAACAACGTTGTTACCCTTTCAGATGAGCACTCCAACACAAAATTCTTCATCTCTACAACATCCATAATCGATGGCAGAAACTACTAACCCTAATTTTCCATTTTACCTGAACAAAAACCCAATCAAATCAACATGCTCATGCTGAAAAAATGCTACGTTCCACAAGATTTTTTGCACCATTGTTAAAGGGTTGATTGTGGTGTATGGCCAAGTTTTACGTGGGCATGCCACTAAAATATCTGTTTTCAAAATAACCTCCCAACAAACAAAAAATATAATATACAAAAATTTCAGTCCACAGAGAGTACACAAAATCTCTCGGGCACAAACAAGCGCCATCTGTGCGTAAGTCTGACGGAGATTTGCGGTGATAATTCGACTTAGATATCAAGCAAAGACATCTTCGACGTCTATGTGTAGAAAGCGAGATGCGTAATGTATGCTTCTTTAGCTCCGCCAAGTCTCGCAGAAAATCATTCCGCTGGCCTTCTGTCATATCTCTATCGAGCTTCATGCTTTCCAAACGTCGACATCTTTCAAGTCTCGCGTCGTTGTTTCCAGTCGCTAGATCACTTCCACCTACAGAGAACCCACTGCTTCACTAGCTTACGCCACTCCAAAATCAGAATCCACTCACAACCGCTTTCGTTCCAGCGCTTTCCTTTAGGAGATTTGATGTTAGGCCTGCGACATCCTCCAAAATTGAGGTAGGCACTGCGTCCCTCTTACAGCAGCATACGCTGCCCTTCCACGTAGGCTGAGACAGAGCTCTAAACCCATGCTGTCACCTACAACTCTTAGAAGTGTATACACTACCTTTTAATTGCAGCCTAGAATTTTCCCTAAAGACTGCAACTGTCTTTTAGGGAAGGGATCTCCCTCCACGCTGAAGGTTAGGGCACTAAACAACCACACAACCTTGTTGTAGCTTACGACACCCTTATTTTCCCTTTGAACAACCCTCATCTCACTGCCCTAGATTCTTGACATAAGTTGGGCGTTGTCTTCTCCTAGCTCTGATACCATGTTAAATTCTGAAGATGTTCTATGCTAGATGAAAATTTACATTAGACTTCTAGGGCAATCACATGAAAGTAAGATGCAGATAGAACATACCAATAGATCAACAGAAGACAAGCCAAAGACGGAGATAAAGAATGGTGGCATTACGGCGGTCAGCAGGATGCTTCAACCAGCAAAGACTTCATAATGTTAGCTTCCCACATGTGTCACACAACCCCAAGACGTCTCATCAAGAATGCTCCAGCAAGACGTTGCACAAAGAAGCCCTAAACGCAGAATCGAGAACACTGCTCAATCACCATCCAAGAAAAAAGAAAATGCCTCCACAAAATGTGTGTGTAAAATGAACTCCAAGTCTCTCCAATATATAGGCATCTGTTGGGGTGTGTGACACATCTCTTATGCATGTGGGATAAATCAGGCCGACCTTGCACATGTGGAATAAATTCAAAATACATGTTTTGCTCATCCGATCAAGATGATCTTTAGATCAATATTGCACCTCTCCGAAAGAGGAATCCAATAAAAATATTGGCATCGTCATCTGAGCATCACAACATGGAGTTTGGACCTAGTTGCCCAAAATTAACAATATTTGTATGGGGAACCATGCATAGACTAGGGAGGAAGAAGCACAATTCTCTAACGACACAGACACATCATATGATGAGCCTTTGATGGTAGACAACCAAACACATACATCAAAGCAGGTACCAGCAAAAGCACCAGACACCACTCCATCACCAATAGTGGAGGAATTAATGAAAGATATTCCATCAATTAAAGCTTCAACATATCACCACCCGCATCACCCAGCAAGACAACAACCAACAAGGTGGCAATGGATTAACAACAAGGACACCAATCCCTGGATGACAGATAGAGAGGTGCAACAATCCACCCAAAGCACATCAACACAGAGGAACCACCCGAACCCGCTTCCATCTCAAGCGAGCGAGGCACCAACTAGATCGAGTGTTCACCTTTCTCTGGGATGGCTAGATGCATGCGAATGGTACAAATGGAACTCTTTTGAGTAGATCTTATTATTTGTGTTCTTCTCATGTTTTGGGGACGAAACATGTATAAGGGGGGTATAATGTAGTATACCTAGGGGAGATAATATAGGGTACAAAGGGAGGTACCCAAGGGAATAATATGATGTAATAATGTAAGAATGATAAATAAATGGGCCATAGTTATTAAAAAAAGTGGTTAACCCACATTATGCAAGGGACCACATGTAGTTAGGGAATAAAGTGATAAGCCCATTGTATTGGATTTATGGTCTTGAGAGACCCATGGTATTGCATGTATGAAACCTATATAGAGGCTAGAGACTCTCGATTGAGAGGGTCAAGGATTATTGTATTGGTAAGCATATGGCTTGTGGAGTGATCTCCTTCCTTAAGGAGTGAAGGTATGGTGTTTCCCTACCTCAAGGGTTTTGATGTTAATGAAGATCTGAAGTTTTATTTTCTATGGTGTTATTTCTTGGGCATATTTTCCATTTTTATACATTTTTTTGTCAGATCCACTACATGTTTAAATTGGTTAAATTGGCCATTACACCGATTCACTGCACCACCCCCCCACCTCTTAGTGTAATCATAATTCTAACAATTGGATTCAGAGTGGGTTCCCTTTAGGGAACAATTAGCCACTGGAAGGTTGATCACAAGGAACATGGCTAATCTTAGGGAATCTTCAGGCAAGGATCCCTAGTTTGATGGAACAAGAAAATTTAGAGGTAAGATTCCATTTAAATGTTTTGGACGTGGAGTAGGACACTATGCTTCTTATGCAAAAATAAATGATGCAAGAGAAGATATTTTATTCACAACATTGACTGATCATGAAAAACAAAATAAAGCAGAAGTAGATCTTGAAGAACTCATAAGTGCCTTGGAAGAACTAAGACCATTAAGGAAAAAGCTAGATCAACTAGAACAACTACAAGGATATAAGGATAAAGATTATGATGCAGATTCTACCATCCTTTTAAAAATTGAGTTGGGAGAAAGAAAAAGGATAAAGGAGATTTTTTCAAATCAATTAAAAGAAAAGGAAGAACGTTGTGAAAAATTGGAAGAAGAAATTGTTCTCCTAAGAAAATAATTAGAAAATGCCTCAGATCAACTTAATCAAAAGTTGAAGCTCATTGAAGATTTTGAGTCATTAAATCACATCCTCAACTTTTAGAGATCACAATTATTGAAGACAAACCCTGGATATGAAGAGATACCAAAGAACAATGAGGGAGAGTCAAGCTCATTAGTAGTAGAAAAGGAAAACATGGAATCTGTTGTAGCTCCTAGAGACAGCCTTGAGTTGTATAAAGACTAGTGCCTAGGACATCTTAAATGCAAGGAGCATATGACTCAACTGACTGCAGTTGGAAATGTTTGGCTCTCATGCAACTATCACTCAGATGAATGGTTTTAATAAGGGTGGAACCAAAACCCCAAAGTTAAACACAACAACTAGGAAAACTGCAGAAACTGAGTACAAACTGCAATAAGTAAATGCATCAGACAACTTTAAAACATAATGTTGTAAAAAGGGGCTGACTTCTAAAATGAATACACAGTTATCAAGTTATATGTGAGCGATGACTATGGCATAAGATAGAGTAAGATATCAACTATAACTGGGCTTATCCAAGGATAAGAATCCATATATACTGGGCTTATTCAGAGATAAGAATCCATATATCTGGGCTCGTTCAAAGACAAGAATCCATTGTAGTTAGTATCGGAAGAACGACGGAAGAGATAGAAAATGAAACAAAGTATCATGCCTGAGCCATATTTAAAGAGCTACAGATGAATAAATATGAGTATCTGCTATGATAAATTCACATTTAAGCATGGGAGCACTCGCATTCCAGAGCATCTAGATACAAGAGATGTAGAGAGATACGAAATGAACATTTATATTAAAAAACAAGGAGAAGAGTTACAAATTGTGAATCATCTCGAGCGGAATCCCCAATTCCAGCAAAGCTTCTTATTACTGAGTCCCACGAGATCTTCAAACATCCACTATCAAAGTTCATACAAAATACATACAGAATACTCAAGCTAATGAGTCCTTTGGAAAATATGGAACCTTTTGTCAGCGTTTTCTTCCTGTTTTTATAACCTCTGATTCCTATGCAGGAGAAGATGGTTTGGGAAAATATCTTCCCCGCGTGCTTGTATGTTGTTTCAGGTCAAAATCAAAAACATAAATGATGATGAGGTAGAATTGCCTCTCATCATCTTACAACGCAGGCCTAAAGCCGTTTCTAACTGAAATATAAACAATTTACTAAACTGAAAGTGAAAACTGCGAGAGTGAACTAAAGATTTCACCCGAAATGACAAAGTGAAAAGGATATAAGGTAAAGGCCACATGGGCCCAGTCATGAATGATCATTGCTGTTTGATGAGGCGAAGCCCCTGCTGCTGTTGGCGAAGGTAATATTGTTAGTCGTGGGAGGACTGGTCTTTTGTGCTGGAGAATGTGGTACTGCTAGTAATGGATGAGTTGGCCTTCTGCGCTGGAGGTCCCTGTAGAATGGCCAATGGTCATGATCCATTGACTTGGACGTGGAACTGACCCTTATTATCGCTTTTTATTTGCTTTCTTGGGTGTGGAGGATCTTCATCCTCGGCCTCAAGCCGTTGTGATTGGCTGTGAGATGGCCTGCATACTTAAAATGCCATGAAAACCTGCACAGACAGCAAACCAGTTAAATAAATCCTGCGATGAGTGGTAGACTGCTTCAGAAGGCTCGGGTGAAGGTGGAGGAGCAGTGCGGAGGCAGGGAATGCAGCAAAAGCGTTTCCATGGTGAAAAATGGTTTGAATCCAATCTAGTGCGAAACTGTGCAAAAGGCGGTTTTGTGGAAAATCGGAGGCGGTTTTCGCACGGGGCTGAGGCGGTAAGTGGTTTTAACCCAGGTGAACGCGATAGGGCTCAGGTGTTGACACCTGTCCCTCTAAAACCACCCATTTCGCGTTGAATTTGGGCGTTAAATTATTTTGGTGGATTGGGCGCGAAAACAGTTCTAGACCGTCAGATCTGGGAGATCGACGGTTGAGATCAAACGCGAAGGGAGAAAGGATGTGCAGGAGGAAGAAAGGTGGGACCTGGCGTATGATGTCATCAGTTTTGTCGGGTAGCGAAAAACTATTGGGCGGAGTTGAAAAGAGGGGATAAATGGGAGTCGTTGGATCGTGAGGATCAACGGTTGGGATATGGTGATGAAGGAGAATGGAAAGTTCAGGGTTGAAAATGCGGGAGTAATATGGGCCGTTGGATCTGGAGAAATGGACGGCTGTGGTTGAATCGGAGGCTTCTCATATCGGAGATCTAGATAGACGAGAGGAGGAAACGCAGAGGGAGCGATTGCAATATGCCGATGGAGCGAGAGCCGTTGGATCAGGGACGAGATCAACAGTGGAGATTTAGAATGGTGGATGAGGGGTCGGGGAAAAAGCGAAGACCCAATGGAGCGAGAACTGTCCAATCTGGATTAGATCAATGGTGGAGATCAAACGCGGGGGGATGGAGGGTAAAGGTGCGTTGGCCATTGGATCAGGATGATCAATGATCCAGGATACATCGCAATCTTGCACAAAGGCAATGGATGGTGCGAAGGGTAGAGAGAACAACGATGAAGCGCTGACCGTCCGATCAGGAGGATCGACGATCCAGAGTATTTCGGAGAATGGCAGGCAGAAGGGATTTAGATGGGAGAAAAATGATAATGCGATGGCGCGATGACCATCCGATCAGGATGATCGACAGTCCGGATCTAATCGCAGCTTCGCAGAAATGAATGAAGAGGAGGAGGACAACGGCACGATGAAACAACGCCAACCATTGGATCTGGGCGAGCCAGATCAACGGTCCAGAATATATCGGCGGGGGATGATCATCGGTGGAGAAAGGAAGGTGGAAGGAAAAGGGCGAACCCCGATGCGATGCACCGATGCGATGGAGCGATGCGATGGCCGTCGGATCTTGGGGAATGGACGGTCCAGATCTTATCGGAGGATCGGCCATCGACGAAACAAAAAACTTGGAAGCGAGAACTTGGAAAGAGCGACGTGCGACGTGCGATGAATAGGTGACACACGATGGCCGTCGGATCTTGGGGAATTCAACGGTCAGGATCTCTTCGGCAAAGATGAACCTTGGCGGTGAAACAAAAGGGAAAATGAGTGAAGTTGGGAACCAACGAAGTCCGATGGCCGAAGAGGGCTTAAGGACTTTTAGCCGTCGGTCATAGAGCGGGGTCATATGAGAAATTAGGGCTAAGGGCTTAAGCCGAAAAGTGCTTAGAGGCCTGATATGTTAAAATGAGCACTTTTAAAGCAAAAAGGTGGATTTTAAGCCTTTTCAAGGGTTCCGATAGGTGAAAAAAAGGGGTTTTGACAGTCCATGCAGTCCCCGTTGTATTTTCTTTGCAGTATAAGGCTCCTTATCATTAGACATCCCAGCTCAGTGAGGGATGTCATAACAACATTGGCTCCACTTGGGGACGACCCATTTGTCCTCGAAAGCGTCGAGAACTCCGCAGACCATCTGTTAGCCTTCTTCTTGCAAACACAGTCCCTTGATGCCTTCTCTTCTTTCTTCATGACAACTCAAAATAGAAAACATCATAATAAAAGCAACTGAATAATGTACAATATCATACAACAGACCTTTCGGCCTGAATCAATACTGGAAAAATGGTTTTAAGAATTGCCCATTCACAGGAGCTTAGAGCAGATCACCCTGCAAATTTTCCAGTCTGAAAGTGTTGTTTCCTCCCTCTTCAACGATTTTGAAAGGTCTGAACCATGGAGGATTGAACTTCCCATGCTTTCCTTTCTCAACCCTTATTATATCCCATCTTAGCACTAGATCTCCGATCTGCATCTCTTTATCTTTAGCATAATCCCGTTTCTCCAGGATGTTATATTTTGGCTCAGCGTCGCGAAGCACTTGGCTAAAAAAGGCAATGGGTTGTTCATGACCTTCCTCATTTCTGTAAGCCCTCAGTCGTGGGTGCTTAGCTAGACATTGATTTCTTACTTGTCTCACCACTAGTTCTGAATCTCCCAAAACCTTCAAGCTCTGAATATTCATGTTCTTTGTTGTTTGTAGAGCTAGAAGCAAGGCTTCGTATTCAGCCACATTGTTCATGGTTTCATACTCCAATTTTAAAGATAATGGGACCAGTTGTCCAGTAGGGGAGATAAGGAGAATCCCAGCTCCATTCCCTTCCTTTGAGTTGGCTTCGTCAAAGTGCAAGGTCCAAATCCCACCTTCTTCATTACTTGAAGACTGCTCAGTCTTTACTTGACAGAAAGATTGCTCCTGCAAGTAGTCTTGGTCTTCCTCAAGCATTAGAAAAGAAAACTCACCCTCTTTGCTGTACACCAGTGAATTTACTGAATTATCGGCTCTAGTGACCATCTTCACAAAACTTGTTTCCAAGTATAATCTTCTTTCTTGGCCTTCAAACACAGGGATGGTCGCATAGGTTAGGTCTAGCTTTATAGATCCTCCGATTTTTGTACCCCATGATCTAGATAACAACATCCCAAACCGAGCTGGGATGTCAGCCACTACTATGTCCATTACCACGCTTTTAGCTGGGATTTGGGCTAGGTTTACCACTAGATCCTTGATCATCTCTAAACATTTAACTCTTTTAGAATCAAAAGAGTAGAGATCTTTATATGGGCGAGTAATCTGCAACCCCAATTGCTCCATCACCAACAGAGGTAACAGGTTATGGGACGCCTCAGAATCCATCATATAGTTGTGCAACAACAAATCATGAATTACTAAAGAGACATAAAAAGGAGGAGTTGAAGCATCTAACTCCTCAACATGAGAACCAAACATGACCAGAGGCCTTTCTTCCTGGAGGTTTAAATTCTTTGGGATTGGGGCTGCGCCTTGAGGAAGCATGAAAGAAGACACCTGAGACTAGTAGGCTGGCTGTTTCAGCAGTTCAGTCAAAGGGACGAGAATTTTTACTTTTTCTAGCTCTTTCTGAAGGCTAAATACAG
This sequence comes from Pinus albicaulis, assembly GCA_034641835.2. Classification (NCBI taxonomy): domain Eukaryota; kingdom Viridiplantae; phylum Streptophyta; class Pinopsida; order Pinales; family Pinaceae; genus Pinus; species Pinus albicaulis. The sequence goes on from CM076569.1 coordinate 303,307,009, forward strand.
GAGGAGGCTTCTCTACGAGAATTTCCTTTGGCTCTTTACTCTCGGCTAGAGGTTTTTCTTCCTTTGGGATAGGCTTGACTTTTGCATTTGGATTAGAGGCCAACTTAGAAGATGAAGGAATGGAGTCATTAGAATGTAAAGGTTCAATTATAGGTCTCTTACCTTTATCTCCGACTTTTTGAACAACTGTCTCCTTCTGAGGCATCTCTTCTTCTTGTTCTTGTTTGCGCGTCCTCTTCCCAGAGGACCTGTGATCGTATTTTCTGTTGAACTGTGCCTACATGAAGTCCACAAATTGTTTATAATAATCATCGATCTCTGGATCTTTAGCAGCACTTGTTTTTTCTTCTTCTTCTTGCAAGGAAAGCTCCACTCCTTCACCTTCTTGCAAAGAATACTCAACTTCATCGTCGTCTGAGTAAGCAAGATATTGATCATCTTATCCATCGGGAATGTCTTCGGCAGGGCCATCCATCTGCCCTTCCAGGTATAGCGGGGGCTGTATGTGATCTTGTTGCTCCTTCCAATCTCTTTGTAATATTTGTAAAGGAGGCTTTCTGTATTGGTGGTTATAACCCATGTTCGGAGTGACTTGAGATGGCCTGGAGGAGAAATTCTTTGCTTGGAGCTCAAGCTTCACCAACTTGCTCGAAAGGTTCTTGATCATTTTATTCATCTCCTCGATTTTTTTATCAGCTACCTCTCTGTCTTGATTAGATGTAGACGCTTCTTCTTTCCCTCTGCGCCTAGCATCATGGTCCAGCCTCCCTCTGGATTTTCTTGTAGAAGGGAAGTTAGCTTCGACTTCTATTGCATCGGTCTGAGCCTAGTCCAAAGTAGCAGACTTCCTTTCCTTTAGGGTGAATCCGAATTCTGACTCAAATGCTGCTATAAAGACGACCTTAGCATCGATCTGGTGCAGCTTCATTTCTACAAGCAGGCTGGTATATAGTTTATTAAATCTCTTAATAAACTCAGACACGTCTTCTTTATGTCTCTTCTTTAAAGCATTAAATTCTGTAAGACAATATCCATGATCCTTCTTTTCTCCCCATTTCCTGGTGAAGGCATTTTTCATTTCCTCCCAGTTATTAATGGAGCGGTCCCTCAAGGTCTTGAACCATTTTCTGGCCTCTCCATCTAGAGACTAGACAAACAATCTCAACACCACGTCCAAATGTTCAACATTGAAATTTTCTGCGAAGGCGCAAAAAACTTCCAGGTGTTTCTGAGCTCCAGTATCATCTTCTCCATTGAAATGAGGTAGGATCTTTAAGTAATCCTGAGGCATATAGTTCAGGATCTGAGGCAATGCCAGGGGGGCATATTTGTTCAATAGGAAGCCAGGAACACCCATCGGAGGTTGTGGGGGTGGCGAGAGATTATGATGTGTAATAGGAGGTGGTGGAAGAGATGTATGTATGACAATGGGGATATATTGAATAGAGGCTTGAGGGGCTGATTGAACTGCGGGAATATGAGAAGTGGAAACCTCTGTGACTTCTTTAACTTCTTCGGCTTCGGGAGTGGGATGCAGAAAGAAGCTCGTGGTATGTACATATTCAGCCTCATCTTTGACTTCAATATTTTCCAGGGAGGGGCTATTTGAAGTATAGTCAAGGGTTCTTGCAGTAGAATCAAGACCTTGATCTTGAGCTAATTGAGAGGAGGATGGAGAGTCTTCCAGGGAGAATCTGGGAATATCTGTATAAGCTGATTTTCTTTCTCTCCAACTTCTCTTGTGCAAAATATTCTCTGGATTAGACATTGAAGGTGTGCTCAACTGGGATGTATCTGACCTCAGGTGTGGCTTTCGGGAAGTCAGGACTGCAAATAGATTTATCTTTGAATGACAGTGGAGTTGCCAAGGTGAGGGATCTACAACTCCCAACCCTTCTTGCTCACCTATTCTGAAGGGTGGATGAATATTTGTTGAGGCCCAGGGATTTAGCGCTTCAAATTCTTTCCCCGGCAACGACGCCAGAAAGATGTTGTAGCTCCTAGAGACAACCTTGAGTTGTATAAATACCAGTGCCTAGGACATCTTAAATGCAAGGAACATATAACTGAACTGACTGCAGTTGGAAATGTTTGGCTCTCATGCAACTATCACTCAGATGAATGGTTTTAATAAGGGTGGAACCAAAACCTCAAAGTTAAATACAACAACTAGGAAAACGGTAGAAACTGAGTACAAACTGCAATAAGTAAATTCATCAGACAACTTTAAAACATAATGTTATAAAAGGGGGCCAACTTCTAAAATGAATACACAGCTATCAAGTTTTATGTGAGCGATGACTATGGCAGAAGATAGAGTAAGATATCAACTATAACTGGGCTTATCCAAGGATAAGAATCCATATATACTGGGCTTATTCAGAGATAAGAATCCATATATCTGGGCTTGTTCAAAGACAAGAATTCATTGTAGTTAGTATCGCAAGAACGACGGAAGAGATAGAAAATGAAACAAAGTATCATGCTTGAGCCATATTTAAAGCGCTACAGATGAGTAAATATGAGTATCTGCTTTGATAAATTCACATTTAAGCATGGGAGCACTCACATTCCAGAGCATCTAGATACAAGAGATGTAGAGAGATACGAAATGAACATTTATATTAAAAAACAAGGAGAAGAGTTACAAATTGTGAATCATCCCGAGCGGAATCCCCAATTCCAGCAAAGCTTCTTATTACTGAATCCCTACGGGATCTTCAAATATCCACTATCAAAGTTCATACAAAATACATACAGAATACTCAAGCTAGTGAGTCCTTTGGAAAATATGGAACCTTTTGTCAGTGTTTTCTTCCTATTTTTATAACCTCTGATTCCTGTGCGCGAGAAGATATTTTGGGAAAATATCTTCCCCGCATGCTTGTATGCTGTTTGAGGTCTAAATAAAAAACATAAATGATAATGAGGTATAACTGTCTCTCATCATCTTACAATGCAGGCCTAAAGCTGTTTCTAATTGAAATGTAAACAATTTACTAAATTGAAAGTGAAAACTGCGAGAGTGAACTAAAGATTTCACCCGAAATGACAAAGTGAAAAGGACATAAGGTAAAAGGCCACGCGAGCCCAGTCATGAATGATCATTGTTGTTTGATGAGGCGGAGCCCTTGCTGCTGCTAGCGAAGGCAATACCGTTAGTCGTGGGAGGACTAGCCTTCTGTGTTGGAGAATGCGATATTGCTAGTAATGGATGAGTTGGCCTTCTGCGCTGGAGGTTCCTGTAGAATGGCTAATGGTCATGATCCATTGAGTCGGACGTGGAACTGACCCTTATTATCGCTTTTTCTTTGCTTTCTTGGGTGTGGAGGATCGCCATCCTCGGCCTCAAGCCACTGTGATTGGCTGTGAGATGGCTTGCATACTTAAAATGCCATGAAAACCTGCACAGATAGCAAACCAGTTAAATAAATCCTGCGATGAGGGGTAGATTGCTTCAGAAGGTTCGGGTGAAGGCAGAGGAGCAGTGCGGAGGCAGGGAATGCAGCGGAAGCGTTTCCATGGCGAAAACATGGTTTGAATCCAATCTGGTGCGAAACTATGCAAAAGGCAGTTTTGCGGAAAACCAGAGGCGGTTTTCACATGGGGCCGAGGCGGTAAGTAGTTTTACCCCAGGCGAACGTGATAGGGCTCAGGTGTTGACACCTGTCCCTCTAAAACCACCCATTTCATGTTGAATTTGGGCGTTAAATTATTTTGGTGGATTGGGCGCGAAAATAGTTCTAGACTGTCAGATCTGGGAGATCGACGGCTGAGATCAAACGCGAAGGGAGAAAGGATGTGCGAGAGGAATAAAGGTGGGACCCGGCGGATGACGTCATCAGTTTTTCTGGTAGCGAAAAGCTATTGGGCAGAGTTGAAAAGAGGGGATCAATGGGAGCCATTGGATCGTGAGGATCAATGGTCGAGAGCTGGCAATTAAGGAGAATGGAAAGGTCGGGGTTGAAAATGCGGGAGTAATATGGGCCGTTGGATCTGGAGAAATGGATCGTTGCGGTTGAATCGGGGGCTTCACATATTGGAGATCTACATAGACAGGAGGAGGAAATGCAGAGGGAGCGATTGCGATATGTTGATCGAGCGAGAGCTGTTGGATCGAGGACGAGATCAACGGTGGAGATTTAGAATGGTGGATGAGGGGTCGGGGAAAAAGCGAAGACCCAATGGAGCGAGAACCGTCTGATCTGTATTAGATCGAAGGTGGAGATCAAACGCGTGGGGATGGAGGGTAAAGGTGCGCTAGCCGTTGGATCATGATGATTAGCGATCCAGGATGCATTGCAATCTCGCACAAAGGCAATGTATGGTGCGAAGGGTAGAGAGAACAACGATGAAGCTCTGATCGTCCGATTAGGAGGATCGACGGTCCGGAGTATTTTGGAGAATGGCAGGCAGAAGGGATTTAGATGGGAGAAAAATGATAACGCGATGGCGCGATGACCGTTCGATCAGGATGATCGACGGTCCGGATCTAATTGCAAATTCGCAGAAATGAATGAAGAGGCGGAGGACAGCGGAACGACGAAACAATGCCGACTGTTGGATCTGGGGGAGCCAGATCAATGGTCCAAAATATATCATTGGGGGATGATCATCGGAGGAGAAAGGAAGGCGGAAGGAAAAGGGCGAACGTCGATGCAATGCACCGATGCGATGGCTGTAGGATCTTGGGGAATGGACGGTCCAGATCTTATCGGAGGATCGACCATCGGCGAAACATAAAACTTGGAAGCGGGAACTTGGAAAGAGCGACGTGCGATGTGTGATGAATAGGTGACGCGCTATGTCCGTCGGATCTTGGGGAATTTAGCGGTTAGGATCTCTTCGGCAAAGATGAACCTCGATAGTGAAACAAAAGAGAAAATGAGTGAAGTTGGAAACCAACGAAGTCCGATGGCCGAAGAGGGCTTCAGGACTTTTAGCCGTCGGTCACAGAGCGAGGTCATATGAGAAATGAGGGCTAAGGGCTTAAGCTGAAAAGCGCTTAGAGGCTTGATATGTTAAAATGAGCGCTTTTAAAGAAAAAAGGTGGATTTTAAGCCTTTTCAAGGGTTCCGATAGGTGGAAAAAAGGGGTTTTGACAGTCCATGCAGTCCCTGTTGTATTTGCTTTGTAGTATAAGGCTCCTTATCATTAGACATCCCAGCTCGGTGAGGGATGTAATAACAACAGAATCCATCAACTATGTTGGTGCACTTAACATCCATTTTAAAAAACCACAAAGCCATGAATATTCTTTCATCAAAACAATGCTGAATCATCTAGAAAAAGACAAGTAAGAGGCAAAGCATTCAACAACTATAAATCAACCACGTTATGTCAAAGAAGACAGGCAAAACATAATCAATAATGCTATCCCTTTCAACAAGCAATATTCATCTAGGTACACAAATTTCTTTTATGGACATTGTTACTCATGCAATAAGTTTGGTCATAAGGCAATGGATTGTAGTGCCTATGCAAGAAGAAATTATGAAATAAGTGAATTTCTAAATAATAATTATTTAAGTAACGAATCTAGAGGTATGTATGACTAGAACACGAAACTCTTGCCCCTCTACTGAATTATGTTGAATGCAACAACTTTGGGCACAAAACGCGATATTGCAAGAGAAATCTAGTCATATCTCACATCCAAGGGAAGGAAGAATGCCCCCGAAAAATACAATTTTATGGAAGAAAAAAGAAAAAAAGAAAAAGTGTGGTCTCATGTTGTAGGCTCAAAAACAATAAAATAAATGGTATGTTGACAGTGGTTGTTCAAGGCACATGACATACTATCATAGTAAGTTCATCAAACTTAAAGAAGAGGATGGAGGCAAGGTAATTCTTGGTAACAATGTAGTTGGAAAAATCATCAGGAAAGGGACAATTAGCATTGATAATGAAATAAATAAGGCTCAAAATGTTTTAGATGTGGAAAGGACAAAAACACAATCTCTTAAGTGTTAGTTAAATGTGTGATCAAGGGTATGATATCATGTTTAATTCCAAGAGATGTGAAATCATAAATTATGATACATGAAAACTAGTGGAAAAATCTAATATAACCTTAGGCATTGTATACATTATTGATAGATATGAAATGGAAAAATGATGTATGGGAAAGAGAGACGAAAGTTGGCTTTGGTGTTGAAATGTGTAACTAGGTTTGGTCTTCATAATGTCTATTGTAATCATGGTTTTATGTATTTGATATTAAAGAGAAAATTAATTTATTATTGTCATTTTTGATGCATGGGTTTCATGCTCAAGATAAATTTATTTGTAGGTCAAGCACCCGTTGAGTGCTCCTTGGTTTGTCATAGAATTATGAAATTAAAAGAGTCATTGTCATACATGTAAGACCCCTTTGGGCATGTTGTATCTTGTAAAGGATTTTTTTGTAAAGTCGAAAGTGTCATAAATACCCTCTAAGGCCTTGTCAAACAAGTAATCCTACAAGAAGTATCAAGTCGACCTCATGGGCAACAATTCGGCCTTCTAGAGAAGCCTATATATAAGAGACATCAACCTCACTTGAAGATAAATCACTCAACACAAGAAATTCGATTAAGGAAGAGAAAGAGACCTAAAAGAGTGAAGAAGAAGAGGACTAAAGGAACAAAGTCTTTGAGTGTTGTTTTTGGGCTATCTTATCCTCACACATACAAATATTAGGGAAAATTTACTACAAAAAAATCAAAGTTGCAGAAGAAACTATTGGGAAGTTGAAGTTGCAGAAGAAATTGTTGGGGAAGTCGAGGTTATTGGAAGTTGCTGGAAGGTCGAAGTTACTGGAAGGTCAAAGTTGCTCGAAGTTGCTAGGTGGAAATTGATGGAAGCTGCTAGGTCAAAGTAGCTGAAAACGTTCATCAAGAAGGAGAAGTTTGACTTGGTCTTAGAGGGGTCTTTGAAAAGGGTCTTAGGTCTTGGAATTCGTCATTTGAACATTCTATAAGAATAGAAGAATTCTTGTCGGTTTTCCTCTCAAGAGGAGAGGTTTGGGCCGTGGGTTTCAACTTACATTTTGTGTCCTCTTGTATATTTGATATTCATAGTTTGGTAGTTATTAATAATCAAGTGAAATAAGTATCTAATAAAGTTAAGTAAAAATACATCATAAACAATTATCAAAGTAAGAGAAATCACCTAATCTAGCTGCCCCTAGATTTATCAACATGGTATTAGACCTAAGGTGACAACAATGAGGAATGAAGCTTGAAGATCATCCAATTGAGGAAGGACACACAAGGGCCGAGAAAAATATCACCAAGGAGGAGCAATCATCTCAAGGATCGCATCATCACAAGGAGAAGAAGACCTCAAGGACCCAACCTCCACTCAAAGAAAGGACTGCACTTTTGAATCATTTTTAAGTCTCCATATTCTACATTTATACATCCAAATAAAGCAAGAAGAAGCATTGCCATCATCATCAAAGAAATCAAGGTGATCTCCCTCTCTTTGAAGAAAGGATCACATCTCAAGCCTATCATCTAGAAAAGAAGTATTGTCATCTTTAAAGAAGGAAGACATCATCAAGAAAGCAATCATCTTCAAGAAGGCATCTTCAATTGTCATCATCATCAAGAATACATCAAGTTGAAGATATCATCATCAAAGAAGCATCTTCACTTGACACGTAAGTATTTTTATATTTATGTCTGAATCTACTATCAACATGACTTCATTTTACAAGGAAAGCAACAGATTGGTTGAGTCATAAAATTTCCTTGCATGGAAGAAGAGGATATATTTGATCCTCATAGAGAATGAAGTTATCGAATATGTTAAGGGTTCAATTTCCAAACAATCTCAAGAGAAATCTCAAGCACTATCAAAATTCATGAAATGAGAGATAACGACTCATAGAACCAATCAAGGATTCACTCATGCCTTATGTAGCAAAGATGGATACATCGAAAGAAATGTATGAAAAGTTGGTAGAATTGTTTTCCGTAAGCACCGCCGAAGAATTTATATCGTTGAGAACCAAATTATACAAGATGAAGGTATCAAGGGAAGAAGGCATAGCCTCATACCTTATGAGGGTATCTCAATTAAGTAATCAACTACAAGAGCTAGGGGGAATAATGCCCAATAAAGAAATGACCACCATTGTGTTGAATGCACTATGTGATGAATGGGGAAACTTTGTATAAAATATCTATGGAAAGAAGGAATCCACTCCATTAAGTGAAATTTGGTCATTATGTAAGATAGAAGAAACTAGGTTGAAGGCAAAGAGCGATGTTGGATCGAGTGAACAAACTCAGGCATATGCAATTATGGCTAGAAAGAAAGGGAAGTTTGGAAAGTTTGATCCTGAAAAAAAGAAGAAACCTGACACGTTAAAGATTCAACGTTATGAATGCAATGAATATGGGCACTTTAAAAGGAATTGTCCCAAACTCAAGAAGGAAAACAAGAAGAGAAAGGAAAAAAAATGAAGCCTGTGTTATTGAAGAAGTGGAAGAATTAGAAAAAGAGAAATCAAAGAAGTGCTGAAGAATGTAACTAGTGTCGGTCTTCATAATTGTACTTGTCAAAGGAAATTTTATTATTAAATAAAATGACTTGTTAAAGCATGGGTTTCATGCTTGGATCAATGTTTTCTAGGTCAAAGCCTTTATTGAAGGCTTCTAGGTTTTGTCTTGAGTCATTAGAGTCATTGTCATTTTTATTAGACCCTTCTTGGGCTTTTGTATCATGTAAAAATAATTATTTTTGAGGTAAAAAAAATGTTATTTGTCACCAACACACCAAGTTGGCCCTATCCCCATTAAGTCGACCTACATTATGGTAATTCGACCCAGCATAGAGGCTATATAAAGAGAGGCAATTTGACCTATTTGGAGCATTCACTCAGCAAGTTCTATCTTCAAGGAAAACAGGAAGAAAAGAGAGAAAAGTAGTTAGAGAAGGACAAAATTGCTGGGACGACCTAATTCGAGTTTTTGGGCTATCTACCTCTCACACATTCAAAGTTTATGGGTAGTTGTTGGGGCTGAAATTTTCTCTCTACTACATGTCCAAAATTCTATTGTTGGGGGTTGAAGTTCTGCTGCCGGGGGGCCGAAATTTTGGACTGAAGCTGTTGTTGGGGAGTTGTCACTTGGAGACTTTGACATGGATCATCTATTGAAGGGAAGCGCTGACATGGTGGTTGGAGGAGGTCCTTGGTCTAGGTCTAAGAAGTTTGGAAGGGTCTCATCTTGATTTGAATATACTAAAGGAAGAATTTGACTAGGTTTTCCCCTTGTAGGGGTTTTGCCTTGGTTGTGTGCCTACATTTTTTGTCTCTTTTTCTTCTGGTATTCATATACAAACAATTTGGTAATTTCTTGATGAATGATAAACTAATAAAGAATTAAAAGAAGCCAAAAATAATTCACAAGTAATTATCAAGAAAGAGGAATCAAACTGTAATTCCTATAAGCATTGATTTCTCAACATGATATCATAGCTAAGTTGCACAAAACGTTGAAATGTCTAGAAGTTTCCGAAATGGGTATGGCTGAAAATGCGACCCCCAAAAATGGAAATGTCGGGAGAAACATTATATATATATATATATATATAAGTTAATAACACATCTTGCAAGAAAAGAAAAAGAATGAGACACAAATGAATTTCTAGAAGGAAAACCTGGTCTATGTTAACTCTCATAGATGATTAAATGATTCAAAATTCAATATTATCATTTATAAATGAGGTTGTACATCCATGATTCAAAAATCAACCTTTATACACGAGGCTTTACATTCAAAATTAGTCTTTATACATGGATATATGTGCTAATAAATAAACATAACATACACTAATGACAATTACAATTACATATCTTATAATCCTCATCTTCATCTTCATTAACAAAAATAGAACTAGTTAGAGTGAGGATTGATTAGAGATAAATGATTTTGTGGAGTGATTAAACATAAAATTTAATGTTATATTAAATCTATTTTGGCCATAGAAGGGCCCCACAACCTTCTTGGGCGCTTGAGTGAGTTCGCAGAAGTAAAAAATTCACGAAAATGGGTCAAAATTGGCTGGAAGTGGGGCATAATTGGGATGAAACGCCATAGAAACATTTCAATGACGTTTCAGTGGAATTTCCAAATCAGGAAATGCCACCTAGATGTTTCAGCCACATTTTGGTTGTGTTTCAGTGACGTTTCGAAGTTTTGGGGAGTTTAGAGTATGGGGACACCACCTTGGAGGCCGTATCTTACAACATAGTATTAGAGCTAAGGTGAAGAAGAAGAAAAAGGAAGACTAAATATCGATTGAAAGGACAAATATAAGAATTTTTTTTCAAGAAAGCCTTCACAAGGAGTAGAATATAGAAATATGAAAAACTCAATGAAGTTAGAAAACAAGCTGGAAGGAGCCTCCAACTACAAGGCATGGAAGAAAATAATGGGTCTTATTCTCGCAAGACAAAGTATCAGATTTTGTTCAAGGAAAAGTCAAGGAACCAACAAATGAAGCAGGAAAAGAAAAATACAAGGAAATCTATATCTTGGCCATGGACTTAATTTTATATGGAGTAAAGGACAATATCATCCCTCACATATCTAATATATAATTTGCTAAATTAACGTATGAGGCTATCTCCAAATTATTCACCATTAAGAACATTAGTAAAATAGAAAGCCTCAAGAATGACTTGAGGACAATAAGGATGACAAGAGACGATACCTTATCATCATAATTTGTAAGGATATCTAGAATAAGAGATGAAATCCAAGCAATATTTGAAGTTGTACTAGAAAATGAGCTCGTAATTGCTGCTCTTCTAGGACTACCAAAATCTTGGAGTGATTTTGCATAAGGAATTAGTAGTTGGAAGGATACTCCAACATTCCAACAGATGTGGAATGCATGCAGTTAAGAAGAAGCCTGGATATCATTAGTAAACAACAAGAAGGAGGATGAAAATAAAACACCTATAATCCCTATTCTGCTCATCACAAGAAGAAGGGAACCTTCAAGAAGTTCAAAGGACCAAAGAAGAAATTTGACCTATCCAAGGTTGAATGCTACAACTGTCATAAGATGGGTCACTACAAAAATCATTGTCCTAAATATCCAAGGAGTAAGAAGAGAGAGAGAGAGAAAATGTGAATGTTGCTGATGAGGCTCCACCTAAGAGAAACAAGTTTGAAAAATCTGAAATCAAAGATCTATTTTGCAAAGACTCTTAGGGAATACTATCCCTCACATATCCTTCTATCTTAAGTTTTGCATTATTTTCTTTTATGTTTTGATTTATAGAGTTTGTAGGTATAATATGTCTTGTTAGAAAAATTTTGAATTATTTTGATAAGTTGTAGGTATCCCTCAGAAAGACTGGATTAAGAGGGAGCCAACGAAATTTTACCGAAATAAAAGTATCTTGGTCTTTGTTTCCTCTTTTATGTTTGGTTTCCATCTCATATCAAGATTTGTTTGTATTATATGCCAATAACCTTTTATATTTTCCTTGGTAGGAAAGATTGCAAAATACACAAAGGTCATGAAGGAGATTTGAAGTATGGAAGAATTTATGAAATACCTTCAAGAATTGATGTCCTACAAGGTTTGTTAAAGAAAAATTCAAGGTATGTATTAAAATACAAGTTTTGTTACAAGGTTATATTCATATAAAAGGTATGTTCATTCTCTTTTGAAATTTTCTTTACATTATTGAAATCATTATGTCTAGTGTTTTGAATCTTAAATATTCTTGTTAGGGTGATTAATCATTAGATTGAATCTACCCTTTGTTATACTATCTTTTGATAATTCTTGTGAAACCCTAACTTTAGGGTTCACTGTAAAACCCTAGCCTTTTAGTTCTTAGGGTGTGTTAAAAATAACATTGAAACCCTAGTCCTCTTAGGGTTGTTGATAAAGTCTAGAACCAATGATGAATTTTTATATTTAGGGTTTTGATGAGAAAAATACTAGTCTTTTAGGGATTTGTTGTTATTGTCCAAACCGAAACCATAAATCTCTAAGGTTTTGATAAGTTTAGGGTTTTGAAAATGCTATGATGAAAACCCTAGATTTTTAGGGTTTGGTGATTTAGGGTTTGTGAACAAAACCTTTATAGTAAGATACTAGGAATGAAACCTTAGGTGTACATTCGTTTGTATGATCGAAACACTAGTCTGAACAAAACTGTTGCATATCTAACTTTGATGTATTAATGTTTGTGTCTTAGGTTTACCTAGTAGATATTGTTGTGAAACGTTAAGGCATGATTATGAAATCCCATTTATGTGTATGAAATTATGTTAAATTAATTACTCATGTTTTAATTTGTGAAATCTAGGAATTGTAACAAAACCCTAGTAGGGATTGATATTTGAGGGCACGACAATATTATTTTCAATTATTGATATGAATTAGCTTTGATGATAAAATATAGGGTTTGCAACAAACCCTAGTAGAGTCTAACATGTAAACTTTAAAAGCATATTGTTAAAACATTGGGTTTTAAAGTACTATGATTGGATTGTTATGTAAGGCTCTAGGTCTCAAAGATGGAGTTTAGGGATCATTATGAAAAACCCTAGCAAGAAGTCAAAATAATAGTATGTTAAAATGTGTAACCTCTGTTGATTACGAACCTAACTAGGTTTAGGTATCTGATGTCTAAAGTTTGAATGTTTTGATGCTTTCATTGTAATGCCATGATAAACATATTATAGTTGTATTCATGCTTTTGTATATTTGTGATTGGTTGTACTTGCTGTTGAAGATTTGCAGGCACATAATATTCAAGATATTCATAAGTTGAAGATGATAATGATGAGTATGATTAAGGAAGCTATAAGAATGATGATGATCAATATGAAATTAATGCCATAAGAAAGAAATAAAGCCTTGAAAGAATGAAGTTTCTTCGATATTATGAACTTGTTGATCTCCCTAAGTTGAGAGGGAGCCTTGATAGAAGAAAGGGTATATCTCCCTAGTTCGGAGGGAGGGCATATTATGACAATGAATACTTTGAAGTAAGAATGAAACTAAATGAATGGAAGTACTACATATGAATGTTCATGATTCATGAAGTTGCAAACAAAAGACTTGAGAAGTACTAAGGCTATATTTGGTGCTGTCGAAGAAGTGAAAGAAGAAAGCTTCCAACAAGATGTACTTGGATAAATTGATGATGATATAAGCAGTATCCAAATGAATGCAGACCTCGAATATTTGTGTTTAATTGAATGTCTTTAAAGGTTTATTACTAATTGGGGTTGTGATTATGAAATATATCTCCATAAAAGGTTGAACATTTCAAGCATGCTTGGATTGGTGAATATATCTGATTTAGTTGATTAGGAGAGATGAAGCATCTTATGGAAAGATTCTTGGGAGGACATCTAGTATGCCTATGTGTTGATGTCTAGATCTTGAAGTGGGGGAGTGGCATTGGTCACGAAGCTATGACCTTGGATACACACCTAAACCCTCAAGTTGATTGTAGAGCTTAAAAGCCTAATGGTACCTAGAGTGGCTAAAGATTGAGTCCATCTTAGTCCCACCTGATTAGAGTACCCTGGTCAGGTATCTAATATGTAGCACTGATTGTGTTAGAACTCTTCATAGTTCATTTTGCTTTGAAATATTCCATATACTCTTATATATATGTAATTTTGAATACATCCCTAGTTAAGAGGGAGTGTTGAAGAATGTAACTAGTATCGGTCTTCATAATTGTACTTGTAAAAGGAAAAATTACTATTAATGAAAATGACTTATTAAAGTATAGGTTTTATGCTTGGTTCAATGTTTTCTAGGTCAAATCCTCCATTAAAGGCTTCTAGGTTTTGTATTGAGTCATTAGAGTCATTGTAATTTTTATTAGACCCATATTGGTCTTTTGTATCATGTAAAAATAATTATTTTTAAGTAAAAAAAGAGTTATTTGTCACCTACACACCAATTCAACCCTATGCCGATGAAGTTGGACTACATTAGGTTAATTTTACTCAACATAAAGGCTATATAAAGAGAGGCAATTCGACCTATTTTGAGCATTCACTCAACAAGTTCAATCTTCAAGGAAGAGAGGCAAAAAAGAGAGCAATGTAGTTGGAGAAGGAATAAATTTGTTGGGAAGACCTAATTCGAGTTTATGGGCTATCTATCTCTCACACATGAAAAGGTTCTTGGAAATTGTTGGGGCTGGAATTATGTGTCTACTTCAGGTCCGAAATTATGTTGTTGGGGGTCGAAGTTCTGTTGTTGGGTGGGAGAAATTTTTTACTGAAGATGTTGCTAGAGGTCAAAGTTCTGTTACTGGGGGGGAAAAATTATGTACTGAAGCTATTGCTGGGGGTCGAAGTTCTACTGCTGGGGGGGCGAAATTCTGGACTGAAGCTGTTGTTGGGGACTTGTCACTTGGAGACTTTGATAGGGATCATCTACTGAAGGGAAGGGATGAATTGGCGGTTGGAGAAGGTCCTTGGTCCATGTTTAAGAAGTCTGGAAGGGTCTCATCTTGATTTTAATCTATTGAAGGAAGAGTTTGACTGGGTTTTCCCCTTGTAGGGTTTTTTCCCTGGATGAGTGACTACATATTGTGTCTCTTGTTCTTGTGTTCTTCATATACTTATAATGTGGTAATTTCTTGATGAAATATAAACTAATAAATAAGTAAAATAAGCGAACATAATTCACAAGTAATTATCAAGAAAGAGGAATCAAACCCTAATTCCTATAAACATTGATTTCTCAACAAGAAGGAGGAAGTGAAAAATCTCTAATATGAATGAGATAACTAACTTCACTTAGTTATAGAAGATAGAAGTCATGATTGAATGCATCACATGAATAATATGATGCATTATAGCTGAGATAGATATGAAATCATCATATTGTCATGGAAGGTCAATCAAAGTAGAAAGTCTACATGGTTGTATCATCCATCTTGATAAAAAGGAAGTAGCTCATGGCATCTCCATTGGAAGCATATAAATAAAATCGAAGTAGAAATCTATATGGTTGGATAAAGTCATCTAGCAAGATAGAAAAAAGAAGAAGATAATAATACATCATCATAATTAGAAAGGAGCATTTGCAGAATAAGGATCATTAAGATCCAACATTGGAATGTTTATTAGAATATACACTTCTACTTAAGAAGAAGAAAGTGTCTCCCAGATGGTCTACATTCCACATTATGTGGGATCTACAGGTTAAATGGATGACGATATGATGATAAATATGTGACACATGAGAAGTTGGTTGAAGTACTTTCATATTCAAGCAAGGAAGAGAAGATGGCTGAAGGAAGTCTAGATGGCCACATGAAGGAAGAGGTATGTATATATTTTATATATAGATAAAGTCATGTCATCATGTGTTTGTAGATAGAATAGGTAAAATTCTATATCTCTTGAGCATGATGAATTAAGAAGAAACTATTCCTTTAGAAAGATACATGAAGGCATGTAGACAATATGCCTTGACCTCTTTTACATATTAACATGATATGACCTCATAGAGAATATGAGGTGGTTGGAATTCATAGATACTATGATGGAGGAACTATGCATATATGATATTTTGGAAGAAATATGTGAATATAAGGTGAAATAAGAGTTCGTGGAAGATGTATCTACAGTCACATAAGATAAGATAAGTAATCGACATCTGAGAACAAGAAGGATTAACTATGACATCTCTTTAAAGAAGGTGTGAAAATGTTGATAAGTATGTTGAAAAAGGAAAACCTTGGTAATATGTGTCTTGGATATGGATTCATACATGTGCAAGATGTTGATGTCATGAAAAAAGGACATCATAAAAAGGTAACTTTGAATTGATGTTCATTTTGAGTTTTGAAAACATCTGGTTGGGTTGTTACAGGGCCATCGAAAGAAGGTTGTAGAAGTCACCTACAACTAATTCTCATGTGATTAGATGGAAGATATTGAAAGAAACATGACTTGGAAGAGGTGGTGACATGAAGAAAAGCCATATTTGGATTAGAAGATCACTTTCCAATGAAGAGAAGGATGACATGATTATTGGTTCAACGCTATGGCTTGTTGAAGGGAAATTTATGAAGAATATGGCCGATGCCCTATGATAAAGTGATGATGAAGAAGGATACATGATGGAGAAGATGAAGTTCCTGACATGATGCAAAAAGAGGAGCCCTACAATCAGCTGGTAGTACCATTATCTCCACCAAAGAGAAAATAAATACGGTTGGAAATAATTCCCTAGTTGAGAGGGAGCTTCGACAAGTCCAAAGGGAGCTTGGGAATATTAATTTTATAGGAATGTGTAGATCCTCCCTAGTTTAGAGGGAGAGATAGACACATCATTATTGTATTCATGTTATGAAGAAATAATGGAGGATTGGGTAAGCATTTGAAATTGATTCCGAGACTCTTTGAGGATGTGGTAGGGCATACAATAGGTAATAGTAGTCGAAGACGAAATTCATTGAGGATGTGTTATTCCAAGACATGAATGGTCCTAAAAGGACATACCTTGTGAACATCCAGATGGGGTATGTTCCTTGAGAGACAATGATGAAAGGTGTCTATTAGTCATTTTCTCGCCAACATTGTGCTCTGATCTTGTGGAGAGATAGAGACATTAGTCAAGGCCTTGCTATGTGAAAACGCTGGTTGATATGATGAGATGCACATATATAAGCTGATAAAATAGCTTATGAGATGGCTTAACAATCAGACTCTTCTTATGAGAATTCTTCAGTATGAGAATGTCCAAGTACCATGTATGAATTGTGAATACCTCCCTAGTTAAGAGGAAGTGTTGAAATGTGTAACTAGGTCCGGTCTTCATAATGTCTATTGTGATCATGATTTTATATATTTGATATTAAAGAGGAAATAAATTTATTATTTTCATTCTTGATGCATGGGTTTCATGCTCAAGATAAATTTATTTGTAGGTCAAACACCCATTGAGTGATCCTAGGTTTTTCATAGAATTATTAATTCAAAAGAGTCATTATCATACATGTAAGACCCCTTTGTGCATGTTGTATCTTGTAAATAATTTTTTTGTAAAGTCGAAAGTGTCATAAAGACCCTCCAAGACCTTGTTAAACAATTCAACTTACAAGAAGGATCAAGTTAGCCTTATGGGTAACAATTCAATCTTAAAAGAAACCTATATATAAGAGAGATCAAACTCACTTGAAGATCACTCGCTCAACACACAAGAAATTCAATCAAGGAAGAGAAAGAGACCTCAAAGAGAGAAGAAGATTAAGACTAAAGGAACAAAGTCTTTGAGTATTGTTTTTGGGATATCTTCTCCTCACACATGCAAAGATTAGGGAAATTGTACTATGAAAAATTGAAGTTGCAGAAGAAACTATTGGGGAACTCAAAGTTGCTAGAAGTTGCTGGAAGGTCAAACTTGTTGGAAGTTCCTGGAAGTTCAAAGTTGTTGGGTCGAAATTGGTGGAAGCTGCTAGGTCAAAGTAGTTAGAAAATTTCATCAAGAAGGATAAGTTTGAATTGGTATTGGAGGGGTCCTTGACAAGGGTCTTAGGTCTTGGAATTCATCATCTGAACATTATATAAGAAGAGAATAATTCTTGTGGGTTTTCCTCTCAAGAGGAGAGGTTTTGGCCTTGGCTTGCAACCTA
Source organism: Pinus albicaulis (assembly GCA_034641835.2). NCBI lineage: Eukaryota > Viridiplantae > Streptophyta > Pinopsida > Pinales > Pinaceae > Pinus > Pinus albicaulis. The sequence goes on from CM076569.1 coordinate 303,324,644, forward strand.
CATTTTGTGTCTTCTTGTCTATTTGATATTCATATTTTGGTCATTATTTGATGATAATAAAATAATAATAATCAAGTGAAAGAAGATGCTAATCAAGTTAAATAAAAATACATCACAAGGAGTTATTAAAGTAAGATAAATCACCTAATTTAGCTGCCCCTAGATTTCTCAACATATGTTACATAATACTGGGACATATCAATTTTGATAATTTGTGTTACACAGTAATTTGTCACCGTCCCTACCATTCCCCGTCCCTCACAATGGAGGACTCATTCTGTGACCTGTGAACATTGTCATGCCTTGAAAACATCATCAATGCATTCCTCTAAGCATGAGCTTTATTTTCCCTTGAGACATCTCCTTGCAAAAATCATGAAAAACACCCCTTTTGGCATTGGCGCAGGCAGGCAGTTCAGTACTCGCGCCAATGGGGAAAATCCTGCAAAGAGGTCGCGCCAACTGGCGTTCTATCATAGAGCCGTAGTCGCGCCACCCAATTTAGGGACTATTTTTTAAATAAGGATGGCGGAAGTTGAGTTCCAACAAACTCACAAACCATTGCCTATCTTGAGTTGGGAGGTTTGGCTGCGGGAGTTCTATGGAGGGAAGTGGTTTTGCCACCTCCCATGGAACCTTCCTTGTTGATAGGGCCAATCCCATAATAATAGGGATCCCAACTCCCTCCTTCCCCATCTATAAAAGCCTGCTCAAATTCATCGCAAGCTAGTCTTGAAGTGCCTAAGCTCTGAATCTCCACATTCCCAAGAGCCTTTGTGTTGTAAAGAATCCCCTCTTTCCCTTAAGGCTGACTCAAGTAAGGAGACCATTGTCAAGAGACTCCGGAGAGGTTTTCCCTTTCCTTGGCGAGCTTTGCGAGACGTGGACGACTGGAGACCCATCCAAAGGAGACCGCGACGTCAGAACTTGGTTGTAATCTCTCTTCCTTTATTATTTAATAGATGATTATGATTATGGTTCCACTCCGTTTTCCATCATGTTAATGTGAGTAACGTCCTTTCTGACTGATGTTTAGTTACGTATGCTGGTTTCTATGCTTGTATCTGTTCGTTTCTTCCATGTGCAGGTGTTCATCCACGGAGATCGTGGAGGGATTGTGATCTGCCGAGACTGAGGAACGGGGACGCTTCTTCTTCAGATCCTAGCGTTGGAATCCAGGTAGGCTTCTATCTCCAGCCTTTTCATTCGTAATTAGGAACTTGCGTCATAACATTGTTTGATTGTTGCTAGACCCCTGCTGGGCTAGTAGGGATCGCCTCTGTCCGCAGAGGGGATTTACCTCCTCAACAATTTGGCGACTCCACTGGGGATCCAGCTTGTTGTTTGATTTGTAAACTATAGACGGAGCCTGAAGTACAACCAGATAGCCTTCGAAACGCTTTTGCCCTGCATTAGTGGAGTAGATCAACGCTACTTCAGTCAATCTCTGGTTTGGTTTACGGACTGAACAACTTGGAGTCTTTGTCTTGCCTTGCCGTTTGTAGCTTGCTTTTCCTTGCTTGATGAACCTTTTGGGTTGGGTTCTTTGTTTGTTTTTGCTTCTTGGATTGCTTAGCTTGCATTGGTTTGTTTCTGGAGTAGCTTGTTTTTAATTTTTGGCTGAGAAACTCGACTGGCACGGTTTTTATCCCGACAGTCGCGCCAATTGGCGCATGTTGCCTTTGTCCAACCCGCGCCAATTGCTTTCTGGCGCCAGTTTCACACTTACAGTCGCGCCACCCCTGTAAGTTTTTTGAGTTTTCTCATTTTTGAGCTCTCTGAATTTGATCAGTGTTTTTCTTCTTGATTTTCCGACTGCCTGAGTGTGTTGGAGTCCTGTTTGGCTGGGAATTCACCTATGTCCTTTGGTTGTTTGCTTCTATCTACCGATTTCACGTTTTAAGCCCTAGGTCATCTAGTGGCTTAGTGTATCGAGCCCTCCTTGGGAGTTTTGGTGTTTTGATTGTCCTGTCAACTATCTGATTGATCCTCCACACCCTCTAAGTAGTTGTTCATTGTTTTATTGCGTTTTTTGGGTGATTGTTCATTCCTTCATTCGAAATTCGTTTGGTCTTGCCTTGGACCTAGATCACACGGTCCATTGGAAGCTTTCGAGTCTTTTCTTTGCTTTGAGAGGCTTTGGTCGATTTGGGGATCTGATTGCTTGTATTGTTGAGTGAAATTTGTTTGTTTCACTCTCTTGAAAATAGTTTCTCAAGTTGTTCCGTTTGTTTTCAAGATTGTTTAGTGCATATTAGCTCTTAAACACTGAAAATCAAAAAAAAATAAAAATCTCTTTTGCTTGTGTCAATTAGTGCAAATTGTGATCTTTTCCATATCGCTAGTGATTAGTGTTTTGAATGAAAAATTGTCAATTGCATTAGTTGCATTAGAGATCTCATTGTTTGGTTTCCGTTCATTTCGTTTGTGTAAAAGCTCTCAACTCTTCTCTAACTAGTTTTCATCGAACGAAATGTTGCACTGTGGCATATAGCTTTGCATTTAGGAGTCTTTCGAGACACTACATACGATAGGGCCTGAAAATTGAAACCTAATTGAAGATCAACCGTAAAATTTATTCAATTAACCTAAGGCAGCATTGGAACTTAACGAAACATATTTAGAAGGTCTAGGCTAGAGACGTGTTCCGGCGTCGTTAAACCTAGCAGCTGTCGTTCGCCTGTTGGCTTTAGACAGCGCTAGTACGGACTTGCGCTCCCGTACCGTCGCGTATATAAAGGGAGACCCCTCTAGGTTTTCAATCCTTTATCCACAGGAAGCCGAGTCTGCCGCCCTATACCCGTGATACACCGAACACAGCATTCGGGGAGACTACCTGCACGTACGGAAAGTCCTTGGTCGATTTCTGTTTCATTTTTTGAAACCAAGGTGTATATTGCAGTTCACGGATATTTGGTACACCCTTTGTGCCTAGTTTTTCCTGAGCAGTCATTTGGTCTTTTCTGACTCTCTAAACTTGAAAAGACCGTCAAGCGCTTGTCCTTTCACGCTTGTGTCAACTCTGAAAGAGATAGAGTCATCTTTTTATCGTTTCTCGACTCTTAAAATATGAAACGGTAGAATTTCTTATTTTCCAATGTGGTAAAATTAATCGCCCACGTTTACACACCCGTTTAGACATTGCTTGTTGACCATTTGATCGTGTGTCTTAACTCGTTTTCAGCCCGTGTGTGTGTTTGCTCTTTTCTGCTAATCCTTTGCCACAGTGGCGGAACCATCAGTTTCGTCCACTGGTAGTCCTTACACGGACGATTCTTCAGAAGCTTCTGAGCCTTCTGTTGAACCACAACAGCCTGTTGTTTCCGAGTTTCCTGACGGGGGACCGGTTCTCGCCGAGCAACCCTTTGGAGGACCAGTTGAGTTCAATTGGCCCTTTTCGGACCCTGTGTCCGAATTGAGATTAGGAGCTGATTTCCTTTCTCTTACATCGGGTTCACCGTTTGTTGCTGCTGTTTTTCCTCCTAGTCCTCGCCGTCTTCTGCGTGATTTAACGGCAGGATCAACCATGAGTGATTCTGGTGAGGAAATTCCGGAGTCTGATGACTATCAGCGCATCCCTCGTAGATTGTTTGAGGGAGACGGCTCCGAGCTGGCTACTACGTCGTCAGCCAGTCCTTCTTTACCACAGGGATACAGATCTCTGGGTCAGATCATTTCAGCTGCAGCCTCTATGGGGATATCATCTCCCGCATCGAGACCAGCTGCCACTACACCCGGGGTGTCCCCTTCGACGCCCATCACTTCTGTTCCCGTTCGGCCCACTGTTTGTGTGGCTGCCTCTTCTTCTGTTGTCTCAGCATCTGCTACTAGGGCTGGGCCAACTCCTGAAGACATTTACCTAGCTACTGCTATACCAGAGAATATCTCTCCGGAGGAGTATCGGTTGTTTTTGCAGCAGCCGAACGCCGGAGCTGGACAAGTTCCCCAAGATCCTTACCGATCCTTCTTTTCGCACTATGCACAGGATGGCACTCCCGTGTATGCGTTCCCAGGTCAGTTTGACGAGCACGGGGAGGTTTTGCGCCTTCCTGCTCCTGAGGCTTATCTATATGCTCAAGGTTTACCGTACAACCAGGCTTACAACCCGCAGGGACAACCCTTCCAGGGCCAACCTGCGGGCCAACCTGGATATTTGTATGACCCACAGGGACAACCCATCCAAGGCTACCCTGCGGGCCAGCAGGGGCCATTGTACAATCCGCAAGGACCATATTATAGCCCTGCTGGTCAACCTGCTCAGCCTCAGCTGGGGTATCAACCGGGACAGGCCTATGGTCCTGGGGGGCAAATCCAGCCTTCTTTACCAATGCAACCGCAGTATCCTGTTGTTTCTAACGTTGCATATCAGCCAGGACCACACTATGGTTCTGCTTCAGGGCAAACTGGTTTCCAGCAAGCACCTGGTTCTGTTCCACCACCAGGCCAGCCGGCTCATCCGGTACAACCCGATGTCCCGCCTCCAGGACAACCGGCCCATCCGGTACAACCTAGGGCCCACTTACAACCAGGTCAACCTGCGTAACCAACACCGCCTGGTTATCCGGGCCAGCCTGTTCATTCAGGCCAGCCCCCTCACTCGGGTCAACCTGTTCATTCAGGGCAGCCCTCTCATTCCGTTCACTCTGCTCAACAGCCTGTTCATTCAATGCCGCAGCCAAATCAACAGCTGCGCCCCACGTACCAGGCTCCGCAGGGTTTCGCTTATCAGCAGCCTACTCATCCTCAGAGTGGTTATTATCCTCATGGTCAGTCTCAACCAAACTATAACCACCCTGGAGGCTCTCAGTATTATCCTCCTCCACCCGGTTCTACCTACGCTCAGCAGCCGAATCCAAACGCTGCTTATAAAGGGCAGACACCTAATCAGGGCCCGAACCCTGGTTATCAAGCCCCGCACTATGGTTACCAGCAGCCAAATCAGTCTGGTTATACGAACTATGCCCCCTACGGTCAGAATCCTGCGGGACAGAACCCGTGGGGGCAGGGATATTCACAACCATCGTGGAGCATGGGTATCGGACCTTATCCTGGGACTGGCATGGCAGTTAACCCTCCATTGCCGTTCCTGGCTACCTTGGAACTGCCGGACGTTTCAAAGTTGACCAATGATCCGATTTCACATAATCCATATTGGCCTCCGGTTCCCACCAAGATACCAGGTGATTGTCCCAAGTTTGAGGGCAAAGCTGGCGAAGACCCCCAGGCGCATGTGATGACGTATCACCTTTGGTGTTCGTCTAACTCTTGGGTCGACGATTCGATTCGTTTGTGTCTTTTTCAGCGTACTTTAACAGGAGCTGCTGCTAAGTGGTACATAGAGCTATCCCGTGGTATTTTTCAAGATTTCAACTCGTTAGCCATGGCTTTCCTCACGCATTTCTAGTTACCAGTCCGGTATGAGGCTGGGACGCACCTCCTGACTTCTTTAAAGCAGGACACGGCCACTCACATCTCAGATCCATGAGTAGCGGCGCCGTCGTCGATTGATCAAGTTTCACATACCTGATCAGATCTTGACTCATTGGTTCACCACCTCCTTTGTGAATAAAATCGCTCAGGATATCGCGATGGGAGCGTGTGTGATGGAGGAACAAGCTATCGCGCGTGCCCAGTACTTGGATCTTGTCTATTCGCAGTCTGGCACGCTTTATGACATCTTGACTGATGCTCCATGGCCCGGAACCACTAAGGCTCCACCTACCCCTACGGTGGATGGTGTCATTGGTTCCGTTTCTCAAAATTCGAAGAAGTCTTCGAATGGGAAGCAGAAGGCTAATTCTTCCCATAATACCTCTGCTAATCCTGCCTCGTCTGATTCTGGTAAAACCGCGGAGGTGAATGCCGTCCAGGCCAATCCTGCAGACAAATCCTCCAAGGGGAAAAAGAAGGGCAAAGGCAAATCAAAATTTGATGCCCCGAAACCGGAATCCAAATCTCGAACTAAGGATGGCTCCCAACGTAAGCCGAAATTCCCTTGCCTCATCTGTGAAGGTGACCATTATACTAAGGATTGTCCACGACGGTCCGAAGTTAGTCAACTTCTTAAAGGCTCAAAAGGGACTCCGGCTGTTTTAAAAGAGCCATTTCCATCTCAGCAGACCCAGATGGTCGAACAGGCGTCACCATCTGCACCGTTTGGGTCTCAAGTTTTCATGATGAACACTAATGCACCTATCACTATCGCTACGCGGTCGAAGGATTACAATGAACCGCGGCAGGCACCCGGG